>OV121094.1:15062080-15472080 GCA_921293015.1 Phorcus lineatus | reverse complement strand
TGTCTTCATATGAGCAAACCAAACAAGAACATCTCTTAAACTTTAAAATCTGTATTTGTTAAACTCAAGATGTTATTTCTAACTGTTATTTGAAACTCCAATATTATCTCATTGAAAAGATAAATTTCAGATTGAACAAATATTGGTTATGAATTCTTGATTTTTTCAAGGTAGTTGTTTCCTTGAGAGTATGATATAACAAAAGAAAAGCATTTCTTCTTTTCCTGTAGCAAAAAATGTTTATACATGGCTTAAATTACATGTCTTAAATCAAGAAATGTTGACTCAGCAGGTTTGAAATTTGGTCATGTCAACATCATATATACTTAAAAATGTAGAATTTTGTTAACAAAAGATAAAGAAAGTATCAAGAAATTTAATTGTAGTGCACTCAAAAACTTCTTCTGTTGAAATGTTCTTAAAGGGGGTATTCAAGTGAAAATTGGTGATGTATTTATAGAAGAAGAGAAGAAGAAGAAGAAAAATAATTTATTTAAGTGTCAAGCGATACATGTATAAAAGACAGTAAAACATACAAATATATAAAACATCGCCCGGCCATCTTGGGCCTATTTGACACTAATTGACTAAAATATACAAATAAAAGCACTCGAGGTGCTAAGGGGTAATGTATAAGGGGTATGTTTATAACACAGGCGTAGGCATACCATATGAATTTTAAAAGGGGGTTGTTTACATAACAATTTGGCTTCAGGGAGTTTCAAAGAGAAGGATCTGCCAACGTCAAAACATCATTTATGCAGATGATTTGACTATGTCAATGGCTCTTGCATGTCAATAACCTAAATCTATGACTAAATCTTTCTTTAATTCTGATCTTACAAGAACTCAATAAATATGTAAGGTACAACAGAGCTGAATATTTGATCTAATACAAAACAGCTTTCAAACTGTATACTGTCAAAACTGTTTTTGGTAAATTCTTGAAAATGACTTGCCCCATGCCTTAAACTCCTAGAAGCAAAATTTAAGTTGAGATATTTCTGAAAATCAAATATGAAACCACAATTTCTAAAAAGGGGTTTCTAAGCAATGAAATTATATATGCTATATGGGAAAATAACGACTGAAATTTTTGGAATGGGTATACTGTATTTCCTTTTGAGAACCAAGTTGACAGTTTACAAAAAAAAATAAGAAGTTAGTCAGCAGAGCGTAGAAAGCCTTGTTCAAAATAAAGCTCTCAAGCAAGGTATTTCTAAACTGAAATGGTTGACTAGCACCCAGTATTAGATTTTCAAGTTAAGAAAATGAGACAGTGAGAAAAAGGGGAGCAATGGTATAAAATCAGGTCAAAAGCAAGGTATATCTCCAAGATTGAAATTGTCCACTGTTACCTTGTATCTGACTTTTAGGTTAAGAAAATGGGACAATTAGCGGAAAAAAAAAGGGTGGGGGGGGGGAATTGTGAAGTTGAAATTGTTGACCGTAACACGGTATCTGATTTTTCAGGTTGCGAAAATAGGACAGTGAGAAAGAAAAGAGGGGCAAGCAAAGGCATTTGTTAGCGGAACAATTTTCTTGTATTACAAGAATTCTGGTGCACAGAGTACGAAACTTATCTTTCTGTGGCAGCCAGTGAGACAGGCTTCTCAATCATCCAATAGGCAGACGGCAAAGTTGTTTTTGACAGCCATTTTGTTTCCACTGGCATTGGAAAGTTATTATTGTCCCTCTTACTTTCCTTTGACTAACAAATCATCTTGGCGTGAAATCTAACACCCATCTCAACATTTGCAAAAATACTAAGCACAATTGCTTAGATTTTTGTTTCCTGTCCATCATCTTGGTACTTTGAATGCTTCTGACATCTTAATTTTTGTCTTGTTCATTTCACTGGATAACATCCATCAGTGTTCGTTTGAATATTTTTGTCATTTCAAATTTGTTTAACAAATGCTGTACAATCATTTAATTTATAATAATTCAATATATGACATCCAGGTATCCCTTTATATATTCTCAATAATGATACAAAAACAAACAATTTATATATAATTTATATATCCTTACAAAATTAAGAAGTTCAAGACTGCACAGCGGCCATGATTTTTTCCTTGTAATTCCCATAAACTGGTCATGCAGAATGATGTATAATTAAAGTTTTATGTTGATTTCATATGATCAATAAAGGTTGGTATCAATAAAAAAAAATTTCACAACTAGATATTCCTGCAGTTTATTCTTTTTGCTCAATAACATATATCTAAAAAAGCTTATAATAATTACATTTTGATTTTGTTTTGTCATATAGGAAGTTTCATACAATATTTTCTAAAACTACGTACTTCAGTTATTATTGGCATCTTGGCACTTATTTACTTGATACGATCAAAAATGATATCCAAATCAGGAAATTGTTTTTGAAAATATCATCAATCAAATTTCAAATTTGAAATGAATAATTCAATATATTTTTTTTAGATACACAAATCATAAAATGTGATATCATCCAGGGTATGAAATTTCAAATAAGTTGGATCATTTGGTAACCTAAGATGAAACACACTGAAATATTCGTTGAACATTCAATACATCAAGAGCTCAAAAAGGTTCATGTAAAATAAGTTTAATAATATTGATCAGTCTCAATATCTTCAAAGCTTTTTTAGCTTTAAAATATTCCTTAACCCATTACCTGCTGGTATTCACAACCATGCAGTGGCCACTGTAATTAATTCTGTTTGCTAATGTGGTGTCTCTCGTGACAAGTGGCAAAATAGAATGGTTTAAGACTAAAAATTCAAGTTTTTTGCTAGTGGCATGTCATATTTGGCTGTCACTATGTCATTTTGCTGGAGTATGCAATATTTGACTTTTTCTAGCTTTAACCTGTAAATATTGTTTGATGTTATGAGCAATAATGTGTGTTAGTAATTGTTTTTGTCAAGGCCTTGAAAGACTTGCTTTATAAGTCTGTTAGTATCAAGACCAAAATGATGCATCTCTTTCCAATAAAGAAGTTGTAAATCCAGAAAACTCTTATTTCTTTGCCTTGAAAGACCTTCACAATTTTAAGGTGACAGACCTTTTGAAATAATAGGATTTAGACATGGATCAATTTGTAATGTACTGATATGTATATCTAAAGGATTTGGATGATAATTTTGTTGCAAGATTTGAACCTACACCTACAATTAAGCGCCTTCTGTTGTTCCAACCAAAATCTTATTACACTCCTTTGAATACCATAGGGACACAGAAAATCATCATTTCCCCTATCTATACCGAAACCAGTATGACGTGGCTGATATTTCTGGAGCCAATGTAACTTTGAATGATTCAGTTGCTAAATTTGAACCCACACCTTCAGCCAAGTACCACTGATAAACCACCAAAAAACATGTAACACTCCTTTGAAGATTTATTGACAAAGAAGTTACCGTTTTTCTAGATGACACAAAAAAAACTCTTACTGGGCTGTTTTTCTTGTGGTTATGGAATCAATGAAGCTTGGGACGAGGCTGTTGTAGGATGTGAACCTACACTTTAGGTGCATGCCTTTTGTTCATTAAAAAAACCAAGAAACTATTAAAACTCTTTTGAAAATTTAGGGTCCTGTATAGCAGTAAACATTATCTTAAGCTTCATAAAAATAATGTTCTTGGCTGTTATTCCTGTATATCTTGAAGCAGTGCAGTTTTGGTCAAGTCTGTTGTATAATTTGAACATACACCTTAGGTGCACACCTTTGAATAAACCTACCAGAAAGAATTAACATTCCATTGAATATTAAGGGACACAAAAAATATTATTTCCATAAGATGTACAGATAACATTTTTCTGGGCGGTTCTTCAAGTGAATATAGAATCAATGTACCTACACTACCCTCAAAAACTTTTGAGGGTAGATATTCAGAAAAAAATATTATTTCCATAAGTTGTACAGATAACATTTTTCTGGGCGGTTCTTCAAGTGAATATAGAATCAATGTACCTACACTACCCTCAAAAACTTTTGCTAAATCATTCAGAAATGATTCATTCTATTCTGAATAGTTAAGGACACAGAAGTTACTTTGTAAATCATACAAAAAACACTATTTTTGCCTGTTATCCATGGTACTATTATAACTTGGAAGGAGTCATTTGCTAATTATTAACTCACAACATCAGCCTTTTAATATTTACCAACCAAATGAACCAACCATTAATATGTAACAATCTGAACCTACAATCTAGGTGTCCACCTTTAAAGAATCCATCCAGAAACTCATAACATTCCTTTGAATATCTAGAGACTTACAGAAACCATTTTTACCGGGCTGATAGTCCTGGAACCAGTGTAACGTTGACTGAGTCTGCTGTAAGATTTGAACCTCGATACACCTTTGTTGCACACCTCATTTCCGAAACCAACCAGAAACTCCTTTGAATATATAGGGCATAGAAGTAACCATTTCGGTAAGTAATAATTAACTACCACCTTCCCCCAAATGTAGCTTGGATCAAGTCTGTTAGAAGATCTTAATTTACACCCTAGGTGCATACAGTCTTTTTATAACATCCAGAAACATTTCTTTGAATATTTTGGGACACAAAAGTAATCATTTATCTTACACTATTTCTGGGATGTTATTCCTGTGAATATGGAAGCAATGTAGACGAATATCTAACAGCTGCAAAGGAGTATCATAAGAGAGTTAACTCTCATCTGGGATAGATCTGAGGCCAAGAGAGAGATAACTCTCATAACACTATGCATCAGGGAATCGTTGGGCCATACCCTGGTCATTAATACATACACAAGGCAGGATATAGGTATTTTATGTACCTGGTGATTGTTTTACCTGTCAGGTGAGGAAGAAAGACATGAGGCTGGAATCTGAATCTTGATTGGGAGATTTACCGATAGATATCTTCCTCAAATTATAATTTTATATGATTGTGTCATATGCTGGCTAGGTAGAATATAGGTATTTCATGTGCATGATATATGTTTTACCTGTCTGGGGGGAAAATAAGAGAGGATGACTTCTGGTTCTAGATTAGGTAATTTTCTGAGGCAAGTGCTAGGTAGGATATAGGTATTCATGTACCTATTTGATTGTTTTACCTTTCAGGTGAGAAAGAAGGGAATGACTAGAGGCAGGGTTCTAAATCTGAATTTGGAGATTAACCGATATAAAACCTCCTCAAATTATGAAGTCATTTTACTGAGGCAAATGTTGGGGAGGATATAGGTATCCATATATCTGGTGATTTTGTTTACCTTTCAGGTGAGAAAAGAGGTGATGACAAGAGGACGAGTTCTGATTAGGAGTTTAACTGATAGATTTCTTCCTCTAATTATGAATTAATTAAACCGCGGCATATGCAGTTAGGATATAGGTATTCATGTACCTGGACATTGTTTTACCTGTCAGGTGAGAAAGGAGAGTATGACGAGGCAGAGTTCTGAAAACTTACATTGGTCAAAATATAGGTATTTCCTCTAAATGATAATTCTTTTTCCTATCAAGATGAAAAAAAGTGGTATGACAAGGTTGTGAAAATAGTTTGACAGTCAGCATTTGATATTTCTTTCACATCAACGAGACACCTTCTGATCAGGAGAACTATTTGATGTACCTGTTGATTGTACCACCCCATTGGAGTGGAAAATTGAGCAAGAACTAGATAATTATACTCCCAAAGAAGAAATTTATCACTCAGGGATGGGTGGGATGTTGTTGGATGTGGGAGTACGGGTAGGAGTATTGAGGCAGACATTCTGGGAGGAAAATTATGAGAGCTTGGATAATCTGAGGTGATAAATTTATGCACAGAGCAAGATAACGGTATTAAAACCAACTTGTTATAAAGCTGCTGTGAAATGAACACGATTGATGAAACTCTTATCTTTTTAACTTGCAAATTTCAGAATGTTTATGAAAAGCAGTTAAAGACAGAATAATGATAATTCAATCATTTTTTTCACAATCTTCGCAAAATAAATGATGGATTATGAAAGTACATGTTAATATATTTTCAGTGTGTCAATGAAAAGAAATAAATTAATCATTTAAAATTTCATAATTGATATATCCCTATCACATCATATATAGAATCTTAAACTATTTTCCATATTAAAAAGTTATATTTCACTTTAAAACTATCAGTTCAAATAGCTCCCCTGCTCTGCAACAGAGTGGGTGTGTAAGAAGTAACAAGCACAGAAGCATGTAATGAGTAAACCACCTCCGCTATAGATGATGTTGTCTTGCAGACATAATCGAAGCTAATGAGAAGCAACTCAGCAAACAAAACCCTTCACCTAACACACACTGCACCGATAAAGACATAAAGATAGAGAGATTCCACATTATATCCTATCTAGATAGGTGCAACATGTTTTTTGTACTTTATGGTTAAAAGGAAAGGAGAGAAAAGATCTCCTTGACTGACACCACATCTGTTTTTCAAAGCTTGTTTAAATGAACATGGGGTGTGCTGATGAATCTCTTTTTTAAATCTTAAAACATAGGTTGTTTACCTTACTGAATGTAAGTGAATAGTGTTTTACTGAAAAAAGTACACAAAGAAAATAAGGAAAAAAGAGTTTTCTACGAACAAATCTACCTATGTCAGGAACAATTTGATGCAATATTTTCAGGTAAAGACAAGTTCCTCTTCATTTTTCCTAATCTATATATCTGTAACATGATTCAACCTTCTGAGCAGGTATTTCAGATAAACGAATGAATTCATATTAAACACATATGTTAAAATTCCACCTGTGAAAACAAAATTCTTACATCATTACTGAAATCACAACCACAAATTTACTTCTACCAATTTTGTTTCACGAAGATAACCTTAGATCTAGGCCCGTTATCAGTCCTGCCTCATGACTGTGTATCAAATAAAAGCCTTTAATAAAGTCTAGGTCCACATTCATCAAAAGTAGATTGACTGCATAGCCATTATTAGTGCAAGTAAGCACAGATTTTTGCCAGTAATTCATGCAAATAACAACAAGGTTCTTAACACAAATCAAATATTTTCCTTCGAGCATGATAGACACGATAGAATAGTTATCAATCAAGGTTATCAAAGAACAGCATTCTTCTTCTAGTTCGTTAGCTGCAAACTTAGGTACGAATCAATCACTTAGCTAGCTAGATATTTTTATAACCTTACTCGTTAAAGATTTCCCACCTGAAAGTGTCTAAACTGTCAAAGTCAGGTAGACCTGATGAATCTCACTCCTCTCTTTCAAAGACATAGGAAAACAGATCTTTTTTCTCTTTAACAATTTGTTGGTAAGTTTGACAGATTTGGCAACAGATCTAGATAGAGAAACAGCCGCCTCTAAACAGCGAGGTAACTTGGGTCATGTTTCAAACTGCCACAACAGTGTCAACACCACTTTAATTGGCACAACAATTCTCTAAATGGGACAGTAGCACGTTTTTTTAGATAAATAAAGTGATGTCATACAAAATGGCAATAAATGTTTCCAGTTGCAAGACAATTGGTTTTTATCAAAAAGAAGCAGTTTTAAACAAACATGCCATGATTGGTTAAGCTATGCAAATCTTTTTCCAAACTTCAAATGATTAAAAGGTGTTTACACAAAAGTTGCCCTCCGTTTTTTTTTTCTTAATAATTGATTATTTCCTCTACAACTAAGGATAATTAGGTTGAGTACTACAATGTTTTTAGCTTCTGGAGGTAATATAGATAATTCTTTAAAAAAACATGCCACTGACATTCAATCCAATAGATTTATACTAATGAATAAAAGGCCTTTATATTATGTTTGCTATAAGCTAATGTGTCATATGATCTTTAAGAAATTTTCAACATTGAGTTCTATACATAATATTTGCAAAATTTCATAATTATCAAATGACACCCTTTCCACGGTAAAAATTTCTAGATTACCAAACAATATATTCTAATAGTTTACACAAAAATATCAGCAAAGATCCTTACTTCTCTTGAAATCATGTCATAATGTTGTTATGATTGAGAATTGTCTTTGACCCTTTGACCCTAAAAAAGATTTGACAATTCCAATGGCAGTGCCCACATATTTAATAGTGTTTTATCTCCATATCATAATGTTCAAGATCAGTTTTTCGAAAAGATATCAAATTTTTTATTAATGAAGATATTGAGAATTTTTTTAGAGAGTATCAGTGGTATATCCGGAAATTTTAAAAGCTGGGGTAGGAGGTCACGTATGTAAAAGGGGGTGTGTCACCCCATGGAGTTCTAAAAAGTTATCCATAACCCCTCCAATGTGCTATAACCCTCTTTGATCCACCAATGTATCATGCCTTTTTGAATTGATAACAAATATTTCTCTGATTGCATGCTGTTATTTTCCCTTCATGTAAATCATTTACAGTTGCCATAAATAATGTGATGTCTGACAATTTAACTATATAGGCCTCATCTTGTTACTAGTTAATACATTTGTACAAATGACAGAATAATTAACCTTAAAAAAATCTTTAAGTGAAAAGTTTCTTCTTTCAAAGAGAAATTCTGCATATCTAATTTTCATTAACAACAAGATGAGTTGTAGGAAAGTAGTAGCACATGTATATCATTAGGAAAAAACGCCAAAGATCAAAGCATTGTTTCACGCCTACTCAAACAAGGTGGGCTGAACGAGATATTTCTTTTCCAATAATTGGAAAGAGAATGTTATTTCATGCGAAAAAAATCCTAACAACCTCCGTTGAAACCTTTGAACCTCAAAACTTATTTTATCGAGATCCTCTTCTTAGTATAGCCTGGTATTTGTATTATGATCAGTATGCAAGATAAACATTTGACTCGCAGGGCAGAAATCAATTGTCCATCTGAGATAATTATATATCAATTCAACTCTTCTTCCTGACCTGTCAAAAGCAACATGCCGTTGTCATATTTGCAAGATTTTTATCAATTTTCTTTCTCAGAGTGGTTTGATTTTATCAGTTTTCTGTCTTAGTTTTGTTTGATTTTTATCTGTTTTCTGTCAAATTTGTAGATTTTATCAGTTGTCTATTCCAGGTAAGTCTTTGATGTCTGCAATACATCATGTCTCCTGTCACACCTGTGTTAACACCTGGACATTATTAAACGAGCTCTGAGAGCTTGGACAAGATCACAGGTAAACTAAGGGGACTAGGTTAGGTTAGGTTAGGTTAGGTTAGGTTAGGTTAGGTTAGGTTAGGTTAGGTTAGGTTAGGTTAGGTTAGGTTAGGTTAGGTTAGGTTAGGTTAGGTTAGGTTAGGTTAGGTTAGGTTAGGTGATTTAGGGTTTAATGCTGCTTTGAAAGCACCACGGAAGATCATTAGAAATTTGGGATGGGGAGTTCAGGGCTAGGTGTTTGGAGCACAATATTGTTCTGGTAAAGGTGTTTAAGAACAAGAGGAAAGATCATGAGAAGTTTAGGATAGGGGGTTAAGGGCTAGGTGTTTGGAGCACAATATTGTTCTTGTAAAGGTGTTTAAGAACAAGAGGAAAGATCATTAGAAATTTGGGATGGGGAGTTAAGGGCTAGGTGTTTGGAGCACAATATTGTTCTTGTAAAGGTGTTTAAGAACAAGAGGAAAGATCATTAGAAATTTGGGATGGGGAGTTAAGGGCTAGGTGTTTGGAGCACAATATTGTTCTTGTAAAGGTGATTAAGAACAAGAGGAAAGATCATGAGAAGTTTAGGATAGGGGGTTAAGGGCTAGGTGTTTGGAGCACAATATTGTTCTTGTAAAGGTGATTAAGAACAAGAGGAAAGATCATGAGAAGTTTAGGATAGGGGGTTAAGGGCTAGGTGTTTGGAGCACAATATTGTTCTTGAAAAGATGTTTAAGAGCACCATGAAAGATTAGAGAAGTTTAGGATGGGTTTATTAACAAAGTAAACGATATGTCATGAAGAGCTGTCAAAAGAAAAGCAGTTGCCTCAACAGGTGCTTTAGTTTTATTTACATATAAAGATGCTTTTCTTTTCTTTTCTGGCATTTTTACAAAAACATTTAAATTAAAAGTAAACTGAAAACGGAAAAGATTTATGACATATACATCCCATATAGACCCTCACCTCACCTTACTCAAAAGCACTATATCATTTTCATATCACTATCTTGTATGGTCAATGATCGCATATTAGTGTGTGATAACATCACAGACTGGTCAAGCGATCTGACTAATCAAAGGATGAAACGCTTGACCGACTCCTCTGGCTGAGAGTTAACTGACCATGAACATCCTTCATAACAAAGAAGAACTGTCAAAATATGTTTTTCAGATACAATCTAGAAGTGCGAAAAAAACTTTAGATTGTAATCACCACTTCCTTATTTTTTAGATGTCAGAGAGGAAGTTTGAGAGTCAACCAGACCTTAAACCCTGATGAAAGCCTTAGCAAGTCTATAAGCAGAATAAACAGTTTTGATGAAAGCCTTAGCAAGTCTATAAGCAGAATAAAAAGTTTTGATGAAAGCCTTAGCAAGTCTATAAGCAGAATAAACAGTTTTGATGAAAGCCTTAGCAAGTCTATAAGCAGAATAAACAGTTTTGATGAAAGCCTTAGCAAGTCTATAAGCAGAATAAACAGATTTGATGAAAGCCTTAGCAAGTCTATAAGCAGACTATACAGCTTTATTCTGAAAATGATTAAATTTCAGTCTCCTTTCCATTCAATGTAATTTTTTTTCAAAATTTTGAACCTTTTTCTTGACCAAATTTTCATTTCAGACTAATTATTAGTCTAAGAAAAAGCATGAGTATCTCTGTAGCATAAGTATGTTTAGTGGAGATAGTCTTGGTAAGAAACCTAACAAGTAACCAAGGTGACAAACCTTTCCTTATCTTTGCTAATATGAGATAATTGAAGGCGCAAATTTCAAATAAAGGCATACTTTATGACAACAATCATAAAGAGCAATCAAGAAGTTGTCAGTAGAAGGAAGACAAGGAATTTTGTGGATTATCAACTTCTTTATTGTACTGATAGCGATGTTTCGGTATAGCTTTAAAACGGAATGAGAAGCTATACCAAAACGTAGCTATCAGTACAACAAAGAAGTTGATAATCCATAAAATTCCATGTTTTCATTTACAGGAAGGTCTAAAATGGCCACTGATGTAAACTGCATGAGTTACGGCTTGTACAGTTCTGAGCAAGAAACACGATGGTTCTCTGAATATTCTGATATTTCAGTTATGTGTCCTTTATGCTTTGCCTGATAATCCTTGCGCAAGAGACACCAATGATTGGAACTGATTGGATAAAATGTTCCAATCATTCATCCCAATCCCTTTCAACAGCTCATCAAGCTGTACAAGAACTATTAACCAGAAACACGGAAGAGCTCATTTGATGACGTCTGGAAGATTTCCACTTCAAATTGAATAAAGAGATACTCAACAAAGTGTCTAGAAGGTTTGTGAAATCTTCTTAACCCTTCATCTGCTTGATAGATTAGTAACAAGACATGGTGGCTGAATTTTTAAAAATCATTATTTAATAAGGGTTAGTGTGGTATTGACAATAGGCTTAAGATTTCAACACGATATCACTGAGCAACAAACACCATAATTCATTGGCTTTTTTTCTTAAAATGAAGGAAATCACCGTTAAAATTGTTTATCTGACTGTGATACCTCCCTTTTGAGGGTTTTACTTGGAAATTCCATACTAAAAACGTTTTCCGTTCATTTTAAATTGAACAAACACAGACTGATGTTTGACATATGTTTTACATTATTGAAATTAAATTGTTTACGTAGAGTTAAATGGTTCTTAATCGACTGGAATAATTCACTTTCTGCTGTATGTCATCATCTTATTAACAAATTAAGTAATTTATTAACTTAAACTTTTTAAACCTCTGTCAAAGAGTTTGTTGATTATCTTTCTAAAATGAATTCTTTGAAGGATCTTCTTTAAATCATGAGATGAGACAGTTTTTCACATGAGGAAGCTGAAATTTTGCAAGTCAGTAAGTTTCCATATCAACACTTTACCGATGATTTACTGCGTGCAAATTCATTCTGTGTGGCCAGTTTATAAGACTCACAACTTAAGAGGAGAATTTTCAAAGACTGACCATTGGCTATTTAATAACAAATTGATGATAATCCAAATCTAGTATATAAATGGTTAAATTATAAAAGTACTTACTTAACTGCTATAGAATTAAATGTTTTTTTCACGAAAGAGGGTAAGATTTCAAAATTACAAAAATGACTATTGACAAAATCTCTTACAGTTTCTCTTTTGTTGACCAAATTGAATTAATAATTTGCAATTTTCTACAAATCGGAATTTTATAATGATATGGAAATCTTCAAAGACAAAATGTATTAAAAGAAGAGGAAGTGAATTTGATGTAGTCTCTGCTGGTATTTATCATTGATTAAAAGATAACCCTTAAAGGTGGGCTTTGCAAATTTTAAAAATCTACACAGTTGTAAAATAATATTTGAAATGTAGTTGCATTCAAGCGTGACAGGTGTTGACAGCTACTTTGAGCAATTAGTCAATTAACTGTAAACAGTAATTAAACCTACTAGTTTTTATTCTTTAGAGTAATTGACACATTTGGAACACATCACACAAACAAGAAAACGTTTTAAACTTTCAAACATATTTTCTCAACTATTTTTTGTAATTTCAACAGGTATGTTAGTTTTCCACTTTTGCTGCGTGACTCATCTGTAAATGTCACCATGACCTAGGTAATGTTTAAACAACATTCCATACCAAAAACAAGATCACAGGTAAACTAAGGGGACTAGGTTAGGTTAGGTTAGGTTAGGTTAGGTTAGGTTAGGTTAGGTTAGGTTAGGTTAGGTTAGGTGAGGTGATTTAGGGTTTAATGTTGCTTTGAGAGCACCACGGAAGATCATGAGAAGTTGAGGATGGGGAGTTAAGGGCTAGGTGTTTGGAGCACAATATTGTTCTTGTAAAGGTGTTTAAGAACACAAGGAAAGATCATTAGAAATTTGGGATGGGGAGTTAAGGGCTAGGTGTTTGGAGCACAATATTGTTCTTGTAAAGGTGATTAAGAACAAGAGGAAAGATCATGAGAAGTTTAGGATAGGGGGTTAAGGGCTAGGTGTTTGGAGCACAATATTGTTCTTGAAAAGATGTTTAAGAGCACCATGAAAGATTAGAGAAGTTTAGGATGGGCTTATTAACAAAGTAAACGATATGTCATGAAGAGCTGTCAAAAGAAAAGCAGTTGCCTCAACAGGTGCTTTAGTTTTATTTACATATAAAGATGCTTTTCTTTTCTTTTCTGGCATTTTTACAAAAACATTTAAATTAAAAGTAAACTGAAAACGGAAAAGATTTATGACATATACATCCCATATAGACCCTCACCTCACCTTACTCAAAAGCACTATATCATTTTCATATCACTATCTTGTATGGTCAATGATCGCATATTAGTGTGTGATAACATCACAGACTGGTCAAGCGATCTGACCAATCAAAGGATGAAACGCTTGACCGACTCCTCTGGTTGAGAGTTAACTGACCATGAACATCCTTCATAACAAAGAAGAACTGTCAAAATATGTTTTTCTGATACAATCTAGAAGTGCGAAAAAAACTTTAGATTGTAATCACCACTTCCTTATTTTTCAGATGTCAGAGAGGAAGTTTGAGAGTCAACCAGACCTTAAACCCTGATGAAAGCCTTAGCAAGTCTATAAGCAGAATAAACAGTTTTGATGAAAGCCTTAGCAAGTCTATAAGCAGAATAAACAGTTTTGATGAAAGCCTTAGCAAGTCTATAAGCAGAATAAACAGTTTTGATGAAAGCCTTAGCAAGTCTATAAGCAGAATAAACAGTTTTGATGAAAGCCTTAGCAAGTCTATAAGCAGAATAAACAGATTTGATGAAAGCCTTAGCAAGTCTATAAGCAGACTTGATTTAAAAATGATTAAATCTCAGTCTCCTTTCCATTCAATGTAAATTTTTTTCAAAATTTTGAACCTTTTTCTTGACCAAATTTTCATTTCAGACTAATTGTTAGTCTAAGAAAAAGCATGAGTATCTCTGTAGCATAAGTATGTTTAGTGGAGATAGTCTTGGTAAGAAACCTAACAAGTAACCAAGGTGACAAACCTTTCCTTATCTTTGCTAATATGAGATAATTGAAGGCACAAATTTCAAATAAAGGCATACTTTATGACAACAATCATAAAGAGCAATCAAGAAGTTGTCAGTATAAGGAAGACAAAGAATTTTGTGGATTATCAACTTCTTTATTGTACTGATAGCGATGTTTCGGTATAGCTTTAAAACGGAATGAGAAGCTATACCAAAACGTAGCTATCAGTACAACAAAGAAGTTGATAATCCATAAAATTCCATGTCTTCATTTACAGGAAGGTCTAAAATGGCCACTGATGTAAACTGCATGAGTTACGGCTTGTACAGTTCTGAGCAAGAAACACGATGGTTCTCTGAATATTCTGATATTTCAGTTCTGTGTCCTTTATGCTTTGCCTGATAATCCTTGCGCAAGAGACACCAATGATTGGAACTGATTGGATAAAATGTTCCAATCATTCATCCCAAACCCTTTCAACAGCTCATCAAGCTGTACAAGAACTATTAACCAGAAACACGGAAGAGCTCATTTGATGAAGTCTGGAAGATTTCCACTTCAAATTGAATAAAGAGATACTCGACAAAGTGTCTAGAAGGTTTGTGAAATCTTCTTAACCCTTCATCTGCTTGATAGATTAGTAACAAGACATGGTGGCTGAATTTTTAAAAATCATTATTTAATAAGGGTAAGTGTGGTATTGACAAAAAAAATATAGGCTTAAGATTTTAACCTAATATCACTGAGCAACAAACACCATAATTCATTGGCTTTTTTTCTTAAAATGAAGGAAATCACCGTTAAAATTGTTTATCTGACTGTGATACCTCCCTTTCGAGGGTTTTACTTGGGAGTTCCATACTAAAAACGTTTTCCGTTCGTTTTAAATTGCAAACACAGACTGATGTTTGACATATGTTTTACATTATTGAAATTAAATTGTTTACATAGAGTTAAATGGTTCTTAATCGACTGGAATAATTCACTTTCTGCTGTATGTCATCATCTTATTAACAAATTAAGTAATTTATTAACTTAAACTCTTTAAACCTCTGTCAAAGGGTTTGTTGATTATCTTTCTAAAATGAATTCTTTGAAGGATCTTCTTTACATCACGAGATGAGACAGTTTATCACATGAGGAAGCTGAAATTTTGCAAGTCAGTAAGTTTCCATATCAACACTTTACCGATGAATTACTGTGTGCAAATTCATTCTGTGTGGCCAGTTTATAAGACTCAGAACGTAAAATGAGAATTCTCAAGGATTGACCATTGGCTATTTGATAACAAACTGATGATAACCCAAATCTAGTATATAAATGGTTAAATTATAAAAGTATACTTACTTAACTGCTATAGAATTAAATGTTTTTTTCACGAAAGAGGGTAAGATTTCAAAATTACAAAAATGACTATTGACAAAATCTCTTACAGTTTCTCTTTTGTTGACCAAATTGAATTAATAATTTGCAATTTTCTACAAATCGGAATTTTATAATGATATGGAAATCTTCAAAGACAAAATGTATTAAAAGAAGAGGAAGTGAATTTGATGTAGTCTCTGCTGGTACTTATCATTGATTAAAAGATAACCCTTAAAGGTGGGCTTTGCAAATTTTAAAAATCTACACAGTTGTAAAATAATATTTGAAATGTAGTTGCATTCAAGCGTGACAGGTGTTGACAGCTACTTTGAGCAATTAGTCAATTAACTGTAAACAGTAATTAAACCTACTAGTTTTTATTCTTTAGAGTAATTGACACATTTGGAACTCATCACACAAACAAGAAAACGTTTTAAACTTTCAAACATATTTTCTCAACTATTTTTTGTAATTTCAACAGGTATGTTAGTTTTCCACTTTTGCTGCGTGACTCATCTGTAAATGTCACCATGACCTAGGTATATATATAATGTTTAAACAACATTCCATACCAAAAACCTAGATAAAATCTGAGCTTAGTTAAACATATGGCCTGGGAAGGTGCCTTTATTCTTACTAAGGAAATTAGTTAAAATCATAGATGATCCCACTAGATACTTAGAGTGTTTATGACAGAGACTTTAACCCTTCCCCTGTCATGTGTTTCCTTTATCATGATTCTTCTTCTCATAATAAACATATTAACTACATGCTCCATAACAGAAACTTCCATTAAATTTCTTGGAATATTTTAACGATGAATGTTCAAGAATCTTTACCAATGTCATGATGACATGTACCAAACTTTTGAGTATATTTGAAAATTTCAGAAGACAGTGGAAAGAAAAGACGGGGTAAAAATAAATTTACTTATTTTTCCAATGGTGGCGTTTTGGTATGGGTCTTATTTTATAAACCAATCAGAATCTACACATAAGTGTTTCCATTATGACAAAAAAAATAAAGAAGTTGAACATCCATATAAGCTATTCTTAATATGAGAATCTCAAAGTTGCACTGTTAGGATTCTGAAGAACTTTTACGTATGAATTAAAGCACAGATTGTTAAAGAAAGACCTTAAACTATATGAGTGTCCATGACATACCTACTATTTTTAAGACACGAGTGGTTAATATTAGTATTTCCCAAGCTAGAGCTCAAAGCCTTGATTTTTTATCTGACGTCACAATGAAAAAGTGATATTTTGCCCTAGGGTATCATTTAAAAAATATGAAGCCCGATATGATTGACCTCGTAGGTATTAATTTTAGATACAACTCATGGACAATGTAATTTTTAAATAATGAATAAGTATGCATATATTTAGAGCTTACAATATTGGATAATCAGTCTTGGCAGTATATCTCTACAAGTATTTAAAGACCTTTCCAAATGTTTGGAGGACTCGTACATGCATGTGCAATTACACATTGTTATACTTGGCACCGAAGGGGTTAACGCAACATACTCATGACTCATATCACTTTCACACCTGTGATAGAATATGGTGAGAAGAGATATAATGTTAATATAAGTATGCAATTGCCAATTTGTTTAAGCAGCAAGTACAGATTTAGCATGTTATAAGCTTCTTACTGGGTGCAACATGCACATAAGCATGAAAACAAAGTCTGGATTTAGTTGTCACACCAACATGGCTGTTTTAGCTTTCAGAATGGTCAAAAAAACCATAAAACATTCTTATCTTATGACAAAATCTCATCTCAATGTGATTTCACAAATCTTTGAAGTATCTAATGTTTTCTAAAAATTATCAAAAAACATGAAGCTTTTTATTATAGGACATTATCTCTTTTGAAAGTGCATGTCTTTCAGAATATAAAAATCTGGCAACTTCAAAAATATAAAAGACTAAAAGGTTTTATATATTTTAAGCTTTGTTTATAGTTTATTGCATTAATTGCTGTTGTATTCAGTGGACTGGAAATTGAAACATGTATTGCTTTGAGATATTTAAATTTGTAAACATTTTTAAACTACTTGTCCTTCACATGTTTTTAAGAAATATTTTTTTTCCAAAAAATACTTCTTTTGCATAAAGGAGAATATTTTTTTTCTTTTCTTTGTTTTAAAAATGCTTATTTGTGGAGTTCCTTTAATGAGATGTATATCCCAACAATGACACCACAGAATAGACTTTCTATGTGAGATTTTGACATTTTGCAACTTTTCGATGAAAATGGACTTGTGATGAGATTTTTATGTTCATTATTTGCAATTTCATGTTCAATTTACCAATGTTTTTCTCAATCAAAATAGTCCTGTACAATTTTACCAAAGACCATATCCCATAGATCAGAAATAATAAAACCTGCAACTGGCTAAAATATAAATTTGTGGGGGAATTGTAGCAAATACTGTTGTTATTTTTATTTTTTTTAATTCTAAAGATATTAGATTACTGTAAACTTAAAACTGATGCAATGAATGACATTCAAAATAGTTTTGACCTTTCATAATTTCAAATTGTTCTTATCTCACAGTCATTACTTTAAATTAAGTGTAATCACTTTTCAATGTACCTTTTCAACATCCTCTTAAATAGAGATAGCAAAACAGCCCTTACAAAACTCAGATATTACAAAAACAGCACATTGTCATAAGTGCATTATTCTGTTTCTTATCATGGTAATTAACATAAAGCATAAAGATCGTCCTTATTGTTTAATGTAAAGCATTCTGTTATTATTACTTAATCATGGTTTATGTTGAGATATGTATGCAAGATATACTGAAATGATGAGCTCTTTGTTGCCATTATCTTCAGAGGAATTATGAGACACTCCAAAAAAACAATTTATAAGATATTCTGAACTAGAGAGTTTTTTTATTCGTAAAAACAAATGCCTTCCCCCAATCTTAAAAAACTCTAAAAAAATCTCTTAACAATACTATTTTAAACCACCATGAAGATTCTCAGTTTATCATTCTTTATTAATTTAAACTTGATATGGAAATAAGAAATAAGGTGAAGATGGGTAAAATAGTTTCAGAATTATGATCCACAAACAAAAACCTAAAATTAAAATAAACTAATTGCAAAGGTTTACCATCGAAACAAAGGAAATAAGACAGAACAAAACTCAAATCCTTGAAAGGCACATCTTCATGAAATAGAAGGAAATATGTAAAATTTGGTGATGATTGGTCTGGTAGTTTCAGAACTATGCTCCAGAAACGAGAAGAATGTTGAGACTGACACCAAGGCCAAGGCCAACACCAATATCAGCGCCA
Source organism: Phorcus lineatus (assembly GCA_921293015.1). Taxonomy (NCBI): domain Eukaryota; kingdom Metazoa; phylum Mollusca; class Gastropoda; order Trochida; family Trochidae; genus Phorcus; species Phorcus lineatus. Next base: position 15,453,330 of record OV121094.1, on the reverse strand, counting down.
ACTGCAACGCCAAAGCCAATGACATCTCTAAAAAAACATCAACCCAACACCAATGCCAACACCAGTGCCAACTGCAATGCCAAAGCCAGTGCCAATGACATTGCAAACAACAACATCAACGCCAATGCCAACACCAGCGCCAACACAACACCAACCAAAAACAATGTCTTCTGACCCTTCTGTGAAACATTTGTAACAATATCATCAAAGCATTTTTATATACACGAACCACATCATATAAGAGAATACAGCACCTCAGACATTTGGTAATACTTCTCTGATAGTTAAGTCTTTAGAACAGACACCTAATCCTAACCACCATATTAGTGGAGTTGATATAAACTGATAAAACCTCTCTTGTGTCATTCAGAGGACAACCTGTCACATATGTACCAGACAAATATTGCAATATGTTTATCAAGCTAACCATGCATTTAGTTTGGACAGAAAACGTCTGAGAACCTGTGAGCAATGTGGAAACACGGACATCAAAGGCAAGTAGGCTTCTGTATGATATATAATGTTTTGTTAGAAAGAAAACACTCCACATCTTTTCTGACTTAAAACTTAATTTTAAGATTTCGACCCTGAAAGTTTTTTTTACAAATCTTGTTAAAATGTTTTCTGTCAAACTCAAGAATGATCGATCGTGAGTTAAATAAATGTAAAGAGTGTAGTGGTGTGAAGAAAATATAACTTTGGCAGCCATATTTCAAAGATGAAGTGCTTAATAGTTTAAATGTTTTGTCTTAAAGTCATTCTGTCAAAGTTCAAATATCAAGTTTTAACATTTGAGAAGAGGATTAAAAGTGTCATATATGATCAACTTTGTGACAAGAAAACCTGTAAAGAGAAATATACATACACTGTCCTATATATATATATCGTAAATAATCATCAGGGTCTCCCCTCACAAAGCACTAAGGTCATCATAGTCTCTACTAAGGTAACCTTAGTGCAACGTTAAAGAATGGGAGGTATAAGGTCAACCTTAGTAAAGATTGTTTTGGGAAAGTAGACCCTGCTAATTACATTGACATGTAACAGAAATCTAAATCATTGAAATGAATAGGCTGAAGACTCAATAAACTATGTTGATGTATAACATTTAATTTCTTTAATTTCCAAAAATTCTTGATGAATTAAAATGGCAGTATTTTGCTTAAAGAGAGACAAATTAATGCATATAACTATAGTCCCCCATGGCTGGAGATAATCTTGACATCGATTTCTCACTTAATTCTTCTTTTCAGTATGTATTTCTAGACTTACCTTTCTGCTGCACATATAGGAAATCCTCAGCTATGTATGTGCATGTTTATTCATACACGTGTCTAATGTCGACAAAAGAATTACCATTTTTTAAGGAAACATGAAGAGATCCAAGATCTGCAGATAATTTTGAACCTTAAGTAGTCTGTAAGGATCTCTAACTTTATCCCAAAAAACAAGGAATATTTGAATGACCTTGAACAAAGGTCAGCATGTGACATTGTAAGATCTTCTTAAGAACTTTGTCAATAGCTGAAAGAAAGACATAATTCATAAGAACAATAACAAGCAACAATCTATAATGACCTTGACAAACAGTCATGACCTTTACATATGACCATGACCTTGGTCTTGATAAGAATCTGTGTACTTACCATACTGACAGCGAGGTCCCTGGAACCCAGCAGGACAAGCACACGATTGGCTGTAACCTCCGTTACATTGTCCGCCATTGAAACAAACCGCATTGTTACAACTCCCTGGAACAGAATCATTGTTGTTAGAATCATTTAAAGAAGAGAGAAAATTGATTCTTATGATGATAAACAAACTTTCTGAAAGACCTTTGTTACTAAAATTCAATACATACAAGTAAAAGTGACTTGGTTGATATATCTTGAACAAATTTATTCTTAAATAAGACTTCATGTTTTTTGTCTTTCTTAACAAAGCATATCATTTGTTTTACGCTGAATTTATTTAATTTTTTACAAGAGCTCTTCTCTTATCGAGATATAGCAGTATAAGTAAATATAAATTACTAAGAATTCTTTTCTTCCTTTATCTCCATTAAAATATTCTAACTCCTCCTTGTGTGCATCATTCCATCTTAGAGAAGTAATGAAGTAAATAGCTTAAAATGAAGTAAATAGCTTAAAATGAAATAAATAGCTTAAAATGAAGTTTATACCGGTACCTAAAAATGAAATAAATAGCTAAAAATGAAGTAAATAGCTTAAAAGTCTGCAAGAAACAAAATATCGCTTACATCTAGTATTTCTTAGAACTTACTACAACTATTTTGCAATACAGCTCAGGCTATTGCTTATCACAGATGAATTGTGGAAAGTGACTTTCCCAGTGAAAGTGTCCATCACTGCTCCTCCTATGATATCATCAGAGGTGTTGAAATAATCTCCGTAAATGCTGACAATGTAATAACCTGGTGGGATCAGTAAGTTATATAGGTCTGTATCATACAGATTTGTAAGTCAGCTTATCTGTAGCTCCCCTATCATCAGGATATACCACAGACAGTTAAGTATAGAGTAGAAACAACATATGACATAAAGAACGATGGGGAAATTGCATAGCCCTGGCGCATACTTTTGCTTTCAATTTGGTGAGGAGTGGGATCAGGGAAGAGATATTAGATTATTATTTTGCAAACTTTTTGTGTATAAGTAAACTTTTATCAACTTTATGTAACTATTATTTGATGAAACTCAATTACAATTAATCATGATCATGTAATGATTTTAAACAAAATCTAAATAAAAATATATATTTTCACATTTATAAGACAGTGTAATTTACATGAATCACATATCATAGATAAAATGAAACATTTGAAATTGCATGTCCACAGGCATTACAAAAATTAATATTCTATATTAGGATAAAAACTATATCAATACTTTCATATCTTTTATTATATTAATTATTTTGTGAAAATAACACACACCCAATTCAAAACATCCATTTGAACTTGAAATGTTTTTAAGTATAATTTGAAACGGTCATTATGTTGTTAGATGTTTTTAACAACTATACTGCAAACATTCCAAAAGTCCTTATATAATATATCTTGAAATCAGAGAAAATAATTAAACTTCAAATGAATGGGGTTTTTTTTTAAATGTATGACACGTTGATACAAATATCTTCTTATCTCATGTGTATCCTGTCAAAATAATATATCTACTGTTGCCAATAGGTGTAAAATTGGAAAATCTTGAACTATCCCTTACGGCTCTTTTAAAAGTCATATTAGTGTCAAAATTAAGTTATATGTAGCTGTTCATTTATCTTGTTATTGGTCAAAAGGATATTAGTGATTATACACATTCCTTTTATGAAATATGTTCTAGAGATAACATTTTCAAAATTATCAAATCTTTTGAAAAAGAAATTATTACACAAATTACAAAAAAATAGTTTACATAACATTTCCAAGAGATAACAAAATAACATTATTATCTTTCGCTTGAAGATGGGATTGAAACGAGGGAATAAAATAATTTCATGTTCAGAAAATACAGTAGATTCTTATCACTGTAAACATGCAGGCAGGTAATATACTAATGTTCTCCATCCAAATCTGTATCTTGTACATTCCAAAAATAAAAAGATCAAAGAAAACCCTTTTTTTGACTATTGTTAATCTGATTCAACAAATTGGAGATTTGTTTTTTGTACTTCATGATAGTACTTTACCAAAATAATCTTAGCTCCTCTACTTAAACAATCAGTCTGATTAAAATCGACCTAGTTTCGAGGAATAAAAGTTTTGAAAAATTAACTCTGGTGGATCGATTCCAACATACTCTATCAGCTATCCTCTCCACAACGGTCTGAAAGAATCCTCCTTGCTCGCATGTTCTGACGCAACTAGCCAATCACAATGACAGCGGCAACAGTTTACCTGTTTACCATTCGTTAACCTTTATTGCCGCTATCGTTATTATTATTTTGCAAACTTTTTATGTATAAGTAAACTTTTATAAACTTTATATAATTATCTGTTGATGAAACTCTATTATAATTAATCATGGTCATGTAATGATTGTAAACAAAATCTAAATTAAAATATATATTTTCACATTTATAATTTTTTTATTTAATTCTTAAATATTTTTGTTAATTTTTTAAAATTCCATAATTGCAATCATTTTGATTTTGACAAAGTTAGTTAATATACAAAAGACCATTATGTCATATGATTTGGAAATTAGATGAAATTTTTAACTGTAAATATTTATCAATTAAGTTAAAATCAAACCTAACACCATAGCATAGAAAGTAATAGGTACCAAAGAAGACAGTGAAATTAACATGAATCACATCTCATTAATAGACTAAACAAAACTTATTTAACTAATAATCTATATATTATAATAAAAATCATATCAATACTTTCATATCTTTATTTATATGAACTATTTTGTGAAAATAACACACACCCGATTCTAAACATCCATTTGAACTTGAAATGTTTTTAAGTATAATTTGAAACGGTCATTATGTTGTTAGATGTTTTTAACAACTATACTGCAAACATTCCAAAAGTCCTTATATAATATATCTTGAAATCAGAGAAAATAATTAAACTTCAAATGAATGGGTTTTTTTTTTTAAATGTATGACACTTTGATACAAATATCTTCTTATCTCATGTGTATCCTGTCAAAATAATATATCTACTGTTGCCAATAGGTGTAAAATTGGAAAATCTTGAACTATCCCTTACGGCTCTTTTAAAAGTCATATTAGTGTCAAAATTAAGTTATATGTAGCTGTTCATTTATCTTGTTATTGGTCAAAAGGATATTAGTGATTATACACATTCCTTTTATGAAATATGTTCTAGAGATAACATTTTCAAAATTATCAAATCTTTTGAAAAAGAAATTATTACACAAATTACAAAAAAATAGTTTACATAACATTTCCAAGAGATAACAAAATAACATTATTATCTTTCGCTTGAAGATGGGATTGAAATGAGGGAATAAAATAATTTCATGTTCAGAAAATACAGTAGATTCTTATCACTGTAAACATGCAGGCAGGTAATATACTAATGTTCTCCATCCAAATCTGTATCTTGTACATTCCAAAAATAAAAAGATCAAAGAAAACCCTTTTTTTGACTATTGTTAATCTGATTCAACAAATTGGAGATTTGTTTTTTTGTACTTCATGATAGTACTTTACCAAAATAATCTTAGCTCCTCTACTTAAACAATCAGTCTGATTAAAATCGACCTAGTTCCGAGGAATAAAAGTTTTGAAAAATTAACTCTGGTGGATGGATTCCAACATACTCTATCAGCTATCCTCTCCACAACGGTCTGAAAGAATCCTCCTTGCTCGCATGTTCTGACGCAACTAGCCAATCACAATGACAGCGGCAACAATTTACCTGTTTATCATTCGTTAACCTTTATTGCCGCTATCGTTATTTTAAACAGGATGATGTGATTGGTCCGCTAATGACATGGTTTTGTTTGCGCTAAACTAGTGTAAGAACGTGCGATCAAGGAGGATGCTTTCAGACCGTTGTAGAGAGGAATTAAGGCACCTGTTAGAAGACGTTTGAATCCCGCTATAGCCAATATTCAAAACCTTTTATATTCCTTCGAACACGGTCGATTTTAATCAGACTTCAGATCTTCCTAAAATGGAGCTGTGATGCATTTCTCATTGGTATACTTAAAAAGTTTTTATCAAAACTTACTTTGATTACAATTTTCATAAATCAATATTCAAAATGATTTTTCATAATTTAAATACTAACGAATGCTTAAGGATATCTGAATATACAAGAAATGCATATATTTTTAACTGCTTTCAAAAATGGCAACACTATTTCCCAAAAGAGGTTTTCAAGTCTATTTTTTTTTAAATTTCTGGCAAAACATTAGAGCTTCTATGACTCACTCACCAATAAATCTTATCAGCAACCATTTCACAGTCACTACTTTCAAATACATGGGACTAATTTGCTCCGCAAACATAGAAACCACAAAGATTGTATCAAATTAATAGTGCATTCATTAACATTTTAGCATCCTACCTTTCACCTACATTTCACAGTTTGTGTAGCGTAAGGTATAAAAGATACAAACAGGTAAAACTCAACTTAAAAGGACTTTGATCTCTCTGTACTTAGGCTTATATAAAGAAGCTATTCTTCATCTTAAAGGGACACTTCTTTTGGGGTATGTATACCCGAATAAATTTATTGGGATATCTTGTTTATAAATACCTGTTATTCATACATGATTATTTTCAAACAAGTTAAAAAATGATCCTGATCCTAACACTTTCCTTGCTTCAAATTTGAAAATTTGACAGAATATAGTGTACCATCATTTAGAAGAAAATATATGAAATGAACTCATCCACCAGACTTATAAGTGTGAAAAACCTTGCTATGGCAAGACAAGGCATTGTGGATTTGTCAAAGGATTTATAATTTGAAATGGATATTTTATTTATACATATATCTTATCATTATTAACTTGTAAACTAGTGAGGCATGATTTAATCATTTCCCATAATGTAAAACAATTCAACATGCTGGACCCTCGAGGCATATGAATAGTCAAGTTACGAAAAAATCTACAGAGCTGCAATAGCTCTGCTTCATCGCAGAGGGGAACATTGTCCCAGGAGTAAAACCATTGTCATAACATCATCATCATCACCATCAAGGTCAACATTATCATCATTATCATTATCACCACCACCACCATCATCATCATAGTCAACATTATCATCATCATCATCATCACCACCACCACCACCACCACCATCATCATCATTGTCGTCGTCATCATCATCATTATCATTATCATCATTATCATCATCACCATCATCATCATCATCTTCATCACTACCACCACCACCATCATCATCATCCTCATTGTCGTCGTTGTCATCATCATCATCATCATTATGATCATTACCATCATCATCATTATCATCATCATCATCATTATCATCATCATTATCGTCATCGTCTTTGTGGTTGTCTTCCTTGTCATAATGATAATCATCATAATCATTAATATTAAAACAGTTTAAAATAAAAACTCAAGTTAAAAATCCAAAGTTAAGTACTTTGATGCATGTAATTAGTTAATGTCTCTTATTTGCATAGGGATAAGGTAAAAGGCTGTCAAGTTTCTAGGCATGCTAAATTCATTTTCCGGATTTATAAATTTAAAAGCTTTCTCATTTTTTAACAAAAAGGAAATTCATGTTGGTCACGCACATTTGTTTGAAAACATCTTCAATGTCACACTTAAATATTCACAACACAACATAAAACTACCTGAATAAATATACACAAAAGCATAGTTATACTTTTGTGATCCTAATGGAAATATATTAACTTTTGAAAAAAACAATAATTCATCTCAGTGACAAAGTGTGACAAAACCACTATTGTGGCTTGCATATGTGCAAATAATGATTTTTAAATTTCGGTTTAAACAAAAATTCAGATCCCTTGAATATCCCTTTACAATTTTTCTCCTTACAAATCAATTTTTTTGCTTCCTTAAGTCTTAAAGGGACAGTTTATTTAAATTTTGATGTTTTAGGTTTTTGTAAACAAAATGGCAGTGTGTGGAATCAAATATAATAAAGGTTTTATGCCTATGTACAGATATCTCATCATAATTTTAAATATGTTAATTACTATAAGTCATCAACATATTGTAATCACCTCATAGAATAGCCATGTGGCAGAACATATATAGAAACATATCTTCGATATGTGCACATGTGCTTTTGCCTAGCAATGATTGTTGTTATGAAGGTCAATAAACTTTAATCCTTTACCATAGCATATACATATATACAAAAGCAGTTAAAAGAGGGCCATTGGCTCTGTAGATCATCAACCTTGTAAAAGTACTCCATATGATAAAATAAACAAAAATCTTTTTAAAAAAAACATTATCCTCTTAGGCATTAGGATTGACACACAGATAAAGGCTTGTATTGGTTTTAGGCAATAAATTGCACTTCAACTATCAATAAGTCATAAAAATGCCCAATTCTACAAATGTCATTTTAAGCAAATTAAAGAAGTGGTACTAGAAAAGTGCTGACTTGGATATTCCAGACATGCGCAGCCCTTACTCTTCAGTTCAGGTTAAGGGTAAGGGATGGGGAATCCACTTCTATCCAAGACTATATATAGATATCCTTCTACCTACCTTAAGATGTGATTTAAAGTGACACAGAGTATGTTTCATGATTTTCAGTGTGCCTTTAGTAAGAGCCAAAATGACATATAACCTGAGTTAAGTTAAAATCACCTCCCTAAACTTGCATCTTTGTGTCTAAAATGCCAAAATTACGATATTTTCTTGTTTTCACCGATAATCGGAAAACAGCCCTATAAATATTACGATTTCGAACTTATGTTTCCAATCAAGTTGTATATTAGTTAAATGACCTACTTAACACTATCAACCAATGGTTGTCCTTTTGTCTGCTAGAAATAATTTTCCGAATTTTAATCCATTGTCTCTTTTTCGACCACAAATCACAAGACTATAACCCCTTTAATGTCACTATTCTGAACTGATAAATATTAGGATTCTGATTTTCTGAAACTACCACTACTTCTCGATTCGAAGTTTGACATATTTGACTCCAACAACATCCATGCCCCTTTAAGGTAACAAAGACTTATCTCACCATCAGCGTAACAAAATAATGAGCAAAATGGATGTTGTTTGTATACAGTGTTACTATTGTTCAGACAAACGGCATATAAATCATTGTAAACAACTCTTCTAAGAGGTCAACAACAAAGAAAAGACAACTCTGATGTTGTGCGAAAACATATGATATCTATCTATGTTAATTTGTTATAAGTCCATAGCTTTTAAGAAATACCTGCTGATCTAGGTTCATTTTTTGTAAAATGCTTTTAAGCGGAACATACACATTTACAAGTATGCTACACTTTATCAGATTTATCTTTGTAAAGTGAATTAAAAGCATTGGGGTGGAAATGGAGATTTCCAATGTAGGTAAAACACTCTTATCAGAGTAAGAATCTTTTTTAAGATAAAAAGTGGAACAGAATCTTTTCTACCATCCTTAAAGAATATGACATTCATATTTTTGCATAAAGAGCAAACTGACAGAAAATGATATTCATTTTTACATCTTACATTAAAACTATGTATAAGTTAGTGTTTTCTATTCTTTGGACTTTTAATTATGAATAATAAAAATAATAATAATAAATAAATGTAACATCAAGATGTTACCAATCATCAAGTAAAACAATTCCTTCTTATGCTTTATCAAAATCAAGATTTTTATAGAATATAAAGGTTTATACCTTAATCTTAAAAAAACCTATAAAAAAGCAACTGTTTCAAGATGGTATCAAAAGAAAGACTCTTGAATTCTTTATCTTTGATATGTTACCTGTCCTTTGTAATCACCTGTCTCTTACCTGTAACATTGTTAAAGGTGTGGTTTCCTGCCACTTACAGAACACTACTTCCATTGTTAGACACTTCATGTATAGTTTAAAAAATTTAGCCATCAAATCTATTCATAAAAATTTACTTTGAAATATGATACCTAGATTAACCTCCTGATATAAATTTTCTCAGTGTTTCTTTCTTTATGTAGAATTTTTCTGAAATTTCTTTCCATGATGTAAGATTTTTTCAAAAGAGATTTACAAAAAAATATTTAGTAGGTCATATTTTTATCATTGATGATTAAATTTTTTCCAGCACATTTTACAAATTCTAGCTCAAAGAGCATTATTTTTATGCTGAAATATAATCCTTCACATTTTCTGCTCCATTTTACCAGCTACTTCTTATTGAAATGAGGCAAACATATGCAACATTCCTGCTGACTCTGAAATATTTTGAAATTCAAAGATTCAAAGAAATGTCAATTTTTCACAAGTAAAACTGGTTTTCATAAAATCTATGAAAATGGAGAGAGAGAGAGAGAGAGAGAGAGAGAGAGAGAGAGAGAGAGAGAGAGAGAGAGAGAGAGAGAGAGAGAGAGAGAGAGAGAGAGAGAGAGAGAGAGAGACAGAGAGACAGAGACAGAGAGACAGAGACAGAGAGAGAGGACAGAAAGGGAGACAAAAAGAGACAGACAGAAAGAAAGAGACAGAGAGATCACCACATTTTGGTATGGATAAATTAACACTATTATACATTCACAACTTAAGAGCAGATGTAAACAACTGATATTTTCCCTCCAACCTGTTCTTAAAGCAACAAGCTCAGTCACTCTCAATATGGATATTCTGTACTAATATGGAGGGTGAATAATTATAAAACAAATCCCCGGCTTTAGGAGGGTTTCACAGACTAAACAAACTGACAACCTTCTGACCTATTATATATATGTATATATACATACGCTTATCTTGTACTTGACAAGGCTTATTTTCAGTATAAGTGATTTTGAGTGTACTGGAAACCAAGTTTGGATATATATAGTTGAAAAGCAATGCTTCATCAAAACATATTGTTAGAAAATTCATATCAAAATAAAAAAGTAATAAAATATATATTTATCAGATGTTTGTGTTTTATATTCATTTCATGATGTGTTTTCCTCACTTTTTACAAACAAATTAATAAAGAAGAATATAACTATTATCAATCTTTTTGATTATAACATAAATTTGCATATTTAGTTTTAATCAACATAAAGATTTGTCGATAACATAAATTTGCATATTTGGTTTTAAACAAAGTGTCACAAACCAATTATTCTACGTCATTTTTATTCACTCCTTAATAGGAATATTCGAAACCTAAAATCTTATTGGTGCCTTTTATAGTAAAAAGGAAGCAATAATTTCCGGTACTTTGTACAAAAAGAAAGGTTGAAATTTATGACACTTAAGAATTGATAGACAACAGTTCTTCATTCATGTTTTAAGATGAATCACATATTTTATTAATTTCTAAAAATGAACATCTATTTTAACTCTTTACAAGCTATATTTGAACGATTTTGACATTGGGTGTTAAGGTGACTTGACAATGTTACGCACAAGGTAAGAGTCATTTCCTGAAGTTTTATATATAGTTCAAGAATACAATACCCTACTCAAGACCAGCCACTTTAATGTTTATGAAATTAACACATATTTCCGGCATAATACCTTAATAACAACACCTGGTCACATAAAACTGTGCAAAAAAAAACATAAAAAGAATTTTATCACCTGAATGACATTGCTGTGTTCTATAATTTTTATTCAAGGAAGGTTGAAGAATTCACAACTCATGAAGTGACAGTTAAATGTTTTTATATTGTTTGTACTCTTCCAAGCATGATATTAAATCTCTCATTAGAAACAAACATCCTATTTTGATTAAAATAAATACATAAATAATAAATAGTTTCATAAGTTTGGATATGAATAAATATCCAAAGCTCCTTTTTACTGTACAGAACAATCATGAACTATATCATATCTATTTTCCTTATGGAAATACGTGAAAAATAACCAGTTTCATATGTATCATTATATGTACATGTTCATAAATATCTTTTTGCTAGGCACTTTCCTGAGATGCATTGAGTCTCTTACATATGAAAAAACTTATATACATGAAAAGGACGAGAATATAATAAAATAAAAGTTTTACAACAAAAAGTAAAACACACATGCCATAGCTTGGATAAATTTAAAATTTCATCATTTGTACATATTTTTTACGATCACATTTTCAACAACAAAAAATTTTTCTCAAATATTTATCAATGAAAATTTTACATGATAATCTACATTTTCCCATAAGTTGTTCATAATCTCACTCTATGGAGAAAGTGATCACATTATTTCATCAGGTAGGTAAAGGTATGTCAAAAGTTATCACATATTGAGAGTACATACCAACAATAAATTAAACAGCGGACATATAAACAGAGTAAAATACATAAAAGATATATTTTATTACAGGAATGGCATTTTTATGTTCACTTAAGACCGCAGGAAAATGTTGGGTTAATCTGAAGGTTATAGTGCCAGCCGTTATTACACAAACACTCCTTGTGCAATTCAACAAGTCATATTTATTGAGGACAAAAACTCTAGTACTCTCCTGCAGGTAATAAAAGTTTTGAGGTACATCTATGAAAAATTTGACCTTGTTCATATTTGTAACAATTTGATAGAAAAAAAGTAATCATAGATAATAAGATAATATCTGATGCACTGAGAAACATACTTTAAGTACATGTTTTTATTGTAGGTAAATATCTCTTCAAAAACAGGTGAGGCAATTTGTGGTTTAAAGTTATTATATGTTTCGGCAGCTTGTATTTTGCAAGATGAAATCAAAAAGCAAAGTTTGTCTTTTTGTTTTGGTGAAATTGACAAGCACCTGTTGAACTAACAAAGGATGTGCGTTGCCATTCTTGAACTTTAATAAACCTTTCCCCCCAAATGAAATGACAGTAGAACAGTTTTCAGTTGGAATAAAGTTACGGAGCCATTGTCTGAACCCAGAATTTTGTACAGACATGCAGGTAAGGTGCTAGAAAAACAGGAAAGAGTCCATTGTTGTACAGTTTTAAGTACAGAACTGTTGAAATAAACCACCATCTTCTTTCTGACAACTTAAAGAAAATAAAGATAACTCAAGTACATGGTATAAGGGTTGTCATTGCTGTACATCAGTTCTGGGTCCTTTCGCACAAATCACTAAGGTTACCTTAATCACTAAGGTAGACTTAGTGCAATGTTAAAGAAAGGAATCAAGGTAACTTAAGTGCGTAGTTGTTTTGTAAATTAAGTTGCTTAACCATTGGCGCCATTTAAAACTAGAACATTTGTAAAAACATAACAAGCATATATCATGCTTGAAAAACTAGTAAAGCTAATTGTTACAGAACTTTTCCATTAAACCACGATCTTCGTCAGGAATCATGAAGACACTTCCAAAACAAAAATCTCCACAGGATGTAATTTCTCAGTTCCACATTCAAGAACATTCTCAAAGACAACACAACCTGTTTTCTGACAACTGGAGGAGCATCTTCAGAGTCTTCTATTAAGCCCTCTTATTTAGACTGACAGACACACCTAGGCTTCTATTTGTGCACCATGAGTCAATAATCTTCAGAGCAATTAAACTTTCTGATATTTAGGTTCCTGGCAGATGGGAGTGGAGTTTAATTTGAGAAAGTCAAAGATATTGACTCTTGGGAAACGCAAACACAGGACAGACAGTTATTGCTCGTACCAATCCTGCAGTTTGTAATCAAAACAGTCTGAAACATACCAATTGTGCCATCGTAAGGGCTGAAATGCGCAACCTATCAACTGAGTTCTTGAAGAACAATGCTGTAATGGCATAAGTCTAGCCTCGTGACCATAGTTCATAATATTCTCACTTTAAAGAGCCATTGTTATTTTCATAACATATTATTTACCTTTGATACGAACCTAAATGTCATATGTGGTGATTTAAAATCAAAACATCTTAACTTTGTAAGTCCAAAAGACGTGTATATGACAAATACTGGTTTCCATGAAAATCTAAAAACAGCCTCATAATTGCACAGAGGTGTAGATATCACGTCCAATATTCATGGATAAAGTTACCGTTTATAATCAAACAAAAGCTATCAACTCCTAACTGCCCTCCCTGCTGTTTTAGATTAGTCTCCAAAATTACGTTTGACTATTTGATGCATGCCACTATCCGGTTTTCAATCATAATTGCGACGTTCTACCTTCATATTGTCACTGTAAATACCCAATAAGCTTTAAAATGTGTCTTATTGGTAACAGTCGATACTTTGCGATCAAATGGCACCATTGATTAAGTTTGGTATATGTGACTCCAACAACTCACAGAGTGGCGCTTTAAATTTGTCCTAACCCAAAACATGACCTCTTGGACTGTTCCTGCAGGATTTACCAGTAATTAACCTTACCATTACCTCTTTGGATCCATAATATTTATTAAATAGAACCCTAGCAGCAGGGAAGCTTGTGGGCAGAGATTATAAGAAAGTTTTCATTGAACAAATTATGCAGATCCGCTATAAGATAGCGATTTAAACGCTCATGTGTTTTAAACATTGGAAACAGTAAAGAAAAGGTGGTGTATCCATCATACAAATTTTAAAAATATTTTTCAGGAATTGATATTTTAGAGATTGATGGCGTAAGCCTATCACTATACTCTTATATCTCATGTTACAATAGTTAGTTGAGAAAAAAAATAGCAATGCTAAATCATGAAGTTTCTATCCCCCTGTGATAAAAATGCTGTTAATATACTGTCACTAATATGGTTTGTTCATTGATATATGAAATCAAAAACCGAAACAGTTTTTTTTAGTTTAACGGGGTTCAATATCCTAAGGTCATAGCATCAACAATTTAACTCTTTGATCACACGAGTGTATTTTTATGTGATAAAATTGCACAGCTGATGTCTGCGAATAAGTGATGCACTTGCAATTGAATAATGGATATCTATGTCTGTATTAAGCTATTCATATCAGGTTCCCAAATCAATCTTTTCAACCAATATTTTTCAAGGTTTACTTTCATTTTTGCTGATATCATTTAAAAAATCAGCTTGAAATCATTTCTTATTTTATTTTCAAAATTATTTTTCAAGCATAAAATAGATATTCATGACTTTCACACAGTATACATCTAGCAGGTATTTCAAGTAGGCTACTGATAAGTAAAAATATTTTCAAAGGCTTTTCCGTTGTCATGGTGTCATTGCCTACGATGGAATTTAAACGTTTGTTTGACACTGAGATCCTAATCTCTTCACAATGACTAACTGTCTTAGAGATATTTATCAGTGATATAAACCAGGTAAAACATCATCTATAGGTGAGCAGTGTTTACCTGCCTCGTCACAGGTGAAAGATTTTGAGGTGCCTGTTACGTCATAGATGAACGAGATAATATAAATTTCAATTGTTTTTGTTTTTTTCATTAAAAGTTCTCTATAAGTTTAAAAAAACATTTTTTTGCTGAATCATTTTCAGGGTTCAAATGTCATTGTCAATTATTCAGATGATGCTAATTTAACCCTTTCATCCCTATGGGCCTGAAATCATGCTCGTTAATGTTTTAGTATATGGTTTCTTAAGGATGAAAGGGTTAAGAAGAAACTCTTCCTCATAAAGGTATCTAAGGAAATATCAAATGTATAATCTGGTCAAGAAGTTCTGAGATTGAACTCATAAGCTTTTGTTGGTATAATGAATATGTACATCTTTGGATATGAGTTGTTGTAAATTCAGCTAAACACCAGTATGAGTGAATATAACTTTTTAATCAATAATTAAGAATTAATTAACATGGGTATTTTTTATAGCGCACTTATCCACACAGAATGCATGCTCAAGGCGCTCCCTGCATTATTACCCTTGTCTAACTCAAGCTTAAAGGTCACCTCCAACCTTTTAGCTAAAGGTAGAAATATTCTTTGGAGAAAGCCTGAATGGCATTTGGAACATACATTGCAATAAAACCTACAAGCATCGACTGGATAAAGATAATCATCATTAAGAACATAAAGAATGTAAAAAGATTATAATTTTTACAATTAACAGTAATTAACTCGAAAATATTTCGAAAACTTACAAAAATAGAAAAGTAACAATGTATAAAAAAAACGTAAAAACTTTCAAGGTTACAACATTGACTCATTTTTTATTTATGAAACTGAACATTTGACTCAGAGAGACTACTTTATCATTATCAACATAAAACTCATTTGATAAAATCAATGTACCCTCTGACTTAACAAGCTAAACATACAGTCTCATGTCCTTGCTAATGGACTGCTTATTGAATTAGGGCCACAGAAGACGACTTTTCGAGTCAATTTGTTTCAAGCCTATTAGGTGAACATTAAGAGCATGTGTTGCCGCTCTACTGAAGACATAGCTTTCTGTATGTTCATGGAAATACATACTTGTAAATTTTGTATGTTAAATCATCATCGCTTCTGAAATTTCTGAACTTTGGTATGTTTTTGTATATCTCTGAAAAATTTTATTTCAATACTTTTTGTGGATGTTCAACCATCATTGTTTCTGACCATTTCTGTTTATTCTGAACTTTGATAATGTTTCTGTATGTCTCTGAAAATTTTATTTCAATTATTTTCGTGAATGTTTAACCATCATGGTTTCTGACTGTTTTTGTACATTTCTGAACTTTGATTATGTTTCGGTATGTTTCTGTAAATTCATTTTAAGATAATAGAAAGGATAAAATAAATGTTAAAATTTCAGTAAATCTATACCATAATGTACACTTATGTGATATCCATTACTTCACCTATAAATAAATGTTCAAACAAGCTGATCCTGTAAATATGACAGCAAACACATTCAATACCCGTAGATGCAAATAGGCAAAGCTCCCAAAGCTGAATGTATTAGAGATACATACCATGTACATAGTGAAAAAATATCTTGCCTGACTCTAAGGATGTTGGTTCCAATCACGCAACAGACTTAACCCGAAAAAGCACAAGAATTTGTACTATTTCAGATAGTGTGATCCCAAATATAACGCTGTTATAGTAAATTAAATGTTCTCTATCTAAATGGCAATTATCTCCAATATCATCAGCTGATTCCCAAATATAACATTCCTATATATTTAAAGTCTCCATCAAAAAGTCCCTGTGTTGTTTTACCCGTAGACCACCATAAATTCCCTAAGAAAAGTCCCTACTTCTTGTACTTAAAGGTGGAGGCATGTTTCACCCTTTACTGAAACAAACTGTAAAAAAGTTATTGAATAGGCATTGTACCAAAGTTGTATCCCCATAGAATGGCACTTCTACGGTACAATCAGTCAATGACTCCAACACAGATGGTACATCTTTCAGGACTGGTAGGGAGATGAGATGAGGTGAGTTTTTCTCGTTAGCTCACGGTGATGAAGGAGGACAGATGGGGGATAAACACTTCACAATCTGTCTACCTGTATAAAGATCTGTGCACATACTTACATACACACTTACACGATAGCATGGGGTAGATATATGGGGGATGACGTACTGTCTTGAATGGGGTTTGTCAAGACAGATTCCGTCAGTTGACTATAAACCCATCAACTAAATCAGGAATGTGACCCTATCCATTCAACTTGCCTATCATCAGAACAAGGGGAGGTAACTCACTAGGTAAAAAGCATACCACAAAAAACTATATCACATACTTGTCTTTTGTTTATTAGTGCTGTTTTTGAGGAAGCAGGGATGGTGATTGTGCTTACAAAAAGCTGTAATTATATTAGATAATTGAACAGGATGGTGTGAGACAGTTTTTGTTTTTTTGTACTGTTCATCCATCCATCCATATATCCATATGTTCTAACATATGATTCTCAGATGTATGTTTCTCGGGTCTTTCAATGGTTACTATTTACAGTGTAATAGCTTCAACTTACATCAATAAAGGTTTTGCACAAATAAAGATCTATAGCTGAAACCAAAATATTTTCAATCTTTTTAATATAAACTTCCCTTTTTATCTTTGCATAAACCTGCATATAATGTTACGATATCATGCTAAATGATAATTTGGAGTTGCAACTTTTACTCCTAAATAACAAATTTATAAAACATTCAAACACATTTCTGTCATACGATTAATACTTTTCTGTTGTATCCCGGAGCGGCATTCGCATAAGCCTCAGCTTGTTTGCCTCTCTGGTTCCATACTTTTGAAATGAATATGTTTAAATCGAAATCTGTGTGTTTATTCTTCCAATCAATTAATCTATCAAATCATTTCAAAAATGTTTTATCTTTGCTCTTATTGATTGATTCCTTCATATGAATTATTCATTCATTCATTCATTCATTCATTCATTCATTCATTTATCTATTTACTATTTCATCTTAACTTGAAGTTCTCTCCTTCCATTCAACCAACTCAAAATATCCTCAAACATGAATTCATCCATCATCCATGAGTTCATTTTTTTATAAACCACTCCCCAATCCCATTCATTTAACAATCAATACATTTACAAATATTGTAATTAAAATCCAAAATGAAATTTAAAAATTTATAGAAATAAGTATAATGCAAACATATAATAATACCAAAACTTTCAAAACAAGATAATGAATAAGCCAGTTACTATGTAGATTTCATGATACATCAACTTCTTAAAACTATAAATAAACAATTATCTAACCCTCAATTTATTTTTTGAATCAAAATCAATAATTTTGACAAGAAGTCAACAAATACCTAAACTCTAAAAATGAAAAGTGTCTCTCATAATTCCTTTTGTATATGTATTTTAATGAATATATATATATATATTTTTGTATTATGTTGAGGTGAGACATGAATAAACTATCTGTCTGTCTGTCTGTCTTGATTTTCGTTGAGAAACAAAATTGATAAGCGGTCTAAAAAGTTTAAAAAGAAAGACTCCCCAAATCCAGTAACTGCACTGATGCTAAGGATACAAAGATAATCCACCCTCCGAAAACAGCATCCAAACAGCCACCAATAAAAAGGTGATAAAAATTTCAACACTTAAAACGATCATCATTTAGAAAACAAACAATGTCCTCAAGACTGATAACATCACTTCTCACATGTTTTTGTTGCTACCTGTTAACGAGGTTGGACAGGTAGGTAAGGACGCTAACGATCTTCAACATCTAATTAGTGTCAAGGTAAACAGTTTCCGCGCTTTATATTGCTGCAACATTTCTCCGTTGAGAAGAAGTTTCCTCACTCTAAATGGTAGCTCAGACAGCTTGTTAGTCTTTGGAAACAGATATGGTCAATAAATTCTCAAAAGTTGTGGAATGTTTTAATGAGTTAAGTTTTAAACCCTGTATCTTTTTTTCAAAAGAAATTGTTGCTGCTTTGTCAGTGACTTCATCTTCGAAACATCCAAAATTCAAATAAACAAGGGAGGCAACAATTAAAACATTTATCATGTTCCCTGTGATGCTAATTTGTTTGACAGTGCTCACTGCTTATATATCCAAAATTTAAAGGTCCGCAAAATTTTCAAATATCATGAACATGGATGTATTTCTTTAGAATTCACCAAAGGTTTAAATGGATGTCTTTTTATTCACCGGTATTGATTAAGCTATAAAAGCAAATTAATGTTAACTGGAATTTGTTCCAATACGATCAAAGTAATTATTGATCTTTCAGATTCTGATATAGAACTTATTGATAACTTTTGTCATCATATATACATGCAAATAAAAAACGTGTGTGTTTCAGTATATTATTTATTCATAATCAAAGAAATGCATTTCTAAATCAATTCAGTACATCATGAAGGTTCTGTTTCGTATAATCTAAAATTCTTTTTAGCTTGAATTCCTTAAAAAATAATTTGAGTGCATTCCTAAGCCAAATTCAATATCTCAATGTGAGCGATATATTCACAGAATGTGAAATTACTTCAGCCTTGATTCTAACCTTTATTTGATCTCGATTAAATCAATCAGTTAGCTTGAATGAATTCTTATCCTGTTATCAACAAAGAAATCATATTGGACAACGATTAACCAAGAGTGGGTGAGGTGTGGTGGTGGTGTTTAACGCCGCTTTCAAGTTTATTTCACTTATATCGTGCCTGCTAGTATTATTGCAGGGAGAAAGCCTGCAACACCATTGTGGCTATGCTTTGCGGTGAAACCTGCGAGCATCGGCTGAAACAAGCAAACCTTGGGTGGTACTGCACTGATATTCAGTGTAGCATTGCACCCAAACCTGACTCTGTGTAGAAAAATTCTCTACTGCAGACAAAGTTGCCGAGCCCCTGGGGGGATTCGAACCACAGACCTCTTGATCCGTAGACGAACGCGCTAACCACTGCGCTATCCCGCCCCCTTAACCAATAGTAAGCCCGAGTTTATTGACTAACATATTTCACTGATTTTTCTGTCTATAAAGCTATCAAATACCAACACTGACTTTCAAATGGACATTTGTGACATGGTCATAATAATGATCAAGTTTTGCTATTTGTCAGATAGTGAATAGATTTTTTAACATTGATGGACAAAAATAACTGAAAATGATTGAAAATAACTGTCCTCATTAAAGGTGAATTATTTTTTTAACAAATTTCAAAAATACTTGGAAATTATTTATTCAATAACACACAAAAAATGGAAGTTGTAAATTATTTCAAATTATTATAATGTCAAATCAAGAAGTACAAAATAATATCATTCCATCTTCGAGCAAACTAATACCATTTTGATGAAAATAACACAATAGCCAAAAGTCAATACAATATGACACAGAGCCATAGATTATCACACAATGTCACACAATGTTGCTACATGGGTCACAGATTGCCTATTTATTGAGTCTTAAGTTACACAGAGACTATCAGGGTCACACAGTAATGTTTAGAGACATATTTGGTGTCAGGTTTGTCAATAACAGCTGTCCGGAATTCACAAGTATACATTGTCAAGATTGACATTGCTTGAATCAATGACAACATCTGATGAAAATATAATCATATATGTATACTTGGACAAAAATCATTTCCCTGCTACCACTTTGCCAAAGCGACTTGCACTTATACGAGTCCGTATTTGCAGACTGTTGTATTTCAATCAAAATTTGATTTTTACTAAAGAATTTCCTGTTCTTAAACCAGATTTGATTTTCTGAGTGGCGTTTATATCATAGTCCTGTTATATGTTGTTTTCAAAAGAAACTTTATTTGAATCACTCTCAGAAATTTTGCTAAAGAATTTAGTCAAGAGCTCGAGATCAGTAACTATTGGAGCCGATTTTACCAAAATATTGGAACTTTCTGAGTGTGTAATGGTATCAATCTACATTACATATTAAACAATTGTGATTAATACCAATGTCATTACATATATGTCAGTTATGATAAATATTTAAAAAAAGTTTACTTTTTAGTATCAGGAACATATTTTGATATACATAGTTTCATTTAATCTGCCTTAATTACCACTTAACCATCAGGATAATTATAATAATTTCCAAAATGCTATTGTGGACATCACGGAAATTTAATATACATCATTTAAGAGATCCATTTCTTACTCTTTGATGTTGGCATTATTACTTCAACTAAGGCCACAAAGGAAAATAACTCTTGTAATATAGATGGATGTTTTATTGCTAATGACATGAGATTGTCTCTACTTTCTTCATGATTCTGAAGTAAGTCGTAGGATTCATGCAGGGAATAGAACAAGCGGAGAAAAGACGATCTATAGAGGGAGGAAAGACATAAAATATCATAGCTGACCCCATTCAGACACACAAATAAACCTGAATTGTTTTATTATGATAAGTAGAACAGCCTTGTCTGTATTTATTGTGGTACTCTATGTCTTTGTAGTTGTGTTTGTGTATGAATGTTAAAATATGTTTGGTATTATATATGTATTTATCTATAAAAGTTTTAGTTGGTATTTTGAATGTTTTATGAAGACAGGATAAAATGATTATGATCTTTCTAAAGAATATATGTGATAAAGATATATGGTTCTCTGTTTCAGTTTCCTCAGATATATGTTTCTCTGTTTATTTCCATTTTCTCAGGTATATGTTTCTCTGTTTATTTCCGTTTTCTCAGGTATATGTTTCTCTGACTAGTTCAGTATCCTCATATATATGTTTCTCTGTTTGTTTCAGTTTCCTCAGATATATGTTTCTCTGTTTGTTTCAGTTTCCTCAGATATATGTTCCTCTGTTTGTTTAATTTTCCTCAGATATATGTTCCTCTGTTTGTTTCAGTTTCCTCAGATATATGTTCCTCTGTTTGTTTAATTTTCCTCATATATATGTTCCTCTGTTTGTTTAATTTTCCTCAGATATATGTTCCTCTGTTTGTTTCAGTTTCCTCAGATATATGTTCCTCTGTTTGTTTCAGTTTCCTCAGATATATGTTCCTTTGTTTGTTTCAGTTTCCTCAGATATGTTCCTCTCTTTGTTTCAGTTTCCTCAGATATATGTTCCTCTGTTTGTTTCAGTTTCCTCAGATATATGTTCCTCTGTTTGTTTCATTTTCCTCAGATATATGTTCCTCTGTTTGTTTCAGTTTCCTCAGATATATGTTCCTCTGTTTGTTTCATTTTCCTCAGATATATGTTCCTCTGTTTGTTTAATTTTCCTCAGATATATGTTCCTTTGTTTCAGTTTCCTCAGATATATGTTCCTCTGTTTGTTTCAGTTTCCTCAGATATATGTTCCTCTGTTTGTTTCAGTTTCCTCAGATATATGTTCCTCTCTTTGTTTCAGTTTCCTCAGATATATGCATGTTCCTTTCTTTGTTTCAGTTTCCTCAGATATATGTTCCTCTGTTTGTTTCATTTTCCTCAGATATATGTTCCTCTGTTTGTTTCAGTTTCCTCAGATATATGTTCCTCTGTTTGTTTCAGTTTCCTCAGATATATGTTCCTCTCTTTGTTTCAGTTTCCTCATATACACATTTCTCTGTGTTTTTCACTTTTCTCATAACTATATTTCTCTGTTTCAGTTTTCTCAGATAAATGTTTTGCTGTTTGTTTTAGTTTCCACAGTTATTTATTTCCCTGTTTCAGTTTTCTCTGATATATGTTTCTATGTTTGTTTCAGTTTCTACAGAAATATATTTCTCTGTCTCAGTTTCCCTGGATATATGTTTTGCTGTTTGTTTCAGTTTCCACAATTATGTATTTCTCTGTTTCAGTTTCCTCAAATATATATTTCCTGTTTCAATTTCCTCAGATATATGTTTCACTGTTTGTTTCATGCAGTCTCCTCAGATATATGGTTCTCTCTTGTCAACAGAGAGATCTCTGGTGTAAAAACCTAGATAAATGCATGGTATACCAATAAACATCCAACTAAATCACAAACATTATACTAAGTGCACCAGATGATGACTGGTGTAAATAAAAGACCCCAACAACATAAAACAGCATTTATCCAATAATGAAGACATCAAAGTCAACTTTGCTGATTTAAAAGCAGTAGTATCCCATGTAAAGGAACTTTTTATTACACAAATACCTTAAAACTGATTTCAAACTTACATCCAAACATGATAAACCAATCAGTTAATAAAATAATTTTGAAACACCTACTCCTCAAGCAAGTTATATTTTGTAAGTAAAGTAATGTTGATGCTAAATTTCTCAATTTCTTTCCCCATTCACAGCATGTGGTTTACAAAGACTTATCCTCTTCTAGATGTGCTTTAACAGTCAATTTTAGTTCCTCTTTGATGTTGTATTTCCAGCTACCAGATAAACTTATTTATGATAGTGCTATCATAATCAACATTCTTAGGAATAGTAAAACATTTAGACTTTTTCAAGGAATCACTCAAACATTTTGAAAATGTAATATTTTGAAAACTTTCATATTCATTCTGGGTTAAGTCCAGAATTGATGAGTTGCTGAAATTTTAATTCAATTTTTTTAAGAATCAAACTATTCATACACAAATGAAATTTAAGTATATTGAGTTTTGTAAAAGTATAAGGGTTCACATTCAGTTATACACAAACCTTGTTATCTCAACAAAATGTATTCAATTTGTAAATGCAACATGAATGGAAAACAAAGTAATTTATGCAAACAAAAGGATAAAAAAAAGGTTGAATGAATTTAAACCCACGTTTTCACAAAATGTATAAAAGGACAGGGACAAAGTATAAATCATTGTCTCACACAGGTGTTGAAGCTTATAAAGGTGAGGACCCACCATGTTGAGTAACACCCTCTATTTTTACACCTGAATACACTGCTAAACCTCTAACCAGAGATACAAGATATACTATTATCAACAAATTCTATCCAAGATTAAAATAAAAAAACGGGAATTCCTGAAAAAATCCCTTAAATTATACATGAGGTAAAATATCTTACATTTAAGTAATATATTGACAATGTCTGATTTGAAAAAAGTTAATACTGTAAATAGTTACTGCTTGGGTTATTTTTTATATACAAAATTGTAAGAACAGAATACACATCTCTGACTAACACAGGTGTTGAGGCTCTTAAAGGTGGAGACCAGCCATGTTTGGTAACACCTGATATATGAATATACTGTTAAACCTTTAGCTTTGGTTACAGGGGTTTGTCACTGTGTGATCTTAAAATAACTCTTTGAATGGTATTTAAAGGGACTTCTAGTGACTTCTGTTAGTAACCAACATACATTCACTTCAAGTGAGCCTTTTGTTATTACTTGGTACAGACAGAGATACAAATAGACATTGAAATACACAAGGCAAACATACAAAAGAAAAAAATACTCACGGGATCATTATTACACCTTAATTGGATTAAAAAATATAAAAATGAAATACAGCAGGTATTTGCATTTAACCCCTACATTCCATCAACATATTTCACAATGTCATCTTGTGAAGGGTATATTTGGAAAAACATTTCATCTTGTTGCTAAACTTATGATATTGGGTCATACAGATGTCAAAATCATTACAAGTTGCACACAAAAATAAAATAAGATGAAATGTGCATAGTCACATTTGATAGACAAGGAATTGGCAACATATTCTATATTCACATGTTGCTACTGAGAGTGAAATGGATGAAAGTTGTTTTGTCATCCAACAGCTGGTGCAACCTACAATTATTTCTTCTAATTAATTTGAAAAACATAATTAGAGTTTTCTTTGACAAATATAATTCATTTCTTGTGTTCTATAAATATTATTTGGCTTCTTTGTGTCAACATATGACAGATGTTTGTCCTGTCCCTCTTGTACTTAGTGAAAAAATTCTAAAACCATCCTCCCTACAAGGTGACTGTGATTAGGTCAATTCAAATGGAAAAATAGTAATATGCTTATTATTGTCCTTGATAGACATTTAACAATTATATAGACCAAATAGTCTATTTAAATGAGAGTTTTGTTTTTGAATCAAGAAAACTTGACTTACCTCAGTGACAACAGTGAAGTATAAAAAATGCAGCATTGATTGTTTTCATGAGTGTCTATACTTAATGTGTTTGTTTAACTTTTGTGGGAACACTCAGGAAATATCTAAATTAAATTTCCATGGATGACAATTATGGATGACAATAACAAAATAATGCGCGCACTCCTTTCTTAAAAATGTAATTTTAAAAAAATCTGTTTACATTTTGATAAAGATATTCATTAGTTTTTGTTTGAACTTGTCAACTTCTGGTTATAAAAGCTACTCTTAGTCTACTTTCCCTTAAATATAGAAACAAATCCAAATATTCTTTGCATAAAATGAAATGAACATTCTCAACAATCAATTCAGAAAAAATTGATTTTTAAGATTTTTTAACAAAACTTTGTCTTTTGATAAAAAGAAACCCCAAGCAATGCTGAGTGGGAGGTATATCTGATTCAACCTTGTTGCAAATCAGTTGTGTAAGTTCAGCTCTTGATATGAGCTCTGTTGTATCGGAGGATATTAAGGAAAGCATAAGTCATGCTGGTCTGATATACAGCGCACGCTGCTGGAAGTGACACTGAGTGTTTTTAGCCAGCATGAATGTATCGCCCAACCTCAGGAAAGGTTAGCTGTCATGCTTGCTGTGTGGAAAGTATTGTGACCGATTGCTGTGGAATTAATGGTGGTGGAAGTGTTACTCCTTGTCATACACCTCTAACAAAATATTTTTTCATTATAATATTAACTGATGTTTATGATGATAATGATGATGATAATTAAGGGTTGATCAAGATGATGAGTGTGATGCTGATGACAATTATTGCTTGATAATGATAATGATGATAGTGATGAAGATAATGACAACCTTGGTAATCACACATGTAAATAAGAAGGCAATGATATTGATGATGATTAACATTACATTCAATTTCTGGATTTGCCCCTCAAAATCAGAAGAGTTCCAATGGTTAACCCCTTCAGTGGTTTGTTTAGCTACAAAAAAACCCATTTAAGCTCTGGATTTGTTTTCCTATTACAGTTCACAGCCTATAGCTCTATGTGTTAAACGCTACAGTAGTTTGTCTACCGTAATCTGCCCAGCGAGATGAGATTGTATCCAACAGCTTTTGCCGCTAGTTCTTGTACATATTCCAATGTTCCTCATAAACATGACATCACTGAGCCAAGTTTGGCATGGAAAGTAGCAAAGGAGATAATTTTGAAATCACATGTCTCCATTTATAAACATTTAGATATATCTCTTAGGGGGCAGGGAAAATAAATGTCGTTAGTTATTTGAGGGAAGATGAGATTGTTTTAGAGGATAGTGTTTTTTTGGCATTTAAAAGAAAAGCGACAGGCATTCAGTGTGTTTTATGTTAATAAATGTTTAAAAGCTGCAAACAAAATTGCTCTGGAAACTGTAACAAAATTCATTGACACCAAAGTTAATTTCTAAAAAAAAGACAAAAAAACTCATCAAAATGTCAAATTCTAGTTATGACTGTTAAAAGAAGTTTTGTTGGTGAAATTATTTTTCATATTTTCCCCTTAAAGGCATACTTGAACCCATAATATTTTAATAGTTTACTCAGGAAGGTCATGTTAATGTGATATCTCCAAAACTGGAAAATGCCTGCCTTGCACAATTTGAAAAAAATCCCAAACTGCCTTTTCTTCATAAGGAAGCTACAGCGTGCAATAGGCCCTTTATAACAGGAGTTCCTGTGAACAGCCATATTTCTTGCGAACAATTTGAAGATGGATTTTTTAACAATTTTCCATAAAACTAAAAACCTTATATGACATAAAACCATTTTAACAAATTTAAAAAAATAACAAGATCTATAGTACTGGAGAGGCTGATGGGGGTGAGATGGGGGGTGGGAGGGGGGGGGGGGGAGGGGGCAGGAGGAAGGGAGGGATTGAATGGGTTCAAAACCTCCTGTTGAACTTTCTTTTTAGAAACCTCACTTCCTTTCAAAAATTTTGGATAACCAACTGCACTGTATCTTTCATGGACCAAACATTTTTAGTAACTAGCATGACAACAGCAGACATTAGTAAAAATGTGTCAAATCATTTTATTACATTCAGTATACATTACCAGTTGTAAGGTAAACCCTATTATTTCATACCCTACCCTAATTTCCCTATTGTGTGAAGAATCCCCTGGGATGTTCCTAACAACTGGTTGTCACTTGTATCATTCATATTCCCTGTCATCACAGCAGGGTCCCACCTCACGCCTTGGTCAATATGGATTTGTTTTGTAACTAATCCTGTCTTATTCCCTAACCTGTCAGATCTTTCATAAGAAATCTGTTCTTTTCTTCTAAATAGAAGACCTCCATGAATGCTGACCCAAATTCTTAGTAATTATCTTCATTCCTAATCCATCCTTCTAAAAAGTACAAATAGTCTTTGAAAAACTGTAACAGGTATCTTTAGGACCAGTTCTGCCTACCAATGACAGCTCAGAAGATACTGAGATGAAGGGGAGATAATTACGTGTAATCTGAGCTCAAACACCAATCCCATTCACTCATCACCTCGGTGTAATAGTCCCTGTACAACTACTTATATCTCTTAGATACAAGCGTCCACTCAACTACTTGAAGATATTCTATTAGTAGAATGGGGTGAACTAATTTTTGCTTTGTTGTATACTCTTACCATAGATTCCTTTGACAAGAATATCAAATTTCCAATTCAGGAGCACACAGTTGATTTTTCAATTATTTTGGGCTTAAATTGTCATTAACTATTTATTTGCAAAAGATAACACAGTAAGTGACAATTATCTTAAAAGAAGTTTCGCTCTTAAAGCAAACACTCATCAAACTGCTTTAATTCTCACCTTATCAATACTTTCCTTTGATAAAAGCATATAAAGATCATTAAAAACTTCAAACAAGAATTTTTTATCTGTAATTTCATTTAAAAATTATACCAATGTAACCATTTTTTTCAAGATCTAACGCTATAGGCTTAAGTTGCTGCTTAACCCTCTTGATGCAAATGACCCTTAAATGGTCCAAGGCCGTGTTTTTTGATAACAGCAGAGTGGAATGGAATAGAAACTCATAGATAAAAAACTGAGTAAATTAGTTTGAAAAAAAAGAATTGCATTCCCCATTGTTTTATTCTGATATCAGAATTGAGGATGATGATGACTATTATGATATTATGACACTAATGAAGTTGAGGATGATAAAGATGATGATGAAGGTGTTGAAGCTGGCGATTGTGAGGAATATGACATTTACGGACTAAGCTTGTTATGATGATGCTTATGATGATGAGGACCACAGTTATGGATCATGATGATGAAGATGATCATGTGATTTTTATGATATTGTGATGGTCATAAAGATGATAATTTTTTTTATGAAACAAAATTCACCAAAAAATTGCCATGAATTTGCACAACTGAAGATGTACATCACGATGTAGCCTGTAGGCCAGACCCTGAAATAAGGTAGAAGCCTATGCAAGTCTATAAAAAGACTTTAAAGCTTGATTTCAGTATCCTTTTCATTTCATTTGATATTTTTTTAATTTTCAATTAACTGATGCATTTTTTTCAGAGTCTAATTGTTTGACTAATCACTATGATGACAGACAGATAATGGATAGGATGACAATTATGTATTAATGATGAAAAATAACTTCCTTCAAATATAACTGTCAAACCACCAATAACTTCAACCTCTCAAAAGAACTCAGAAAACCAATAATTAGAAAGCAAAAAAGCAATATTTCAACAAAAGGTGACAAAAAACTAATAAAAGTGACAAGTTACGAGGTGAGAAGTTCATCAATTATGATCCATATGCTTCTGTCCCTATCAGACAGTATATCAGTCCCTGTTCAGCCCCTGTTTACAGCCCTAATTACCAGCCCCTATCAGTTTACCAATCAGTTCACCGATCACTTCCCCTTGTCACTCTCTGATACCCATCTGGGAAATATCTCACGGTGTACTCCTACACTCTCACTTGGTCTCTCTATGGCCCTTACTCAAAAGATGGGTTTCATTTAGACTCTCACTTGAAGGATCTTAATCCCATTGCAAATTTAACCAACATTTTAAAATCTGATAATGACCTTATTATAAAAGACGTTTGAAATCTTCTATACCATGTACTTAAACATATAAGAAATGCTTCAGCTCAGCATGTGCACCAGGTTACAAATTAAGCAACTGAATGTATCATGGGCCTATGGCCTTTTACTGAATAAACTTGACTGTCTGTCTGTCTGTCTGTCTGTCTGTCTTGTCTGTCTGTCTGTCTTGTCTGTCTGTCTGTCTGTCTGCCTAGACTCTCACTTAGTCTCCCCATCGCCCTTTATCATAAGACAAAGTATCATCAGGTTTTACTTAGATTGAGTACCACTTCTTTTTAATAAAACCTTCATATTTGCCTCTATATTATCTAGGCTTGAAAAGCTACAAATTGCTAAAAATATTGCCCAGGCGGTATTAAATAATAACTCACTCAGTGATAAACCTAGGATTTTTTTGGGGTGGGTCAATGCCCCACCTGGTCAAATTTGGGTGGGCCCTATTTTTTTGGGAGGTGGTCCCAAGGGCCCCACCTGATCAATTAAGGTGGGCCTTTTCAGAATGTTTCACTGTGCGTTTGAATTTTCAGAATAACTTGTTTGAATAAACTGTTACACATTAAGTTTTTATACTTTTTTAAAATAAATAAATCACAGTTTTTACATGACGATTGTGATCTGTCTGTTTGTTTGCTAAAGAAACTCAAAATGTATTTCTGCGACATGATCCATTTGTATATTAGTGCGGGAAATGAAACCGAAAGTGAAAGCGAGATTAGACAGCGAAGTTACAAATCCGTAACTAACACGCTTTTCCATTGGCTGAGAATATTACAATGGCCAATCAGGGACGTTGATGCATATCGTCGTCGGTCGATAAACTGGTTCACTGTCTGAGCGCTTCCGGCGAATGATCGTGATTTAGTGACGGAGTTTTTAGATTACAATTTACTTTCATTTATAAATATAGGCCGCATTCGGATTTTATAGTTGCATTATTTTACAAAAGAATGCGTTAAAGGGGCGCAGCTTCAATTTATATGTGCGGGAATTTTCATTTGTATGCGGAAATGCCGCAGAAACGCATCCTAGGTTTATCCCTGCTCACTCATATTCTAGGCTTGAAGTTAATCCCGAATGACCTATACCCCTTACTTGATAGACAAAGTATTATATAAAAGTTTATTGAAATTTATTTCTTTATTTGATTAAAATATTCTTCTAAACAAAAATACTTGACAAATTGAAATTAATAGTTTTAGTTAATAGTTAATAAGGTCTCCTGCCTCCTCATTACAACAATGTAAATTTTAACTGTAAAAAATGTTTAAAGGACTTCAGGCTGGGGGACAATGCAGAACTAAATACCTTGCATCACTTATTAAATCAAAAGTTCAAATGGAATGAGGACAAATTTTCTATACATGTAAAAGCTTCAAATTCTAGATTTTAAAGATAATTGACCTAACTGGCATAAAATATTGATTTCTGAAAGTATAATCATTTGAGAAAAAAGTTTCAAAATACCAAGAAAGAGCCAACTCTCTTCTGACTGAATGAAAGTAAATATTTAAAAAGCTTCAAATTCTAGATTTTGAAGATCATTGTAGTACATCCCTTATATACTGTTTATCCTAATGTATTCAATACCACAAACATATTTGATTACAATACATCATTTTTACCTGAATTCTACATACAAGTAATAATCCATGTATCTATTTGTAGATTTTTGTTCATGTTGATAGTTATTATCACTGTTAATGATCATGCTTATGTCATGCATTATTGTACGCCATCCTCAAAGGTTTAAACAAACTGTAAAGAAGTGTTTAAACATGCTAAATTCTTATAACCAAGATAGACCCCCTGTGAGTTAAATACACAGTTTCACCTCTAATTAGCACCTGCTCACACCTGTGTACCTGCAAGGTAAACACCTGAATGTTCTGATTGCCTCCGTGTCCAGGTAGTGTACCAACAACAGCTGGACAAGAGCTGGACATGATCTGGACAATACAATCAGGTATTGAGGAAGAGTTTCAGTAAGTTTAACACCTACGGGCTGTTGGGAAAAGTTGTCACAAAGTAAGCTTAAAGGTAAATACGTTCATGTCCTTTTAATCTAGGTAATGTATCTGTATGCTGGACAACAGATGACCAACAGATGGACATGGTCAGCACAAGAAGGTGACAGTGAAGTCTTTAACACTATAGGGGCTGTGGAAAAGCAACAACAAAGTTGGATGAAGCTTGACATGTGATACACAATAAGGGCCTTTATGTAAATTATAAACCTTTATAAATCTTTTAAAACTAGTTTCCAAATTGAATGTAGATTTGATACCACCTCTATCCATCTGATATTCCATCAATGTGAATGAAATTTTTAGTTAATATTCATTACCCTTATGTTTTACCTTACTTTGATAAGATCCATTTTCACAAACAGATCTTGACAATCACCATGCATGTGTTAAAGAGTATTACAACCCTTAAATCATAAATATCAGATTTCCGTCAGTTATGTTGTAAAAGCATATGATGCATTTGAACATGCATGATATCTTTGTATCAGCATAAACAGCATATATCATAGTCACGCAGGAATTTTGTAAATTTTCTAAAACCAGATTTAACTGTGTTATTATAGAGGGATAAGGAAACCAGAAGAGGACAAACGATGGCCTAGAGTAAAGTCAAGAACATATCAAGGGTTTGAGAGATGGGTCACAAGGCAGAGTACAAGAGCTTAATATGAGTATGGACATGGGCTCATTTGTCTACCTTTAAGAACATGAAAAGTTTCTTTTGGGAAACATGTAAGCTGTTCATTCAAAGCTCCAACAAAGAAATGAAAACAAACACTTTGTTCATCAAATCTTTCTACTGAGAGGAAGAAACAACCTTACCCTTCTCAAATGTCATTATGACAAAAATGGACACACGTTTGTTGTTATTGAATAGGATAGATTAACTGTAAAGTTTTTTAAGAATACAGAAAACCAAAGAGCTCAAAAAAGCTAGTTAATGGATGATAGTTTCAACCTCGTACCCTTGATCTGCAAATATTTAACTATGCCCGGTGGTTGTAGAGGAGTTGAATGAATTTTGTTGTATCAATTATTTTATGGAAAGAATAGAAAAGCTCCTGCCTTTGGAATATCCCTATCTTTCAATACAGTGGGCCCAGAGGACAGTGATTGTGTTTAATGAAGTGAAGGAAGGATTTGAAAAAAATGTTCTTCAAAGAATACATGGCCATTCAAATCATTTGTCCTATAGCAAGAATAGGCTACTTTCTCATTGTTCCCTTGCTACAATGTTATTTTTTGGGACAGTGGACATGACAAAGTTCAAACAGCCAAATTATTTGTTAGGGTTAGTTGAACATTCATACTTGAATAAAGACAAATTACATTAACATGACGCTGTGTTCATAGCATGTCCCACTATAGTAAAGATGGAGATATTAAGGTTACAGAATCGGTTTCAAATTTGATATGTCCTTAAGAAAAATTAGAAAAACTCTAAAGAGATTCATCAATATCTTCAGCACCTTCTAGAAATTGGGTGAAACCTGATCAAGGCAATTTCAGAAGTTATGGTAGTCAAGACGTAAACGTTTTACAAGACAGATTCAATAACCATATTCATAGTGGTAATGTTCCTTCATAACACTTTGTAAGTGAAAGGGTATCAATCACAACAAATGTACTACAGTGGCAGGTCCAGGAAGGGACCCCCCTACCCCCCAACCTATTTGGAAGTTTTAAAAGTTGCCTACTTTTCAAAAGTTTACCTTCCCCCACTTTCCTATTTCCTGAAAATGCCACTGCAATAATCTTGCCCAGGGAAAATGTGAAGGCTGATAAGATCTAATGAAAACTAAAAGTAATGATAAAATATGATAATTTATAAATATTTGATAGATAATCTTGCATAAAATTAATTCTTCTCTGAGTTATGAGAATTTTACAAATGACTAATAAATAAACCTTTTTAGTCTTTCCATATTACTTCTTGAAAGAAAATGAGGAGTTATCCCAAGAGTTTCTTTCATATCCCCCAACACCTCCGAATAATTAGTTTTGTTACCTGATCTACCTGTTCTGGGGAAGAACTCAGTGTAATCAATATGGGCCTGTACATATTTAACTCTTAACTGGGCTATGATTACTGGTCAACAAAGCATGTGTAGAAAACATATATCCAGTGTTTGGAGAAACAACAAGAAATTGCTGCAAGATGTTATAGTCATTCTCCGAAGTCCGGCAATGTTCATACAGGTTTGACCATCGATTGGACCTATTAACCACCTGTTGTTTAAAGTTTTCTTAGCATAATAGTAATTAAAATTACCATTTTTATTTGGATAACATTTTTTTTCTATGTTACTTATAAAATGACATAAGTAACAATTTTTGCATTTGTAAGATATAAGTGCATATGCAAAGATAATATTTCTAAAGTTAATGTTAAAGAAAATGATGAAGAAAATGAAAAAATGAAACTCTTTAGGATCACATTATCTGCAATAGTATTTTCTCTATGTTATCTTTAGATTGTCATATCTATTTATCATTTATTTATCTATTTATAAGATTACATAGTCAAAACAAGTCAGGTAGCTTTGTAAAATCCGAAACCAAGTGACATATTTTTGTTCATTATCATTCAAAACGACAAAAGCTTTTCACAATGATAGCATTCAAGAGAATAGTATCCCAGTTTTCTTTACTTTGTATCCAGAGAGGTATCCTTGATTACAAAATTATATAAAAAGCTTAATATTACTGCTTGAATTCATTTAAAAATTTGAATTTGAAATTTTTTAAAATAATGTCAAATCTAAAGCAGAAGAGGGACACATGATGTTGAGAACAAAACATATTATACATGATCCTTAGATTCTCTATTAAAGAGCCACTCCGTGATTTTCATAGCATATTATACACCTTTGATACGAACCTAAATGTCATATGTGGTGATATAAAATCAAAACATTTCTTTTCCAATAGACATGTATATGACAAATACTGGTTTTCCATGAAAATCTAAAAACAGCCTTATAAATGTACAGAGGTGTAGATATCACGTCC
Organism: Phorcus lineatus; assembly: GCA_921293015.1. Lineage (NCBI taxonomy): Eukaryota > Metazoa > Mollusca > Gastropoda > Trochida > Trochidae > Phorcus > Phorcus lineatus. The sequence continues at coordinate 15,419,209 of OV121094.1, read as the reverse complement.
AATATAAATGGATACTAGTTATGTACCTAACAAACACTATCAACTCCTAACTGTCCTCCTGGCTGTTTTAGATAAGTCTCCAAAATTACGTTTGACTATTTGACGCGCGCCACTGTCCGGTTTCCGATCATAATTGCGACATTCTACCTTCATATTGCCACTGTAAAAAAGCCCAATAAGCTTTTAAATGTGTCGTTTTGGTAACAGTCGATACTTTGCGATCAAATGACACCATTGGTTTAGTTTGGTATAAATGACTCCAACAACTCACGGAGTGGCTCTTTAAACAAAAAAAGTATTTTAAAACATTCAACATATAAAGAATTAAATTCTTTATCACTGTTAAATCTACAGCTGCATATCAAAAGTTTGTTCACTTTCTACTGTATCTTAGTGCAAATATCATGTTTGGGTTTCCTTAAAATGTCAATAAAACAACTTCAGCAGAACTAACACAGGATCTCCAATTGTCTATATGTAAAGTAGACATTTATTAATTTATTGTATGATTGTCTCATCTCTCGAGCAAAAATTCGAATTTAGGCATGATTAAATGGACAGAAGGGGTCACATTTTCGAAATTTCAATTTCCCAAAATTTCAATAAAATGTTCAATTTTGACTCTTGGAGACAAAATCAGCAAACTCCTATTGACTTAATGCAAATGAATAAATATGACTTGTGTTTAAATGTGTTTATCACCTAATAATAATTAGGAGTTTGAAGGGAAAAATAAAAATGACTGTTTTTGAATTTTGACCTCTGGTCACTTCAGTGAGCTGCCAAAAACTATTACGGTTAACTGTTGGGTATGGCATACGATTGCGTAAAGGTGCAATGGATCTTCTCTTCTATATAGAAAATTCAAAATAATCCATTTCTTTTTCGCAATGCTACGATGCTTCAAAGATCGCCAAATTATTGCCAAATTATATAATATTTGCACAACGATTTGCAGGTATGTGAACAAACTTTTGGTCTGCAGCTGTAAAGCAGAGAAGGGGCACATGATGAGGACAATACTTTTAAATCCTTACATCCTCTATGAAATACACATCATAATCTCATAACATTCTCAGCTGCTGTTTATTATCAAACCAGTTGTCAATAGCTTTATCAAACTTCATATCCTTGACATTGACAACATATCTTCATAATTATTATCTAGAAAAATCATAATTTCAATATAAGTTAAATGACATGATTTCAATTTGTTATCATGAATTTACAACTTGTCTCATAAATAGATTAAAGGACCATAATTTTCCTCATTATGAATATTATTTAAAAACTTTTGTAAGAGTTTACAACCACAAGATTACAAACATGTGCTATAAGTATGTCCATGGAAAACGACACACAAGCCCTCGAAGCCTAAATAAGCTTGAAACTCTGGAGCTTGTTAGCTCTGCACTCATTACACGCATAATTAGATGCATGTGCAGTCCATATTTGTCACCTGTATGCGTCAACAAGTGCATAATATAAGGTGCACGTAAGGCATTTTCGTTTGGAGATCACCTTATGTTACAAACATGATTTTTTAAAACATTCTTCAGAAGAGTGCAAGATAGAAAACGCATGCAAATTATAGATATTTGGTGAATTTTTATTCAAAAAGACTTTGATGTTTTGATTATGAAAAACCATGAAATTAACGAGTCAAGCATATTGAAAATTGACCTCATTTATTACGCATGAATGCACACTGAAATAAAGTTAAATACAGTTGTTCTTGAAGGACTATCAAGATGTTTACATAATTAATTCAATCAAATTTCAAATTGGTAAATAAAGGAACTCAAAAGAAAATCGACATATTCTTAATAAAAATTGTAAGGACATTGATTATTTGAGTATTCAACATAAAATTTAATTCAATGTCATCCTTGATACCAATTAATGTCATCGGTAACGTAAAAGCTAGATTCTGATACCAATATCACACTCACTATCAGAGAAAACGTATCAAAGTTATAATCATCACTTAATCTACCAAAATAATTATGCTTTAAACTATAAATGTTGAAAGGACTATCATAATCAAGTTTACCATAAAGAATAAAAGTATTTAAGACCAAAGAGTCTACAAGTTTCATAAATCAAGTTCAATTAATTTTCATCCTCAGAATCCCATCTTGGTTTCCAGACATATATGGCGCCAGAAACGCCCAATTTTCAAGTTTGAGACAAGATCTAACGAAAATGTCAGAAGTATCATATTCATTTTTCAGGATTATCATTATCATATTTATTGCCCACAGATGGCGCTCTCTCTCTCAAAACACATGTTGCCTTTCATGTTGAATTATGCTCTTATACTAAATGTGGAATTTATTCTGGATTTCATTAAACTTATGCCAATTCCATCTCAAGACAGCAAATTCATGTAACATTTGTGCTATTATCTTAATTGATTTTTTGCCCCGCGTTTTTTCCGAGTGCAAAAGTAATCTTGTTATTCAGAAAAGTAATTTGATCCATTGCTGAAGGAAAGCAGATTTAAAAAGAAATTAAAATTAATGTTCAACTATAAACCTATTGTAACATAGCTTTCTTGTGTAAAGCAGTGATATATCGGAAAAGAAACAAAAGAAATAATTCAAATAAATTGCAATTAAAAGTACAACCAAACTGGTGAAACCTAATTTCTCTACTCATACTAATTTGCAAAAAGATTTCTAATCAAATGCTCCCTGAATCAGAAAATCATCACGCCATTTTCTCATTTAAGGTAGATAAGACAATTATAATATATATATAGTTTGTACATTTCTCTTAATTCATAACACAGTATAGAGAAAGAAACAGAAACATTTCCTATATTATATGGGTAATGTCTGCATGAATGAGCTAAAGAAGAGAATAACACCTTTGATAAATGCTGATTCATAGAGATTTTCAGAAATATTTCCTACTTAATGCCTCCTAAGTCTATTTTGATTTAGATAAGAAAATGTAGAATTTGTATACTTCAATATGTTCAACGGTATGGATAAACTAACTTTCGGAAGGATTTCAATACCAATGTATTTTCACCAGAGGTGATCAATTTGAGAATGAAAATAATTCATATTCAAATATTTGCACAATTATTCCAATTTTGATTTAACCTTCTAAAATGCACATTAAGTATACATGTAAAATGTATTTATGTATTCAGTAAAGATAAATCAGCAATTAAAACAAAAATTATTCAAAACAATTGTTACTTGAAGAAACCAACTCATTCTGCTTTTAATCAAGACTAGCTTTCCTACTTAATATTACCTGAGAGTCCGTTCACCACACACTTATCTCGTTAAAGGTAGATAAGACAATGTTACCTATGTATGTTACCCATAATGGGGGAGGTAACAGAAACCTTTCATTACCTAGGGTTTCCATCAGAATGTTTGCTGATAACATTGCTTACGAGGAAGAAATGGGTACTGTGACAGGGAGATGTTTTAGATGTATATTCATACATATGTACTGGCTCCTGTTTTGACAAGACATTTTCATCATCTTCACACATACAGCTTTGCTCAGCTTTGAGAATAATTTGTCCATTTTATAAGGTATTAATTTATGGAAACATATAAACCTTTGCTTGACTTTAAGAATGATTTTTCCATGTTATAAAACAGTTATAAATCTTTATTTGAAAAAGGTTTTGTTCATTTTAAAATTTTATGTAACCATTTATGTCTGCTTTCTAAAGATATACAGATTTTCCTTACTTGAGAATAATTAATCCAGTTCATAAGGTACTATTTTAAGAAAACATATACTTCTTTTCTTTACTTTAGAAAGTTTTTTTAATTAGCTTCAAATCTATATAATTTGCTTAAAACTAACTTTTATTCTTAAATAGAAACAGGTTTCTGCTTTAAAAAAAATATTTAACCATTTATTGTTGAATATTTGTTTTCAAAAGATATCATTTAACATGTGTTAATACTTTTTTCAAAACAAATGCTGAAGTCTTAAATTGAAACAGTTATTTTGTTTACAAATATAAATAAATAATGTTCTAAGTACCAATTCACCTATGTCATTGTCATGAAGATTGGGTGTTTTAAAATACATCATTTCAGACAACAGCAAAATATCAATCTCAAAACTTTAAATCCTTTCAAAAAAACTTTACAAGGATAACAGTGCCTTCATGAATTTGAAATTCTATGTGAGTTTCGGAATAGATTTTACACGGTATGATAATGGGGATAAAACACTTTAACACTGCTGCCAACTTCCTAAATATCTGATTGAGAACTTAAAAACATAAAAAACAAATCCTGTGAACCAAGAACATCAAAATTATTCCAAATTTCTGTAAGTGTTTACATATAATACTATATAGGTATTTACCTAGTCTTCTCATGACATGGACAACCATATGCTATGTTCTGACCCTAAGAAAACAGTTTCTGTGTTTATAGAAATAACAAGCAATATGTACAACATGGTATAATCATTCTAGGATGTTTACACAGATTTGACCATCAATATGGACATGCTGACCACTTTGAAGAGTGGACTCTACAGCCCAGGTAACAAGTATTGGTAGAACTACACCTTTAATGTTATTTTCTAACTGTCCAGGCAATATGAATTTTTCAACATTATGAATTTATATTTGAATGTTGTTTGACTCTATTCATAACTTAAAGTATTGGAATGAAAAAAGCTCAAAATGATATTTACAACACTTCTGATTTACCAAGTATCAAATAGATCATTAAAATGTGTTACTAGAATTCTTAGAAGATGGTAAATCATAAATATATATTACACAAGCAATGGTGTCATATAATGATGAGTGATTATTCAATTATCCAAGCATTATTGTGTTATGACTCGATTATGAGTCTAAGATTTATCACCAATTCTATTTGAAGGAAATAATGAAATGATAAAAGTAATCTTTATTTCATTTCAGATGATTGATAGTAGAGCTGTGAAAATATATTGTTGTATCGAGTATACATGATATTTATCATTGACTTCAAAATTGTTTATTTTACCTAAAAAGCAAATGTCAAAAATCAACCTTTCTTTTAATCAAAAAGCCCTGAAAATAGTTTAATGTGACTGTATCATATTGACTCTTATTGTAATGTGATATCATGATATGTATCGATTGTGAAATTTTAGTATGAGAATAACATCCGAAAAGAGGAGAATATTATGAATATAAGGCAGAAAGAGAAACAGACAGAGAATTTCTTATGCTTAAATTTATTTATACGCTTAAAAACCCACCATGGTATCTATATGAATAAGCAAAGCACCCAAAAAAGTTTGTGAAGTTAAAAAAATGTATTAAAAAAAATTTTTCTTAGCAAAATGGAAAACATAAGCCAAAGTTCTTTTAAAGATATTTTCGCAACTTCTCATGTAGCTTTTTAGGAAATGTTTTAAGTTCAGTTGTTATGTTTTAAGAAAGGTTAGATAAAATAGGTTATACATCCCATTAAACCTCATTCCCTAAAGTCCTTCTTTCTAATTTCCTCTTCGTTTTTTTACTTTTCAATTTCCTTGACGGTGACTCTTTTATAACCCAAAACAACGATAGGGGAAGAAAGTTGAAACAAACAACATAAGAAATCTTGATATACGGAGAAACAGTTTTAACATTTGTTTGAAAATACACTCACATATGGGAGGTCTCACATTCCGAATTTTACTGCACAAAACATCCATTTACAAAACCTATAACTAACATCCATATGCGCAGTATTACTTACCGTTTTTCTTTCATAAAAAATGCATTTCTTCATATGCTAAATGTCACTTTTCATTAACATTTCTTAATGAAAGAACCCAAGGAAACGATCATTTCTAATAGTCATTTCCGTTTACTTAAGTATGACCCTTCTGGTAATGTGTATGACATCATGCTATGGGAATTGAGAACAAATGTTTAGTGTTATGCATTTTATGCACTAACGATGCACTGAATGCTAGGGACATGACGAATGAAGCTTTTGTACATGGAAACAATACCAGGTCACCGAGATCTTATACAATAATTAGGAATTTCTTATCAAATTGTTATCAATTATAAATGATAATAATAAACGCCACCTACTTATATAAAGTATTAAGATCAAAATAACAGGCTGGTATTGTTTTACATACACTGGAAATTCTGTAATCATAATCAAGGCCTCCTGGCCCCGAAATGCAATAAACTTCTGTTCTGTTCTGATAATAATGAGGATGATGATGATAATGGTGATGAGGGGGTTTGATTGCGATGATCATCTTTATTGATGCTGATGATGGTACCAATGAAGATGCTGATGATAATTCATGAAGAACACGATGATGATGTTGATGTTGATGATAATGATGCTGATGTTGATGATGTTGATGATAATGAAGAAGGTGATGATGAATATGATGATGAATATGATGATGAATATGATGATGATGATGATGATGATGGCAATGATGATGATGAAGAGGGGGAGGAGGAGAAGGAGGAGGAGGAAGAAGAAGAGGCAGAGATGAATTAGGAAGAAAGAGTTTGGCTTGCAAATATCCATAATTAGATTTACAGAACTAATTGCATACATTTAGAGTAATATTCAATGTTGGCAATAAGTCTGACTCTGAAGATGAGGTTTGTGTCTCACAATGGGTTTGCCATACAGAAATGTACTTCTGCAAATGGTATGATCCTACAAAAAAATGTTACATATTTCACTATGAAAATAATATAATTTTCCTATATGTAAATGTATTTACAAAGTTCAACGTTATTGTAACATATTTATAATATCTGTGAAAACTTTTTCAAAAAATTATTTGAGAAAATGTCAAAGGACAGGAGGAGGCAACAAATTTTCTTTTTTATTCATGAAATTTAATGAAGAGGATGCTGCGAAGACGTTTTATTGTCACAATCATATGATGACGTAAACATCTTTAAAATCTAGATGTTTCATTCGACTTAAATATTGCAAGGACAATACAGAAGAGTTTTAATTTCTTTCATTTCATAAAAAAAATCCCTCTCAACTATTGTGAAAACTTATGTAAAGTTGCTTTGTCCATCTTCGCTGCAAGTGCAACACTATTTTTCATTAACCCATAACAAGATAATTGGCAAAAACTCGTATCACTAACAAATGTGTTTTTCTGAATACTACACCTTTATTAACACTGTCTGGAAAGTTTCTAACATGTAACGACTTGGTTCACGTTAAGCGCCACAATCCAGTCAATCCTTTATTAACAGAAACTTATTGTCTACAACAGAACAGAGAATGGTTATTTATACCACAAACACTTCATGCACGAAAGAATCATAATCCAATCTCATCAAAACCATTTCATAAGAGATTTCATATTGTTTACGATATAAATGTTCTCATAATTAGGATTTTCTTAAAAAAGAAATGTTTCATATTTTTTTCAAAAGTGTTTAAGGGTGGAATGAATTTTCATTCTTTTTGGAAGAAATTATAACAAGATTAGAAAAAAAAATTTCATATGAAATACAGCTTTGAAGTGTAAATTTTATAAAACTGGAACAAACCTCTACTTTCTGGCATATTGTTATCAAGGAGATCGATGGAGCCTTTGGTTTAGCAATAACGTCATGGTTTAAAAAAATATTTTTAATAGCAAAACATGTTACCAGCAAACAATGCACTGATCATTAGAAATATTTAATTTCTTTTGTTTGGCCTAAGGTAAAGCTTAAACAAAATGGTAAATTGTGAATCGTACTGGTTTTCCACAAGAGAGTACAGGATTGTTTCGAATGCTTCATAACGAGTCGTTACACTGTTTATACCACTGTGGGTTCATAACACAGAGTGTAACACTGTTTATATCAGTCTGGGCACAAGGTGTCACAATGTAATGAACAACATGTGTTATAATATTGACCACAAGTAATAAGTCCTTGGAGAAATCACAAGCATTCAATATCTTTGATAATTCCACATACAATATCCTCATCTGCAGACTGTGTTGAAGAGAAGATTTCATTTCTGGAGACTATTTGGGGCTTCGTTTTCACAAATGTCTTCTGGAGTATCAATCTTCATCTGAGTATTGAAACTAAGCTTGGATGAGGTTAGGTGTTGATGTTATTGTGTCACAGCTTTCATTTGCAAACTTCACAAGGGACATCCAATTTCAATATCTCAATGAAATCTATTCATAAGTTTAGTTAACAATTGAGATTAAGCATCCTAATATTTCAGAACATGAGCAACATGTTGCAAAAAAACGTGCCACTTTTTATCTTTCTTTGTTCTAAATTAAAAAAAATATGCAAATTTGTTTCTCCTTTTCACTCTTCTCCTGAGCGAACAATTAAGATCAGTCTTCCTTATATTTCAGAACAAAATTTTCATCTGAGATTTTAAAAAATCATTTATAAAACATATGTGACTATACTGAATTTTGCAACAAAGGAAAATATTGCACTTAAGAATGTCTGTGCATTAATTCGACCCTTTATCAGTGACAATCTGAGAAGAGCAATAGTTCATGAATAATTATTTGAAGTTTTTGTAATATCTAAGATGTGACATATGAATTCTTAAAGTAAATCTAGAAAACATAGGAAAAAGCATGATTGATGTCAGATGAACTGTTTGTGTGTCATTTTTAAGGTTTTAGTGGTATTAAGAGTACAATATTTAAAATGGTGGTTCAAGGGCACATCTTTATATAAATACATCAATTATACATGGTTATAACTCTAATACATTTCTTTAATAATGGTAGATATAATTTTCAAAGCATGTCCTATTTAAAGAACATTTGGTAGTATCCCTTGAACATCACCATAAATTGTTTTAATCATTAATTTGAGTAACAATTCTATTGCAACCTTTGAAGAAGATATATATGGGAGATTGAGTTTGCAAGCAAAACATCTCAAGAGGAAATTCCTGAATAATGCATAGAGTTAAGAAACGGGTTTTCTTCACTTTTTAGCTCATTTACAGCTAGTTTCAGAAGGGCCGTGAAGTGTTTTGGAAATGGAATGAAACAAAATAATTATGCCTGTTCATATGTTTTCAAAGCAACATATATGTCCCTGATTCAAATGACCAGTCCATTGGCACATTTTCTGGTATCCTAAAGAATCATATCAATATCATTACCATCTTAGAAGGTGAGGTGAGGGTTTAACTTCGCTTTAAAGAGTATTTCACTACTAGTATTATAGCATGGAGAAAGCCTGCAACACTATTGAGGCTATGCATTGCATTGAAACCTGTGAGCATCGGCTGGAACTAGCAAACCATGGATGGTATTGCGGTGAAATTCAGTGTAGCATTGCATCCAAACCTGACTGTTACCTAGAACAGTTCTCTACTGCAGACAAAGTTGCTTAGCCCCTGGCAGGATTCAAGTCCCTGACATCTGAAGACAAACACGCTAACCACAGCACTAACCAACCTATAACATCTTAGGAAGTTTGTATTTGAATTTGGAAGGGCATGGTACCTTAAGGAACAAATTTATCATCTCTTTACAACAAAGTTATTTTTGTTTGCATTTTATGACCTAAATTGCAGTGTTACGTTGGTGCACGACTGGGCAATATTCCAAACATCACTATCAGTAATGTACATCTGTATACATGCCATGGTATAATCCAGCAAATTACATGCAGTTTGCAACATTTTCTGTACCCGTTGATGATGATGGTTGCATACTTTCATAAGAAGAAATTTACAATATTCATGTAAACCAGTCGAAGAAATGCACCTTGTATATGATTGATGAAAGGGATATATGTGTATCTAAATTATCAGTGACAATTATAGATATCTGTCCAACTTCCTAAGATGCTTGTTGCTTGTTATTTATTTGAAGCAAATTTCTAAATGATATACAACTTTTGGATCATATTTTTAACATGGTTGTTGGACACTGCACCCAAGTAACGATCACCTTAGGGCTTTAGAAAGCAAGGCCCAGGTCTAAAACGGCACATCAACATAAGCCAGTGCATTGATATGGTTTAAAGGGCTATGTTTGATTTAAATACCTCTACAAGTCTATTGGTAATTGATCCTTGGTGTCTTTGTGAAACATAAGCTTGTAACCATCTGAAAAAAATTCTCAGCCCTGATTTGTGAAATTACCGTGCCACAGTCAATTTCATCCTTAATTCTATGATAACCAGACAAAGCAAATGATTTTGATGATACAGATCTGATGAGCATTAGGATCCTGAAGAAACAGGTGATGTAGAACAATGTGGAGCATCACCTCTAAATCACAGGGGCGTGTATCGCTAAGAAATAGGTTTAGAAAGACATATATGGCTATAGACCCTATCATATAGTATTAGGGTAGGGTCTATAACCATATATGTCTTTCTAAACCTATTTCTTAGCGATACACGCCCCTGTGCTCTAAATCAAAACTCCTGGATCAATCACTGATGTTGTGACATTACCTTCATCTAATGTTCAAAATAGTCAGTATCACTGATAGCTATTTGATAACAGACATGCCAACACTGTCATAAGAATATACTTACTGTACATGCATCCTTCATTGCCCAACTGTTGCCATCCATGACAGCAGCGGGTCTTGGTCCTGTACTGTGGTTGGTATCTCTCCTTGTATGTTGTGTAGTAATGTGTTCTGGAAAATAAAATATATACTCATTAAATAGGGGAAAAAATTATTATTTTATAATTTTTGATTTTGATGTAAAAATCATATGATCAAAATTTTGAAGTTCATATTTTTCATCAATGAAATATTTGAAGTTAATACCAATCCAAAATTATCTTAGGTTGAAATGTGTTCTGTAAGTATTTCTAAATCATGACTTTAAATAAGTCACAACATTGTAAGATATCTTTACTGACACAATTTTCTAAAAGCACCAAATTATATTTTTCATCATAAAAAAATCTGAGCAAAAGGTTACCAGAAATAAACTGATATGAAGATTAAGATATACTGATCATTTACAGCAGTAATGGAAAATTGCAAAATCAATGCTTACTTAAAACTTTAAAAAAAAAGTTTTAATCCATAGAAACCTTGCTATAATTTGTTATCTTAAAGATGAAATGTTTGTTATCATTCAATTTTCAAACCAAATGTGCTTGTTTGATTCTGATATTCTGAATTTGATAAGCATTTTGACGAAGGAACATACTGATCAACTAAAAAATAACATAGCTTCATACTACAAAACACTTCCCGCTATCAGCATTTTCCACCCAACATGAACCAACATGCCTATATCTATGTTAATCAAGGCTAAACATTTGCTTGCTTGGTTATAAGTCCTTTGATAACGCTTTTGTTGTTGTTGTTATTTCAGTGTTGTTGATGAAGGATACGATAAGATGAAGATGATAAAGAAAGATGTATGCCTCCTTTTATAAGAAGTTACACTGGAATATGTTTCTATTCTGGATAGCTGGTCTGTTGCAGGGATGTATTTTTTCTCCAGACTTCTTAATAATTCATGAGGAAAAAATACTCTGGGAACTTTGTCATGATATTATCATATTTTTGACATGTTTACAGCGAGACAAAGATAAAATCAGTCTATGAAACCTCCTTATCAAATAATTGTGAAATAAAAATCATATATTTTTGCTATTTCTTATGAGTGATAAGACAGTAGATTTGCAGAATCAAAAAGGTAGGAACTATCAGAATCTAATTAAATTTTTTGGATTTTTTTTTATAATACTAGATCAAGACATCATTTAGTCAAGACATTCACTAAAAGTACATCAATGTCATGCTAGCACTGAAGAAATCTTGTCTAGACTTGCCAAATGTTTAGGCTCTAGGGTCAAGTAGATAGAACAGTATGCAAACAATATGCTATAACATATATCAACATGTGTAGGGCTCTAATCTTAAATACATATTTCCTATTAACAGATGTAACTCTGTATTTATAAATAAATATTTCCTTTTTCTATCTATCGTAAAATGCACATTTCCAATCTACTTTCGAATCGCAGATGTGAGTGTTATCGATAAGTGAAGAGTCTGCCACTTCTATTTATAAACATGTTACTTTGTGAAATGTTACATCAACACAACTTTTATGTTTTCTTTTATGACAAAAAGCCAAATACGTTCAGATGTTGTTTAATGCTCTTGAAATAATAGAGAATACAATGTTTCCCAAAACAGCCATATGGCTGGATACTGGATGTTGAAAGAGCCACTCCGTGAGTTGTTGGAGTCATATATGCCAAACTTAGTCAATGGTGTCATTGATTCAGTTTTGACTGTTACCAAAAAGACACATTTTAAAGCTTGTTGGTTTTTAAAGTGACAATATGAAGGTAGAACTTAGCAATTATGATCGAAAACCGGACAGTTGCGCTCATCAAATAGTCAAACGTGATTTTGGACACTCATCTAAAACAGCCAGTTAGGAGTTGATAGTGTTTGTCAGGTTATATAACTAGTATCCATGAATATTGGAGGTGATATCTACACCTCTGTGCATTTATAAGGTGTTTTTTTAGATTTTCATGGAAAACCAGTATTTGTCATATATATGTCCTTTGGACATGAAAAGTTAAGATGTTTTGATTTTATATCACCACATATGACATTTGAAAATCACAGAGTTGCTCTTTAATATAGCTAAGCATCTACCATATGAGAGCCATTTGAATATGTTGGTTTTAACAAATAAGTCAGAACATTTGATGTTTCGTCTTTGACAATTATCCCAGATATTAAACACATTATTTAAAAGGGGCAAAAGTAAGTTTTTAAGTAAAAAATGTGATAATTATCACAAAAATGAAAATAAATGTTACCAAATGATTTTGATTTTTTTAAAAAGCAGTTATAAAATGATATGATAAATAAAGATGTTCACACTAAAATGGCTTTTTAAAAAAAACTTTATAGTTTCTACATTGACAATGGATGATTGAGTTGAGAAATGAAATGTTTGATCCTCTGACCTTGGCAGAAACTAATGATTAATCGGAAAAATTTGAAGAATCAAAATTGTCAAAAACGTGCTTCTGGCCCTTTACGTGAATCTCTAATTAAGATATCGATTTAGGGTCAATGATTTTAAATACTGTAACCTCTTCAGGAATTGTGATGATTTTTTGTTTAAAGTATACAGATGTATATCTGAACACTTCAACTCTCATATATCATGACACTGGAACGAACCATTTTTGACAAAACAAAAACTGAACTCCGAACAAAACTTCAGTTTGAATTTTGTCCCCATGAGAAATGCATTCGGTAATTAGTGCATGACGCAACCTTTGACCCGATTGACAGACAACAAGTGACGTTTCTAAATAGCGTTCCCTTTCTCTTTCCTCACAGCGATGTAAGAAATGATAACCCCCTTCTCAGCTGATATAGATATGTAGATAAAACGCAAGTCACTTGGTACTGAATGCAGATTGTCATAGGCAACCAGACACCGTGACCTTTGACCCCACTCTTCAGATTCTGCCAGTACCATCTCTGCCGATCTTTCTTATCTCGAATCAACCGATCGTATCCGAGTGTTCTGCTTTCGCTATGACGATATCGTGTTAATGCTAATAGGCGTGAAACTACTGTTAACTTGTATATTTATTTCATAGTAAGATAACATCGTTGAATAAATGTATCTACCGCAGTCTGCTTTCATACTATCTAAATAAGTTCTGACATAAGTGACAAGCCGAGTTTAGATGGAACTTATATTGCACGAGTTTTACTCAACGGATACATATCTTAAATCCTGTTTTGAAAACCGAAATTTGTTAAAAACGTCTTTCATGTTTATATCCTCGTTTTATTTTCAGAAAAGATAAAGTGTATCGTCGTGACATATTTTTTTGACTGAAATCCAATCTCAAAATCGTGAAAGGCGAGTTGAATAAGGAATGTGTTAATGTGCACCTATTTTTGCCGAAATCATGAAAAATGCTCTTGTCAATATGGCGACCATGGTTATGAAAGAAAATTGTTCGGTTACATTTCACAAGATATCAACTTGCACTTGTTTCTCGTAACATGTAATAGGCACTGAATGAAATTGATTTTCCGGCGACCTCTCGATGTTAGCAGGCATTTAGTAACTAATGACCCAGAGGACGATATAAATAGTATTTTGTGGCTTACTATTGCAATAGTTTTTGCGAGAGTTTATCACTAAATGAAATAACACAATTCAAGAATTAACACTGTTATTGTGACTTACGAATTAAAAGTCGGTACCAACTTCCCGAAGCATACAGCAAAAAGAAGGATAATTCTTGCATTTTCCGGTTTAATCATCAATCTCCTAGGGACCGTCTCAGCATTCTTTCAAACCTAAAAGCTGTAGTTGTTACCCTTAAAACCAATTTCACTTACAGATTCAAATGAACATCTGAATTTACTTACCTGTCAAAACTATCGATATTTAGCCTCACCATCTATACTATTGACTTAAAACAATCCACTATCGTTGAAGTGCTATTAATCTCCATTGACACCCCTATTATATAGTGTGTTATAAAGAACAGGACATTTTTTACAAAACATTTACTTTATTTACTTATTTGTTTATCCATGACAACCTATTTGTTTCTTGTACAATAATATACCAATGATAAACATTGAATTTAGTTTATAAATATGCAATGTAGATTTTTGAAAGGTCATGTTACAAAATATCAATAACAACATCGTCGCAATCATCTTAATCATCTTGGTCATGATCATCATCATCATCAGTAATGAGGGCTCATCAATCGAACGAATAACCATAATAAAATTATCAAAAATATCACATACATCCATGAAACCAAAGACCAAAACTATAAACAGCATATGCAATGCCTACAATTTACACTCCATGTTTTGTTGAGGGTCGAATATTTGCCAAACGTTACCAATGGTGTATTATATCAAAAAGTACCGAACGTTGCTGAAAATGATCATATAAAATGATCATTTAGCGATCAAATGCTGGCGCGTGCGAATTACTTAAACGTCACTTTGAAAACTTATCTCAATCACTCAGTTTGGGATTTTAGACAGAGTTACAGAAGTTATAAAACCAGTGTTTGTTTAAATGGGGCGAGTAACTACGGCTACTCCAAGTGTAAAGGACCATTGTTTGGTTTCTATTGAACATTCAAATTCTCATCGGAGATGAAGATGCAAGGCAAGTAAGATTACCAGAATTAATACCACCACATATGGTAATTACATAACATCAACTAACAAAGCCAAACAAAATTTGATGAAACCGAATTTCCTTTTTTAAAAGCAAAACGTAATGAGTTTTTGTTTTCTAAAACCGTCGTCAAGTTATTCAGCGTCATCGGTAACGGGACACTGTGTTAACCTTTGACTTTCTTCATCATAAAAAAGGCTAAAGAAAAGTCTAAATGTATTTTCAAAGGTCATATAAACACTTATGTGCCGAGGTTGTGCTAACTTACATAATTTACATAATGTCTTTTTATGGTTTCTTTGAAGCAGCACATACCTGCATACGTACGTGTAACAAATGAAGTTTAAGCGTATCATGTTATA
Source organism: Phorcus lineatus (assembly GCA_921293015.1). Classification (NCBI taxonomy): domain Eukaryota; kingdom Metazoa; phylum Mollusca; class Gastropoda; order Trochida; family Trochidae; genus Phorcus; species Phorcus lineatus. The sequence goes on along the minus strand of OV121094.1, from coordinate 15,403,699 downwards.
TCTATGATCCACATCGTCAGTCCTAACGTTATAATGAGCTCCTGTGACCTATTGTTATACCACCTGCAGATAATGAAAGAATGTTAAAAGACATTTGCATATATTGCAAAGAATTTTAAGACTCCGTATATGTGACACACATTCAAAAGAACTAAGAAGGGAACATGACCCTAAAATCCCCCTTATACTTGCGGAAAGATCCCCATTGAAGTTAGAATAGCATAGCTTTATACACTAGTTCACAAGAGCTAAGATACATCACAAATCACGACAAAGATATTTTAATGCTAAAATCATCACACCTGTGTTCAAAATTTAACACAAAAGGAGTTCATAAGTCCTAATAATCTCTAGTAAACACCAACAAGAATTTTTTGATGCACGGAAATAATTTCTTTATTTACGAGAGCAAATTTAGAATGAAATGCAAACACGAGGCAACTAAATTTTGGTCTAAGGTCCCATTGAAGCAATATTACAACCCCTTCTGTTCATCTAGTGTTTCCATTAGATGCCATACTAAACATTTACTCTTTATATTTGATTAAAAATGAGTAAGAAATTGACCCTGGGCAAATCTTGTCTTTCTTCCAGCCTATAATTTAGACCTACCAAAAAAAACTTTAATGGCAATTGAAAGAGTATTCTTTAAAGGTTTTTCTAAATGGTCTGCATGCTAACTATATAAATGCGAAGATATTTCCCCAAAAAAAACAGCAGAAAAACACTTAAATTATATCATATTTGATTTATTGTCTTTTTTAAATTAAATGATAATATTGAAACTCCCATGATGCAAGATAATCATACATAGATATCGCCATGCTTTCCTTGTTGGCCAAGTTGAATTATCATAAAACATTAACCCCTGACTTCACCTTTTGCTTTAATTGGAAACCACATTGATGCAAAAACTCTTTTCAACTGTGATCGCCATGCATCCTACGAGGATAGAGGTTATTTAAATTCAAGGACCTAGACCCCTATATTCCCCATTTACCACCCTCATATAAACCGTTTACTTTTGGTGTCTGATGTTATTCAATGTTTGTACAACAAACTGCTTGTAACAGAAGCTCAGGAGAAGATATGTTTATATAATCAGTTGAAGGTCAGCTTGATACGATCTTGTGTTGACAAGAGACCCTCTTTAATACTGAACTGGTTAGAGCATCCCGAACGACTGCTGCGTTGCGCTGCGCTGCATTTTTGAAGTCTTTAATGTCACATCTTAGAGGTGTGGAAAGATATATGTAAATTCGTCCATTCAAATAAATAACTACTCCTGCTTCATGACTGTGTATATAAAGGAGCCTTTTATACAGTCTAGGTCCACATTCAGCAAGTCTAGATTGACTGAATACACATGAAATTAGGAGCCCAAAGAAAAAAATATTATGGATGAAAGAACAGTAAATTATCAAAGTTTTTCATAGACTAAATTTTAGTCTAATAAATAACGTAAACCATAACACCAAATTTATACCCGGAAACACCTATACCTTTTAACTAATTGAGAAGACAGGTAGCTGTTTATTTGATATGAAAATGTGATTCTGGGAAAGGTCTTCTTAGACAATATGTAAAAAATTAATAGGCCCTATGTATAATTTTAAGTATTATTACACCGTTCAACGAAAAACCAATTGCAAAGAAACAGTGTAAGATAAGGTAAAAGAGACCCTTAGATTGTGGTTAGACCTCATTAGGGACACTTCGTTTTTCTTAAATAGCATTCTTGAAGATATAAACTGTATGTTATATCTCTAACAGTTTAAACCGTAAACTAGTTAAGTGTCCTGGAATCTAAAATGTATCCATGTAATTATGTTCCTTACAGATTCATTTACATATAAAATTTGGCGTTTTCACTGTTAGTGTATGTACGTGTTTCGATAAAGTAAGAGCAAGATTATTGGAGATCTTATCAAATGACCTGGTTACTGGATAAGTCGGAATAAGTGCACATACTTAGTTCAAATAGTGCTAAACGAATGCATAAGTTACACGGCATAAATACGCTAGCACCGCGATGAACTTACCCTAAAATTCACTTTTCGTTTTTATTGAAAGGGTTGACAGGTTCACGTTAAGGACATTACCTGAACTAAAGTTAATACAATTTTGAAAGTTTGAAAATGATACTGAAGCAAGGATATCATAAACGCATTGGCCGTAGACGCACTCAGGGATCATTATAATGGGGTTGGGGAGGTGTTGAATGGGTGCAGTAACGCAGATACCACACAGTAAGAATTAACTCTATCGAGGTATAAACTAACCCTAAATAAGTTTTAAAAACTAAACGTCTAAAAGTTTGAGGGCATCGTAACCAAGATGACTTATATCATAAACTTATAAAGACACATTTCATGGAAGAAGTAATTTTGGACAACGTTCCAACGTTTTAAAATCACAAACAACACTGTTAAGAAAGAGTTTCTCTATTGATAGATGGTTTCTTAAATTATTTTATTTTTTTTAAAAAAATGTTAAAATTCACACTGTCCTCTAAAATTTCAGTGTATATGAAATAATACCGATCACAATGACATATGATAGCAGAACCAATTGAAAACTCTTATACAGACGTTGCTGTAAGCACAAGTAATACCATTTTATATACGCAAATGTGTTACATATAAATTTATATATGCATGGTTCGTGTATGTAAAACATTCAAAGACAGTTCTTCAAAACGGGTCCTATCTATAAAAGTGCTTCTTTTCGAAATTTCTGAAATAATGGCATATACGGCACCAATGTCTGTGCTTGAGTGGCGTCATTAGATTGCATCGGGGCTAAGATGAAAACTTCATCTATTAATCTGAATTACTATATCGCGTGTTTTCCGTTATGAATATAAGTTATGAATATTCAATGAGTCATTACAACCGATCGGTCGTCTCGTTTCCGCCACAACTACTTGATTGTTCATATTTTGCCGGAAAGTGACTTCATCGGAAATACTTCAGTAATACAACTTAGTCTATCATAAGTGCATTCTAAACATTTATAACTTTATACTATTAATATACCTGATGATATAAAGATATACCTATATTGTATATACACCACGTCGCTACGGCGAACAAACAATGATATGCAATACTTTCGATTTCATATTCAAATGTTTGAACTTTATTTGCACCCTCGAAAGAAGAAATGCAAATTTTAAAAGATTGGTTTTGCTTTTGCTATTAGATTTAATGTTTCCCCCGTTTGATCTGTAAAATCAAAGTGGAATGCGCATAATGATAAACTATAAATCGGATAAGTTGCCTGCTTGTTAGATTCCATTCATTTTATCAAAATATGTATATCATTATTTTCAACAAACAAGTTCGAGCTAAAAATATCAAAATCTAAACCAGAAAATCGTTGTTCATTATTCATACATTGCATAGTTATTATTTTAAGGACAACTTGATTATCAAGCATTACTAGAAATTGCATTGGAAAATGTCTGTCATCTTTTCAGTAATTTCTACAAATGGAGTTTACTACCTACGTATTTAGATATTTAGACATCTGAATCATTGTTTTCCGTTTCTTTGACTCTTGACACAGCTTTTTCTAAATGGGCCAGGACGTTTCCTCGTCCTATTTTTCTCATTTACACTGCTAGATACCGAAATGCCCCCAAATAAGTTGCAAAAAACCCTCGATGACTGAAGTCGACGAATCTCGTCTTATAAACGTTTGGGAGTTGTAAAAGAATATAAAATCTGATAGTCAAGACATATGACTTTGGTGTAGCATGCTCTCCCAACAGACGTTACACAAGCCTTTTCTTCCCAATTATCCTCTGTTACAAGCGGGTCGAATTTTCCAATGTTTTTAATCTTTACCTTCCTTAGTTTTATCAAATAAACTATCGTGTTACGTTAATGATTTCGTTCAGAAATATTTGCGAATCGCACGCTTGACAATTCGTTTCGGGAACATTCTGAAAGAACGTCACCGAACGTCACCGACTGGAACTTAACTGTGGACGCAGGTACTTATAGTCCAGAAAGCGCTCGACTTGCAACAGGGGTTACACGATAAGAGTATCGGTTAACCTCTATGGGGAGAGAATGTATAGATACATGCAATGGATGCAATGGATCCTTACAACATGAGAAGTGTCTGTAAAGAAGGGTATTCCATCTTCAGAAAGCATTTTGGTAGTGGCAGAACAAAAGGAGCTCGTAATGTTAACTGTCTACACGTTGATGTGAAAGACGTTCCAGTCGTTTCTGACATCGTTCTCATCAAGCTCTCGTCCCTTTTCATTCCAACGTATCTTCTCCTAGTTGTAAGTTGTGCGATCAGGTCGCAGTATTTCCGGAGAAGTCAAGAACTGTTCTTCAGAATTCTTGTCATTACACTCACGTAAAAATTCAAAGTTCATTGTTTGCAAAACATTTTGTGAAAGAACATAATCGAGCAAAAACGCCCACTTCAAGAAGATTTTTTAAATCTAAAAGATTGCAAAATGTAATACTTTTGTAAAATGAATTATTATCAAAATCAAAAGACTGCCGTTAATAATTAGCTTAGCTGTCAGTGTCCTACTGAAAACAATATCTCTGAATGTTTTTTATTTCATTAAATGATATAGACAATAGTAATGGTAATCTAAATCAAGACCGTTTTTCATAACCTTCTTACATCTATTCATCACATCTTGAATTCAACCTTTAGTAAGAAAAATCTATATTTAGGATAAAAGCGAATTTCGTTAACATCCAAAATTGATTTTTAAGAAATATTTTTTCAGGGACTTGGTGTTAGTCTATAGTTTAAGGTTATGTTGACCTACTATGACCCTTAGTGCCGAGTACAAAACAGATTCGAACCCCAGACCAAACACACCTGCTGGGTTATATTTACACTCTTTCAGACCAAGCTGCCATATTTAATACACTGTTTATCTCTCTAATTTATTTACAAATAAACAAAGGGCCAACAAGCCGTGTAACACACAGGGATGGTAAGACGAACTAATGCGCGATGTAAATGCAGGTGTTATGACGAGTACCTGTGGTGAAGATAATCTGATAAGACCCCTTCTCAGCGGTCATCTGTGGTTAATCTTAATGGTCAGTAAGTGAGAGATAAGCATGCCCATGTCAGCTTGTCCTGGGGATGTTGCTTGGATGAGAACAAGCTTTTCTAGATCTCTGATAATTCAGTATACAAAGAAACGTTTGTGTTCTATCTCATGGCATACGCTAATACGGTCATATGCTCAGATGGTAAACTATATATTTGCATATTAATTATATATATTTATATAATTATATTTTGATATTTTGATTTAGAAAAACATTTAGTCTCTGAAATAAACCTTCGATAACGCTTGACGAAAATTTAAATTTGTAACATTGGACCCCGGGCTTACAGAACCCCTGAATAACAACCGATTTATTTGAACTAGTCAAGATAATTTGAGTTGTAGACTTTTCTAAGACCTTTAAAAAATGGCTTTGAAATAATTTATTATAGAAATTAAGTCATTATTTTTATGGACCTCACAAACAGATTTAGTGATGTCATTGAACTACACAGCGTTCATAAATAGGAAGGCAAAATGATAAATGATTCCAAGGACGTTGAACTAGTCAAGGCATCACGGTTCCCGTTACCGGAATCATTTACAAGCATCGAGGGAAGTAGCTTTTGACAACGACCATCAACCCGTCCATTGACATTTCCACGCACCATTGCACGACAATATTGCATTCTGCACATATTCATTTCTAATAGTATCTGAAAGTGATTGATGCAGTGTATCGTATGGCAGTAAGTGGAGGCAATCATGTTCATTATGAAATGTTTGCACCAAACCGTAACCACTGCCAAAATATTTATACACATAATTGCCTTAGCATTTACATCAACAGGCTAATTACCATCATACAGACAGAGAGATGTGTTATTCTGCAAAATGATATATCGTTTCTACTCTCATAAATTCTGAACATGACGGACATGCATCCTAACTCTTATGTCGATGGATAAGTTAACCATGACGATATAATGTTTTGCCTTAGCATTTATGCTTACCTTAGCATTTATGCATGTCTCAATATACTCAATACTCAATATGACAAATTCTTCTTCATAATTTAAACATACAGATAAGTTGTTTTGATAATAAAAACTGAAAATGATTGATCAGGATGATGGATACGTTTTTGATAAATATAATACATGATTGCCTTAGATTTTAAGCTGTGATGGCCGTTTTCTAGAGACAGATATTTTGTCTTTATTCGATGATGATTATCATGTATTCTGTCAAGAAACGACAATCCATTCAAGAGGCTTAGTTTAAATCACTAAAATACTTTGTTTGGTACGCTAGATATCCAAGCGTAGTCAGCCAATTTGATAAAAGAATAGCAAAGGGAGGTAATCATATTATCCAGTCGAGCCTACCTTTGATCCAAGATATAAGTGGAGAATCATCAAGGATGACGACTTATAAACTTTTCTGAAATACATACTTTGCTGCCTTGCATACTTTCCCCAAATTTTAGCAAAAGCTTTACATGTCACAGGAAGTTCAACAAGCATCATGGTCTTTATTTAACTGCATTACATCAAAAATGCAATGTCATTAATGCATAGTTACCAATTTTCTCAAATCATTGTGATGATACGATGAATGCATATACAACTCCATACAGTCAACCAAAACATTTTGTATGACCGCCTGGACATAAATTTACAATTATTCTGATAAAGGAGAGTGTATAATTTTCTTTCTCAGAATTGCTCTTCGGGAAGGATATGGCACGCCCATGCAAAAACATGTTTAGAACGTGAGTCAAAGGAAATGAGAGCTATAACGTAGATCCGACGCGGACTAACATCATTGAAAATAGTCCCGACAGGAAATTAGTGCGCAGGGATGGTTCACCGCCTCGTAATTCAAGGTGCAAGTTACTTATCACTTCCGGTAATAAAAGAACACATCTTTCATATTTTACTTTTCTTTTATAGCTCCGTCACAAGACAATAACTATGTGGGAATATGATATACGATTATATGCTGCGTAAATAACAAATCTGGGGAGTTTATTCTATGATAACGATTACGTAATTAGTTCGTATTGGATATTGGGATGTTGGATAGACAATTGGAAAAATATCAATTGTTATGTATGAAATGAATATCATAACTGAGAATAACCCAATGTGTCTTGTACATTGCATGAATGTTTGATGTGGAATGTAATTCATACGGTGGTTCAGCGTGATATATTTGATATATTCCGAGAAATCTTTCTTTTATCTTAAAGAAACGGAAAGAGGTGTACCTAACATTTGAACATGCCTCCCAAATAAATTTCTTTTTTTACATGACACATTGTTGCGCTTTGGCCTTTATTGAAAACATTGATTTCTTGTTGCCTTTATATAAAATCCTTTCACGAAATTTGATATTAATGAGACTTCGAAATTATAAAACGATGAAAAAGAGATAAACCATTATCATGATTCATGATAAAATATCATCATGATAAAAGTAACATATATATTGGTTCCCTTTTTAAAAAATGACATATTCAGACACCTCCACAAACTTTCTCCAGTCACTTTGAAAAAGTGACGTTTTAACCCCCTGGCAATACCTTCATAAAACCAACGCCTTGATATGCAAATAAATCAATGCCCATATTAGGATGCTTCCTGACATCGGGTTACAGACCATTACATAGCTTGGCTTTGATCTCAAATATCTGTACTAAAAACCTGGAAACATCGCAGAGATTTACGACTTAAGAACACCTACGATTCGTAGTTCAAACCCTTATCGAGTAATGCCTCAAGGTACCACATGGGTTTAAATTCAAATGGGGCGATGTGTCGTTTTTGCGAAACGACGCGGAAAACTGACGTTTTATATTTCTCTTCACCTAGCTATAACTCACTCTCGATTCCTGATGTTCCAAGACTTTCATAAAGTCTCCTACAACGTTTTTTTCTGTTAACTGCATCGTTTATGAAGTCTTTGATGGCTATTTAGAATTAGCATGCATAAGAACACTAAGATTTTCTGGATAACAAGCTCTTTGTGACGATCATGTTTCAGATAATAAGCTTACTACGGCATAGGAGGATTTTCTAGATAACAATTTATTATTGCGAAAATCACGATGCTTACTACTTCATACTCCGAAACTTCGTATTTTCACGACGAAGAAGTTGTTATCCAGAAAATATTGCTGTTCTTTGACATCGTGCATGGTTTACCTTTTACTTTACACTTGTATATACACCTAGATTCACAGGTATCTCTATTGCAATTTTCATGTATTCTTTTCAGAACTATTTTCAAAGACTATCTTTGGCAGGATATTGTGTTCGGCTTCGGGTCAAGAAGTATGGGTTCGAATAAGTACATTTTGCATAGCTGTATTATTTGAATTTCAGCACACGCCCGCAGGTTTCACAGTAAAGCAGAGCCACAAATGTGTTGCAAACTTTCTTTATATGCCCACGTTTTTAAAGAAGATTCTTCAATATCTTTTTCACTTCACAATTTCAAACGACGTTTGACAATTTAAGAACATAGCTGATTATATCATATAAGAGACTTCAGCATACATATTCTCTATCAATTTTGGTCTCTTTGAGACTATTTACTGATTATGTCCGCCATGTTGTCTGCCATTCTCACATGTTGACAATGAGACAGAATTTCTTTCAAGAGTCTTAAAGATTATGATAAAAAATTCATAACGTCAGAAGGGATAATCATGTGTTACCAGCGACAATGGAGAGGATGGGAAACTTAATAACAAGCGATCTTAATGTGTTGTCACGTTGCAACGTGATTCATTACCATTTTTCGCAACTTTTGCAACTGAATGATGGGCCAGTACTGAAAGAAACAGCTTCAGTAATCAACAAGATATCACTATTTGACCAATGATATCAGAGTACCTGTTAAAGGCATTGAAAGATCTTGTAATCTATACAAGAGTTTAAACGTCAAAACGGCAAATCGCTTCACGCATAAGATTAGTAGTTTGAGACATGCAATGTGTTGTTTGCGACAAATCGCACTGTGTGAACGGACCATAACGGGTTTCCTATGATGGTCAATTTCTTCCAAGATAACATTACATGACTCAGAGACTGTTGAACAGTCTAAATATAAATGAAGAGATTACATGTTACAAAACCATTTGTTTGAATACCTTAATGGAAGAGATTTGCAATAACGAAGAGGAAACGAGAATGTTACACTTAAACAGCATTGATGGAACTCTAAAACCAAATGTTTATATATCTTTTCTCCAAAGTAGATATCTCTTGTGTGTTCAGTTGCCGTGAATGCAGATGCTGTAATGATTAGAAGTGAAGTTACAAGTGATTAAAGAAACGATATCAGCTAGAAAAAATCAAAAGTAAAGTACCGGAAAGGTGTTTCAGGAAGATGCTGCAGGAAAAAAATATTCCACCAAATTCCTGAAGGATGAGTTTTTCTAGTAGAATTACATACTGCCACCCAATGTATGGATAATATGATGCTTGAAATATATTCAAATATTTATCCCAGGAGAACATAGACTTACGTTATCATATTCAAAACGTATGTGATATTTACAAGTAACTCTTCTATCAAAAGAGAAGTTAAAGACACCACTCTACAAATTTTTAAACTCAGTGCTAAATGTAATGTCATATTTTCTAGCACAAATGACTTAGAAATCGGGCGCTAATCTTCCTGAGTACATATGCAGTAACCATGATTTAAGGAAACTTTAAAAAATTAGATTTGTTCCCAATAATGTAACACTTTCACTATTCGAAATGGGTATCGAGGCCGTCCTAAACCAAGGTTTTCTCCTCAGTATTAATGGTTAAGTTTCATCAACCACATGTTTGATGTGAAATGCATGAAACTTGGTATAAACATTTCTGTGATTCAGTTTTACAATCATGGGTCGAGGAAAATTTTGACCTCTCAGTGGATAGTGAGTCTAAAGTTTTGTGCTATATATTGCCAAGCTTTAAGCATGTGATATGCAAGAATAAATGACTATACCAATGTAAAATAATATTCTTTACATCTGTGTTCTGATTTGCATACGGGATGTTGAAGGCTTACAGAATATTCTACTACATGAAATAGATGAAATGGACGTCCCAAGAGGCATGAGGTTTTCTAGATTTCGATGAATGGTGTACGTATTGCATTTATCATAATCTTTGCATGGTTTATGTCTGTATATGACATGTATCGCTAAAATTGCGATATCGCTAATAAGTCATATGATGCGTCATTTGAGCATCTTCCTATGCATGGCCTACCTTACGCCACTTTCAGCAACGTTTTCAGATGGTTTAAAATGACATACACTCTGAACGGACAGCTTTAAGAACTATGGAACAATGGAAGTTTCTTTAAATATACATAGTTGTGATGAGAGAAAGGAGACAAAAAGATTTACTTTGTTTTTAAAATGTGTTTTTGATACTGTACAAAATTCAGTAGAGGTGATTATCAAAATATGATAACCGAGACAGAAAATGAAGAATGTTATTTAGACAGATCTCCCTTCTACCGCAAGTTCATCGTCCGACAATTGCACAATGGGAGTATGGATTTCAAAAGAAGTGCTTTTTGACAAGTATAATATATCTTTTACTATTTATCACAAGAAAAACATAATTTCGATTCTTCAATGGGAGTAAGAATTCCCTCAAAAATATCTGACCAAAACCACATTTGTTTTTATTTTTTTCACAGCAGGCTCGTCTAGCCAAAATTATCACTCCTTCGAAAAAAATGACACTATCAAATTTTCAATCAGTAAAAAGCGTATTGTTTTACATTCTGACATTCTCAGGAATTAAACTCCCTTGTAATTTGTATTTGTCTATGAAGGCTGGGTCATGTCAGCTGGCAGATACTCCATCATTGTTCTATCATTCTCCTACCATTGTTCTGTTATTGTTCTACCATTATTCTACCTTTTCTCTGTCATTGTTCTATCATTGTACTCTATTATTGATCTGTTATTCTGTTATCATTGTCTTGTCATTGTTATATCATTGTTCAGTTAATGTTCTACCATTATGCTACCTTTTCTCTGTCATTGTTCTATCATTGTACTCCATTATTGTTCTGTTATTGTTCAATCATTGTCCTATCATTGTTCTGTTATTGTTCTATCATTCTCCTGTCATTGTTCTATCACTGTTCAGTTATTGTTCTACCATTATTCTACCTTTTCTCTGTCATTGTTCTATCATTGTACTCCATCATTGTTCTGTTATTGTTTCTATCATTCTCCTGTCATTGTTCTATCATTGTTCAGTTATTGTTCTATCATTGTCCTTCATTGTTCTATCATTGTTCTGTTATTGTTCTATCATTGTCCTGTCATTGTGCTATCATTGTTCTGTTATTTTTCTATCATTGTTCAGTTATTGTTCTATCATTGTCCTGTCATTGTTCTGTTATTGTTCTATCATTGTTCTGTTATTGTTCTATCATTGTCCTGTCATTGTTCTATCATTGTTCAGTTATTGTTCTATCATTGTTCTGTCATTGTTCTATCATTGTCCTGTCATTGTTCTACCATTGTTCTGTTATTGTTATATCTTTGATCTATTATTGTTTAATTATGGTTCTATCATAGATCTGTTAGTGTTCTACCAGTATCCTGTCATTGTTCGATTATTGTTCTATCAATGTTCTATTATTGTTCCACACTTATTCTACCATTATTCTTTGAGTCTCTGCCATTACGGAGACAGCTAAAGAAAATAAAACCACCACGAAAGGTATTTTCTATATATAAAAACTATTTGAAAGGACTAGAAAGCTAATTATAGGTAATTCAAAGATTCATAGAATATTCAGATTGTAAACTTTTGTCTACTCAGTATTTCAAAGTCACAAAGACAAACTAAAGAACCCCTTTTGTCGTCTTACAAAATCCTTTGTCACAATCTGGATGGGTTTCAAAAGAGGACTATGGATATTTGACTTTTGTGATATTTTTATTGGTAGGATAGGAGGGGCAAATATAAATTTCAAGTTTCATATTTTGGAAAAACATTTTAATCAAAACAAATTTTGACAACTTGACGATTCCTCCCCAAAGTTTGAACGGATTAGCTCAATTCTCAAAACCCAACCCTCAAGATATTTTTTTAAAACTGAGTATTAACATCTGCGTGATAAACATAATTACAGACGTGTATGGCCTGTGATACATGTCCCTTATACATCAAATCTCATTAAGAATAAATCTAAAATTGCTTGCTTCACAACGAAGTACATTGCATAATGTTGTGCAGCAATACACGATTTTATTTAATTTGACATGCCTATTATCATCATACATAACCTCAAGGAAGTAATCACACAAATTCAAATGCCATTCCTTGACAAAACAATTAATTCAACAAAACTCTCAAAAAGAGCACGTCAAAAAGACGCAACCATTGCAACAACTTATCCAGGGTCCAGATAAAAAACCACTAACCTATGAAGAATCATGAAAATTAAAAATATCATGCAAAAAAGCCTAATATACAAGTTCTTGCGGCACACCCTCTCTCAAAGCAGATCCAGTGTTTGATCTAAGGCGAAAAGCCTACTTTGTAACACAATCGCATTTATCTGTGTTATTCTGTGTTATCACACGACCTGAGACTACGAGGAGAAAGCTAATAGTCTCAGGAACAAATAGAATACAGCTGATGACGGGGATAGGGTGCTAAATGAACCAAGGGGGTTGATTCTTGACTTGATTTAGGACAGGAGGGAAAGAGGGGAGTGAGGGAAGGTAGGATGTGGACAGATGGATGGATGGATGGTTACAATTGGGGAGAGAAAATAGAGGACACATAAGAAGAGTGAAACAGGATAGAGAGAGAAGGTTTTGAGAAAGTGTTTGGGCTTTTTTATTAAAGAAATAATTCCCCCCACGATCTCACAAATACATGTAGCACTCCACCAAGACCCACGTGGCTAGGCAGGTGGGGTTGATTCTTTTGCGGATATACATGTAAGTACTTTCGTTTGATAAATTTTACAAGTTTCACAACATCAAGAGCAAAATCAGAGAGGTGAGGTGATGGGAAAGGAGAAAGGAGTGAAGAGATGAAAGTTAGATAACATATAGAGAATTTAAAGAGGTAGTGAGAAGAAAAAATGTGCGTGAGAGAGAGAGAGAGAGAGAGAGAGAGAGAGAGAGAGAGAGAGAGAGAGAGAGAGAGAGAGAGAGAGAGAGAGAGAGAGAGAGAGAGTGACAGAGACAGACGGAGTGCAGTGAGAGAGACAGAAACAGACAGACACACAGAGAGTGACAGAGACAGACAGAGTGCAGTGACAGAGACAGAGACAGAAGCAGAGATTAAGAGAGAGACAGGGAGAGAGAGACAGGGACAGAGACAGAGACAGAGTGCAACGAGAGAGAGAACATAAGAGGAAAAGACAGGAAACGGCTGCACAAAGAAAGGAATTGGCGAAAATGGAGAAAAAGGTGGAACCACAAACTCGACGGTTTGGACATATGGTATCAGAGAACTCCATTAATCTAGCTGTTCATTTTGTTTGTTTTAATAATAAATTATGTTTTGAAATTGGCACGCCGTCGATATTAGAAAGCACTATAAACGGCATACACACAGCTATTTCAAGGGCGAAAGTATAGCCACATGGTCTACGGGCGCAATAATATTCGGTCTTTAAAGAGATGTTTATAACAAGTCTTGAAACATATAACGTAATATTTACACTGAAAATTAAAACTAATAAACTTTGAAAACAAAATAGAAGCTTTCAAATAGATGTCAATTAATCGCGTTTGTAGCACTAACAGTCTTCGAATAACACGTATACAGTATATTCTACCAATGGGATACTATTTTTTTCATTCAAAGGAACTTTATATCTTCTCTTTACAACATTATATATCATGTCACAAAGACAAAATACAATAGAAATGAGCTATTTTCAGGTATTAAGTAATCGCCTGGGTTAATTCAACCAAATCACCTATAGCGTTCCTTCACACACACAGAGGTAAAACTCTACAGAAGGGCGTAATCTAAAGTTGGAAGCCAGATATGACCCAATATCAGGTTATTTCAAGCCAAGCAGATAGCTCAGCTGAAGGAAACAGTGAAAGTAGCCGCGATAACTTCCTGGAAATTAGATAGCAACAAAAAGCTTTCTTATCTCCCCTTGGCAGGTCATTGTCGCGAGATCTCGCGAGACTCGGCGATTGGAATTCCGGAAGTGCCGTGTTTGAAGACTCCGTGGATTGTTTTACACGCTGTAAAAACATTTTGGTGTTTATGAGGGGAAAACGAATGTCTTTGGAAACAGGACTAAACAGACTGATGCTTCTCTGCCGTGTCGTTTCAATTTCAAGGAATGTGTGAGTTGCTTGAAAACAACAAGACTAGATTTTATTCTGTTGTGCTGGGAAAGGTGTTTCTGCGAATCCTGGACCACTTCTTCGGACCTTTTGGACCATTTTAACGTCTTATTTATTTGGCAAAAGATCTACAACCCTGACATATAAATTATATATTAATAGTCCCATTTTAGGAAATGTATTTCAAAATCAAAATCGACCCCCATTTTCAACAGGTGACCCCATTTCAAAATTCCACACTCAGCTGCTGTTTGTGTGTGTATTTTCTAGGTTCTCTATTTTGATTTTTTTTGTATGTTTCTCACTCTCTTTCACCATTTTTCAGCCCAGAATGAAATAACTTCAGCCTCATTATTTTTGGGGTGATAACAAAAGCCTGTCATTATCATTTCTTTCAAACTTGATTCGAACATGAGAATAGGCTGACGACCTTACCTGTCCCTTACCTGTTATTCTACTCCCAAACTTTAACATCAAGATCCACTATCATTCTTTATCGCACGTTCAGGAGATAACACTCGCCATTCCATGGTTTCCAAATCATAGACACAAAAAACTTGCACCGACTGACCTTCAGTTCCACGCATGCGTAAAGCATGTCTACTAAAAATAAACACCGAATCAGGTTAAAGAGACTTTTGGGACCTTATAAGACTGAAATCTAAGATACCAGTCTGCAGTCGGGTTAGTTTTATTATCAAAGCCTATCCTAAAAAATCTCACTGAGGTACTTTTTTTCTCGGTCCCATTCCGGATATCGGCTGCAATCTTAGAAAGCAGCTCTAGAATGTGTGTTACTTATAATACTAAGTAAGAGAAAACATTCTTTGTGAGATGAGTTTTTCTCCACGTTGGTAAAAGAATTTACTTTTTCGCTCTAAAATGGCAACTGATTTTAACGATAGTTTCGAGAATAACTAAGAATATTTGCTCGTGTCGCTGACAGGCTCTCTTTCTTATAAATGCTCTATGCTTGTAAACTGTCGAACTGGAATTTTGTGGATATCTCCCGGGAAAGTGGTTTATTTCAGGTGAACAAACACTTTAACTTCAATAATTATAAACAAACCACGCCTTCATATTATTAAGACTTAACCAGTATATATATATATAGTTAGTTAGTTAGTTAGTTAGTATCCACTAATTTATGACCAATGCTATTCATATTGAACTAAAGAATTATTTTTGTTACCCCACTGTCCTAAAATCTGTTAGTATATTGAAATTATTGTTTTTTATGTTTTGCCGAAAGTATGATAATTTTACGTTTAAAAATTATCGTTCTTCATCACCCCCTTAAATTACGCTTACACTCAATAATTTTAGCCTTTCTATAATTTACAGCGCCCCACTGTTATTCAACTGTCAGCAAAGAATTAAGATTAACCAAAAATCATATCAACTACAACCCATGGTTCGCTAGTTCCAGCCGATGCTCGCAGGTTTCACCGCAATGCATAGCCACAATGGTGTTGCGGGCTTTCCCCCTGCAATGATACTAGCAGCCGCGATATAAGTGAAATAAGTGAAATTTCCAATTACCGTAAAGCCTCTAATCATGCGGGTTACACCTGAGATGCCCGTACCTGGTAATGACCCTTGTTTCATTAGAATAGGTATGTGTTGGGGATCGTGTAGATAACCCGTGAAGAATCGGTGCTACGGGTCATCTAGTAGCTAGTCTATATAATTAGCCGTGGTGTTGATCCAATGCCCGCCGACATAATTGAGCCCTTACTTATCCAACTTTCCTGGTAAATATACCATGGAACATTATCTAAAGTTTATTTACCTCGAATTATTTCGAAAATGGTATTTGACACACGGTGAATTACAAAAAAACTATGACGTCGATACTTGAGAGAAATCAAATAACAATTGATATCGGTACCCTCCCTGACTATTATAGTATAGAAGATATACGGGCTAATATTTCCTAAGAAATATTTTTAACATTGCATGAGCGTCCCGCTGTTGAAGAAATAATGTCTGTATTTACTGACGTTATGGCAATGTATCCTGGTTGGCTAAGCCTCAGGTTGGAATTTGTCATAACGCTTTATACAAAAATACGAATTTGTACTATACTAGCCACAGATTTTTTCTTTGACTTAATACCCTTTCAAGTACATATCCACCATAATCATTGTTAAGCTTTATTATTAGCAACATTGCACAGTTGCCCAAGATTATCTATGTTTGATGGTCAACACCGCCACCAGGTAAAACTTAAATTCGTGGTTTGTTGGCAGCGTTCTAATTGTCAAGGAGATTTCTGACATGATGTCAAGCTCTGTTGCAGCACGCTTAAGAGAAGGCAAAGTAAAGGCGACGAAATGCGCCGAGATTGAATAAACCGGTGAAAGAAACTGCCACAGACCATGTATTACAGGGGAAATGAATGGAGGTACATGGAAGAAGTCCAGTCAGATCTATATTCAGAGTCGAAGACCACCACTCTGGTTTTCGAGAATGACTCACCTATGCTAACTCCAGGTAAATTACCTGTCTCTGAGAGTGTGACAGCAATTAGCAGGTGCATGTAATTACCTGCGGATATTGCCCTATATTCTGTAAATACTTTCCTCCAGAAGTTTGGGTCTACACAAATAGACGTGTGTGCTAGGTAGGTAACATTAGCCTAGCGATTAAGATAAGAACGGGTCCGGTGTTTGAGTAGTTCCCCCTCTGCAATAACATGCCTACTGTAAATAAAGGCTCTGGGTAAGACTGATTAACACCCTCCATCTCTACAGCATACGAATAGAATGGAATAAGAGAGAACTCGATACAAGTATACGTACCTGGTGTTGAAAAGAAACCTGCCTCGAATAAACTCCTATGATGCAGGCAGTTTTATAAAGTAGAAGCCCAGCTTTTAATCAAGGATTTACAATACATGTCGTATACTGTATGCACACTGACCATACAGAAGAATTGTTTCAGTGCACAATGGAATAAGACGCACTATGTCATTGAAAGGGTTAAGAAAGTATTAAGAATTGATTTTAAAGTTATATCACTGTGGAACCGCACACGCACATGTGGCAGTGAGAGTGTTTAGGTAAGAAATAAAAACATACACACCTTATGGATGTTCTAAAATGATATCATGATCCAATTGTGTCTTATTTGATGAGAACACAAAACAAGGATAAAGTTGTTTTTGATATAAATAGTCTCAAAACCTCCGGTCGAAAATGAAGCAGCCCAGAAGGCCCTTAGAAATTAATTTGAGAACATATTAAATTGATCTTGCCAGTGGCTAAAATCCGTCGTCAGGTACCTATACTGGTTAGACTTTTAACCTGTTGTTTGAATGCATTCAGACACGATCATAAAATGAAGCATGTGATTTGATTACTGGGAAAATTGGATGTTTCAGCATATGCATTTATTACATTAAAACACCCAGGCGCCCTTAATCAGGGTAGCGTTCAACTTACATACCTGATGAATGAAAACAAGGTGTCTGAAGATTAAATTGCGTGTTTTCTCAGGCAGAATTTCTTAGTTTGACTAAGATTTATTAAAAGCTTTTATTTAATATACATTACTTTTTCACCCCGAGAGGTCAGACGATTCTAAATGTCCAGATGTTTAGCATAACCTTTGAGATTCCACACATGACTGAAGAAAGTAGTGAAGCATTCCACGAGTATGGATAGCCGTAAGATGGTAATAGTGTACGCCTGTAAACAAAGCCCCGACATTACAACCACCTCGGACTTTATTATGTAAACATGGCTCGTGCCCCTAGTGTTAACTATCATCATTATTCTGATATCGTAGTGGGATCAGATTCACCCGAACACTCTACAACATGACTATTGTTCTCGGCATTCCTCGGGGGTTTCCGTAAGGAAACCATTCATTTCCTGGGAATTACGTAATTATATCCGTAACGAGACGATGATATGGGTGTGATTTGTTCGGACGTCAAAGAAGACCGTTACGTGCGGACGTAAAAGAAAACCTCGCCATGTGTCCTTTTTGATGTCCCTTTTTTATCCCGTCGTCTGTAACCATTACAGAGGTTTCTTTATTCGTGTCTGGCCTAAAACGTACATAACAATAGTGTCTGATAAGTGTTGGTGTTTGATACACCTTCTGGCGGACTGAACTTGTGCAGAGGCAAAAAGAAACCAGAGAGTTTATGTCAATGAAATTCGTGTCATTTCGCTTTCTTCTCAGATAAACAAAAGCAACCAAAGGAAAGAAATTTTAAGATTTATTTTTAATCATATAAATCAGTTTTTAAGGCTGCTGTGACTTGCTTTGGGTTGAGTAGACAGTGAAAGATAAAAGTAACTTTTTGTCAAAGAATAATAAATATACCTGTCTAATATTTCAGCGATGGAGATAAAAGTAAGCATCTTTTTGCACCTGTCATAGTACACATAAGGAACAAGAAAGGCAACTCTGGCTACCGAGTGTCGTCTTACCGCAGATGTATTCAACCATACTACACAGAAAGTTATCTGAACATTTTGTATCAACACAGTAATGACACATCTTTAGCGGTCACTTTTTAATTTAGTTTCAACTGAATCAACTCCTTCTTTGCACTTAAAATTTTAAACCTAAGATACCCTTCAATTTGCTACATAAGCATCTTGATAATTCCTCGACACCAAAATATCCATCAGACAAAAGCTTCGCATCGCTACCTAGCAATAGTGGCACCGTCCGAATAGTCAGTCCTTTGTGATGGATCTAGTTGCTTCAAAATCCATTCCTAACGATATTTCATTGGCTGAAAATAATTTACACTAAACGTGGTCATGGGTAAAAATTCGTAAGAAATACGAGGCCTCGTGCGTTAAGAGATGTCAGGGCCTCCTTTCACAAAGCCCTAAGGTGATCGTAAGTCCTTAAGGTAACCTTAGTGCAATGTTAAAGTATGGGAGTTAAGGTTAACCTTAGTTAAGGTTGCTTTGTGAAAGCAGGCCCAGGACATTGAAGAAGCTCTGCATAGCAGGATGCAACTTATTCTTTAAACCATTCTGACCATGTTAATTTCATAATTACAAACGTGACTTTTCCCGCGAGTCAGAGACACCTACATAAGATTTCCGGTACTTTTCTAACTTCAAATACCAAAGTGTTACACAATAACTTCAGGTGAAGTCGTAGTGGATCGAATGATCTCCTGGCAAGTCAAGGTTACTATATATATCCTAACTTGACAGCCTTGGAACTACATAAACAGAAAGCTGTACACTCATCATGATGATTACTATTTGCAAGACCACTGTTACGTGTTCTACAACTAATGTAAACCACCCTAGGCATTCAGACGACTCAAGGCCAATATGGCCCGAGATTGAAACCTCCATATCTAAGCGAATGTTTACCCAACTAAGTACAATAATCTCCGTCTGTGTTCACACGAGTTAACAGCTACACAGACTAGAGGTAGACATATACCAGACCGTCTGCTACACAGGGAACAGGTAGATATATGATAGACTCTTTGCTACAACATGTTCGTCTGAGCGCACTGCGTTAGGCAGATTAATTACTGGCTATATGCGAGTACTGTAAAGGGCTAATCGACAACCTCTGTGGTATGTTGATGGTTTCGGGGTTCCAGAGAAAAGCTCATGGACGGTAATATACTTATAATGTTCTTAGATGCTTACACTTTGATGTTCAAGGGTACATCCTGTTTAAACATTGACATATGATCCTACAGTTACCTGATAGATATTCAGGTAAACCAAATATCGCGTTTTATACTAATAGGTGTCTTAAATCTCCACTGAAATTTCTATGAATCAAATGGTAAATATGCCAAGAAGTTGTCTCTTCATAATTTTTGCCAAGTTTATGGAATGTTCAAAGCCAGTGAATTGTGAAAGGGGAAACAGCCGAGACCCACCTGACATTAGGACACGTTTGTCTGTCTCAACAAATTTATATGTCTGGAGTTATAAGTTGGTTGTCGCCAACGCTATCTGTTTGTCCCTCATTCAATCTCTCATTCGCCATGATCTCTGGTGACCTCTACCTGACGCCGATGACGTCAACAAGGATTTAAGGAAGCGTCTTGGCGACAACCAAGTCGCTCTGTAAACCTTCATCATTGGTAAGTTACGATTTGAGAATGGGTGTAAATCTAGTCTCTCGCTCCACTTCATGACCCCATGTGACCCCATAGGACCCAACATGATCGCAAACCGAGTTGAGGATGTAACAGCCGAGAAATCCCCCACCTTTGAAAGACTAGAACCGGCATCGACGTGGAAATGTACCTTCAATAGCAGCGAAATAGTAACCAATCGAAAACCATAACGAAAGCCGCTTTTGTTTCCAAGAAACAACTATTTTTAATTTCCTTTTTTTTCTAATTGGCAGATTTCTTTATCTCTTCAAAACGAAAACGTAATGTGAAAACGGAAACGAAAATTTAAATCCTAAACTGTTGAAAAGAGGGTCTTTAAAACAACACGTAAAACAATCTCATTTGTGAAGTTTTGATTTCCAAAAGGGAATTGTCTTGCCTTTATAACTTGTTCTTCCTTGATATTTGGCAGATTAAAAGTTGAACAGACTTTAATTTGAGACGAAAAAAAACACTACTCACTACCGATCAAAGCCGCTAAAGTGGTTATAGTACTGAGACAACAAACTTTTTTATGACCTAATTTTATTGGTTATTTCTGAAAACAACGTTAGAAACTTATCCGCTTTTGCTGTCACAGCCCACAGTTGTCCCTGCGACTTCTGTGACCCCGAATGACCTTAACATTTGACCTAAAATGAAAGCAAACCCAAGGTGACAATCTAACAGCTCGAAATATCCCCCATCACAGGTAAGTTATGATTTCTACAACCCTATAAATAACCTGGTTTCACGACTTTCTTCTACAAGTAATGACCCCCTCGTCGCAATGTGTTTTTTTTACTGTTAGGATGTCTCGTGACCTTTGCCCTTAATTTCAATAAAAAAATTGACAATAATTTAGCCCTTACTGCTAACATCTTTATTGTAAAAACATATGTCAAGGATCACCTCCGTCTAGGTTCGAACCCATACCTCTGCTCAATGTTTAGTGACAAGGGCCTAGATCTTCGAGGATGTCTTAGCACTAAGCCGTGTAGTAACTCGTGCAATCGGCGACCTTCCTTGATACTGAACATTTAAACTGTTCCCTTGGAAAAACTTCTTTAGCTTAGCGATGCGCACATACAACTTACATGACTAAAGATGTCACAGTGTGGAAAATGTTCACCGCTAGGACACTTTGATAGAATCAAGATAGTAGGTAAAACTTGTGTCGTCTTTGTTGGAAGTAAACATACAAATTATACAAAAAAGAAAGTGCCTCAGCATGTATCATTGGCCTATACCAACTCACGTTGAAGAACTTCGTATAGAGACATATATATAACAACTGAGACTGAAATATACATGTTTGTCTCTAAGGATGAAAGCGAGAAACGTCTAGGCTGATGTCAGCCGACCCGTGTCCCGAGACCTTTGTACCATAGGAGCATGACAGGTGAATGCTGTCTATAATCCTCTTAGCGTGTGTACAATTGCTAAATATACCACCCCGGGAACACTTCACACCTTCTCTGGGCGTTTATCTACTGAATACCCACCTCATTGTAAAGACACAGCATGGGAAAGGTGTTAAACTGCTCATTGAAGTAAACTGGTCTGGCAGCGAAGGGGGGACGTATTACTTAATTTAGCTGTCACATTCCAAATTAGGTAATAATAGATTTTTAATGGGACACTTCATGACCTACCCGTCTTCCTTTGTGCTTTTGACGGGTTTTCAAAATTACGTATCAGTGATTGAGGCTCTAGTGTAAGTGTTCTTTGTGCAAATGGACCCTGATAATTCAAAACTATCTTCACACCCACTCCCTCTTATCATATCTTACGTACGTATTTCCTCCTGGAAATTTATTTTCCAGCCCATTGCTGGCGGATGTTATCTAGATTCATTTCTCATATTGGTGATAAATGTTCTGTTGCATGGAACAAAGTTCCAGCATTCTTACTAAAATCTATATAAAGCACGTACAACCTTACATCAGACAGTAACTTGTGTAATTGCATTGGACAGAGACAAAGAAAGTATTTCAGCACTGCTAAATATATGTCCTGTACTTAAAGGTTGAGGCACCATATGCAAAGAACAAAGGGATGGGTAATAGGATTTGTCTTGTGATAGACGGTAAGTCGAAGTGAATGATGTTATAGCTCTGATATATGAACAAGTATACAGCACAGGATGGGTGGGGACAGATTACGGTTAAATGTCTGCACAAGATTCGCACAAAGAGAAAAGCAGTTTTTGTCGTTTTAAGTGATACCCCTTTGCATTCGAATCTCATGTTGCTCACGGTAATCTTGGGAAGACAATAGTAGTAGACTCACAACTCGTATGTAACTTTTTTATCAATTTTATCAAACAAATCTTTAAAACTGACCTTATAAAACCACTCTGAAAATTGAGCATGCCGAAACAGTTACCTCTTTGCTACTATGTGCACATATGAATACAATGCAGCGCTTTATCTATAATTTGTGGGTAAACAAAACTGTAATACAAACCGAGAATGGCTATGGCGATCTTACGACTGGCTTCGAATGAAAGGATTCTCTATTGCTTGCACAATAGACAACTCAAATTGTAACAGAGGTCAGAATGTCATTTACAGTGTAGAAGACAGTCTTAATATAAGTCTCTGTTCTACTTTTTGTCTACCTGGCGACAAAGTACACATTCAGGGTGGGGAAGACGTCTAAGGTTAAGACTGCAGAGAAGATCTTGTAGGTGTTAGCTAAGCAAAATGTTAACCAATAAGCCTGTCTACATTGAGAAGACAGAATTCCAGTGTAAGGTTATACGTCTGCATCAGGCTTTCAAAGGAGTGAAGATAACATATGCCATGGATGTGTAAGTGCTGTGTAAAACCACAGAACAAAGTGAAGGAATATATCTTCAGGTCTCATGAAATATCTCACTATACTTTAACGACGCACATACTAACCAGTTTATGCCTTTATACAGGTACCTCTACACCGCAGGGACGCCATTTTACTTGCCAATAAGTTACATATATGTATGTATGTATACAGTATGTATGTATGTATGTATGTATGTATGTTAAACACAATCAGTGACTGCAAACCAAAGGTTATATGCCTGCATTCACCTGACAAATTGAACACAGATATTCTCAGTATAAATGCCATCGTAACTCTATGGAACACAAGACAATTTCTACCCTGATGAAAAATGCGCATTCACAGAGCGCCTGATGTTAGCCAGTTTACCGGTCTACCTGGGGAGAACACACAGCCAGGGTGGGGAGGAATGCACGGCTTCTTGTTAATACAGGTAGGATCGCATGGCGTCTGGTTTATTCAGGTAACGAGGTAACAGGTAACTCCCCCGTGTACTTCCCCGATTTCCGTGTTTCATGAAAGCCGGGAACGTTCAGCCTCTTGTGAACAACCGATACTCCGATAAATCTTCTCGCTGATGTATTGGGTATACTAAACGCCTTAGTTGTAATACAATTTTGAGATAATGATTTTGTATAAGACAAGCGAAAGCAAATTAGATAACTTAAGTTATTTTAAATACGACACCCTACTAACCCTTTCTCGCTGAAGTTTATATTGTCCAAGAATCTTACAGTTCAAACCACACTTTTACGACAGAAAACATGACAAACTGTCCTCCGTTTCAAATGCACTTCCACATATGTTCTTATGACTCCTCGGCAGCTCGTGTCCCTGTTTCTCCTCTCGGATATATGAAAGATTATATCGTCATGGCGTATTACCATTTCAGCATAAGGGCTAATTTTAAAGATAGAAGACTTTCGGCACTCCCAGAAGCATGATCAAAACAATGGAATATAGTTTTCCTAGGCTAATCGCGCTGCCCAAGTATCCGAAACTGTACACTTAAAGTGCCAGTCATATCGGCGTCCGGTCCGCCATCATTTTTAGGTGGGGAATGACGTAAAAAATATATATCAAGCTTGTCTACAAATAGAATATGTCTCCTTAAATATACAGACAATTTCAAACAATCATGCATCACTACATACGAATCTTTTAACTGATTATGAAACAGAATAGGACGTTTTACCCAACGACTATGATTATTTAAAGCATCGCCCAATGTTGTTTGGATAAGGAATACAGGACGACAATGATTGCCGAGCTGAGGTATATCAGGAAATAATTGCCGTTTCAAAATATTTATTTACAGCTACTTGATCCTATAATTGACACGGTATTTCATCAGTCACAACAACGGATTACAGTGTGATAAACGCCTTGCAGAGCAAGTTTGGCCCCTGCTGCTGGTATCACACTTTTGACTCTGCAGGTGTGAAGTTTGATATCTATATTAATCCTTACGTCTCTTTTGTATATTTGAATATAAACTTACGATGTAAAGAAAGGAATTTGGAAACATTTGAATTCGCTGTCTGAAATAGTAAAAATCATTTTGCTTTTTAAGGAATTAGTGTCTCGCTATATGAACTGTGGTTCGAATCCCACTATGATTCTAACTACTGGAGACAAATGTATTACAGTATTACATTTGT
Source organism: Phorcus lineatus (assembly GCA_921293015.1). NCBI lineage: Eukaryota > Metazoa > Mollusca > Gastropoda > Trochida > Trochidae > Phorcus > Phorcus lineatus. The sequence goes on along the minus strand of OV121094.1, from coordinate 15,378,701 downwards.
CAGCTTAACTTGGTTGAACTTCTTGAATTGAGTAGAGACTGAACTTCTGGAATATAGAAGAGAATGAACTTCTGGAATATAGAAGAGACTGAACTTCTGGAATATAGAAGAGAATGAACTTCTGGAATATAGAAGAGAATGAACTTCTGGAATATAGAAGAGACTGAACTTCTGGAATATAGAAGAGAATGAACTTCTGGGATATAGCTGAGAATGAACTTCTGGAACATGAAAGAGACGGAACTTCTGGAATATAAAAGAGAATGAACACTGAAACAAGAGACTGAACTTTCGGATTTTTCTCATATACAAGGGATACTGCACTCTTGTTTTGTTATAGACTTTAATAAGGAAGGGAACACTTATTAAGGGTGAGCTTCTGGTGTGGGCGTAGTTTGAAATGTTGACATAAGATTGACACCTACTGTTTGTGTTTAGGGTTGACTTGTTAAAGATGTGCACTTTTATAGACTCTTAAACCAGGTTTAGAGTTTTATCACTGTATTAAGGAAGTAAAAAAGACTACTTGTCATATGTCAACTGAAAAACTAATTTATCAACTTGGGATCAGCAAGTGAATAAAGTACACTATTATATACAAGAATTAACAAGGAAGTGTTTCTGATAAGTTTGAATGCACGCTGTGATTTAAATAGGCATGTCTCAATGTTTCGAGTCTAACACTACTTGGTTTCTCTTATATTAATCAAATAATGTTGTTTAATTTTCACGTTTAGATTAGTTAGTCGTTGTTGGCATATTATTAATTGATTTTGGTCATCCCGGTGACATTACGGAATAAGACGATTTCTTCAGAAACTGTGCTCAAATACAGTGCAAACGTTGGGAGACAGATATGTGCAGGCAAAATAATAATTCAAATGGTAGTTCATCAGGATAATTGTTATTCATGACTTTCATGGCGAATTCAGGGAGGGCATATAAGCAATGTACATAAATCTCATTAAAATAAGGTCTTTATTGTTTTGAATTACGAGCAACAACATTATGCTCTTATTTTAATGAGAATGACGAACATCTTTGCCTTTTTTATTAACACGTACACAGGTCAATCCATATCTGAATTATCGTATGAAATAGAAAATCTGACTTCGGAGCGTTGTTGAGCACTCAAATTTATGTACTATTGATGACAATCCAATCGACCCTAATTTTAGGATAACCTAAGTTTTGAGCAAAGGATAATCAAGTTTAAAAGTTACAAAGGGTTTAAAGTAGAGCCAATTGCGTTATTTTACAAAAGCGAACGAATCTACAGACTAGTTACCAATTTAGTCGAGTATAGAATTACGTAAGGATGTATAGCTTTAACACACATCAAAGGTTGTGACATATATCCCACACATCCTGTCATGGACTATGCTGTTTTATCTCATTCCACGTGGAGCTGTCAATCAAACGCATGTACATTGCATCATTGACATCGGCTGGAGGTTCACGTTCAGTTACATTACCAAATCCCGTGGTATAGGGTTATTTAGTTATTGGGTTATGAAACATGTATTACATACTCTAAAATAACGACCTAATCACCTCCGATTGAACTACTGGGATTCGCGATGTTATTTCGTAATTACTAATGTAAGAAATTCTCCAGGCAAATATTTAATTCCGATAAAATAGATAGTTTTGAAATATTTTCATTTTAGATATCAACGTTGGATTAGTTGAACATAAACATTCAAACTGTCTTTATTTCTTGGAACCAAAAAGGTTTCTAGAAAGATATGAAAAGGCTTTCCTGCTGGCATGAATATATAACCTTTATGACGACAAGACACCATGATGACGTCATATATGACATCAGTTATCAAATACCTAAGCAATAAACTTCAAATGTTCTATACCCCTGTAGTAAATACGCATGCTTTAACCACCACGTATAATTCATTTCCTTAGTCTAAGATTATTATTGCAAGGCGCCGTTATGAACCATACTTCCTGGATTCTACATATACATAGCTATTAATATTTCATAACTTTTTAACATAGAAAAACACATCTAGGTTCGTAATACGTTTCCTAATTTGCAGTGCATTAGCTCTGCCCTGGAGAGAAGTTTACCCAGAGCATGGTAAGTCCGGGCCTACAGTACAACACACTACGTTAATTTCTCATGGGCATTTCTTCAATGGTAAATGCAACTGTTGAAATTATACGGTACATTATTCGTATATCTATGATTAATGTAGCATGTAATTGTATGATGAGATGTCAGCATAATCTTGTATATAGATATAGGTAATTAATGAACCATTTCGTCAATGAGATTGACCCTGAAGGTATTTTGATCTACATAATAAACATAATTATGACTATTGGACATGGCATCCGAAACACGTGGACATCAAGCTACAGCGGTCAACAATTTTATGAGTAATATGATACTATATAACAAACATTTGTAAACACAGAAAGTTAGACATTGATGAAGAAATTGGAGTTGGATGTTTAAGGACATTCTCTTCAACCGGTATCTTCCGGAAACGAAGTGGCGGACATGAGATTGTAGAAATACGTGGAACCTTTAAAGGCACTAGTGCACGCTTTTACGGTTTAAATTGGCTGTTTTAAGGTTTAAAAGGACTTATGCAATCACTTAAGCTTTCTATCGATGCAATGAAATACTTGAAATTCTTAAAAATTGACCTGCAATCAACAATGAAAAAATTTAGACAGCCGCTGTCGGCTTGGACATATAACAAATGTAAGGTTAGCTGTGCACAAAACGGATAAATTATAGACAGTTGAAAGCGGCTGAACACTTATTATGTGCAGCTGTTGAATTTACCTAAACTCTGAACTGAGAACAAATAATGAATTATGTTTTATGAAAGCAATGTTGTAAATAAGCGACTTAATAACACAGCATTAGCATTGCTATTAGATTGACCAAAGCGGCTGCCGTTTCCGCTTTTTTGGTTATAAGCAAAATCTTAATATTTCCGATATCGTAGTTCATGCGGATTTATTGTAACGTAACATTAAATACTTCCGGTCTTTAAACATCAACTTTACTACCCGAATACGTAAATATTCGTTAAATAACTTACGAGGTAGATTATTTGAGTGAGGTTCTTGAATAATATCGAGAGATATGCAGTATCTGTGCATTCGTTGTGTTAAAGAGATATTGGTGTGCACTAGTGCGTTTAAGCGGAGATTTCAACAAACATAGCCCAAGTTAAGCGTTTCATGGCAGGTATAAAATAACGAGTTTTTCTTACGGGTGGGCGACATAGTGAAAAAAAGGTTCAGCAACCGGTAGCTAAGCTACATTTACAAACAGTGTTCATCTGAAAATATGCAGATGACTAAAAATACCGAGATTTATCATCACAAATTCAGAACCATCTGCAATAGTTGCTCCTACCAACCAACACGATCGTACAAACTACATCGTTGAAGAAAACGTATTTAAAATAAACAATTTCTGTTTTGCTTGCATGCAATAGCTACCTACCACTAAGACAGGTTGTAAAAGCATTGAATACATAATAATGTTTGGCATAATCTTTAACAATGTTTGGCATAAGATATATCGATGTTTGGCATAATCTTTGTCTTTGTAAATAACAACGAGATGTTACGCATTCCAGCTATTTCTCTGATATAATTAGGTGAGGTGGGTTTGTGTTTAACGCCGCTTTCAAGATTATTTCACTTATATCGCGGCTGCTTGTATTATTGCAGGGAGAAAGCACGCAACACCATTGTGGCTATGAGTTGCGGTGAATTCTGTGAGCATTGGCTGGAACTAGCGAACCATGATAATTCAGTGTAGCATTGCACACAAACTTGACTGCGTGTAGAACAGTTCTCTACTGCAGACAAAGTTGTCGGGAGACGAACCACGGACCTCTTGATCCGAAGCCGAACGCGCTCACCACTGCGCTATCCCGGCTCCCATGAACCGTTGTAGGTTTGATGATTTTTGCATATTCTTTTTTAAGACACAAATTATTTGGCGAAGCCGCGGAGGTGCAATGTGTAATAAAGCGACGTGCAGTCGTAAAGAGACAAAACAAATGCCCAAAAACGTATAAATGCATTTTAATTTTTGTCTATTAATATATCACCCTTGGTCATATATCCTACTTAGAAAATACTCATTACCTCTGTTACCAGTTTCAATTTTTTTTGTCTTCCTTAGAGCTCGTTAGACATTTTGCCGTTGTTTTCCTTTTCATTGAAGGAACAACTCGGTCCCCTACTTGTTCATAAAATACGTTGATGAAGAAATACTCCCCTGTTTCACCAATCATAAACTACAGAAATAGACGCAGACTTGCTCGTGCTAATAAGCAAAGGTGAATCACCTAGCGATGCACGCGCAGCGACCACGAGCGATAAATCGAGTTTTTCGTGCTGCACGGACTGCATGCTTTTTCGCAACAATAACAAGCAAATCAATTTCTACAGGGAGGGAATTGCTTTTGGACTTGTTTTCAGGCGAGATATATTTCTTTCACCTCGATTTGAGAACTGGTTTGTTTTAAAAGGACTTTTCATAACAGTTAAAATTCTATATAGCACCATTGATAAAGTTTGGCATATAAAACTCCCACAACCTATGGAGTATATCTTTAATAAGGTGTGTCGTATTTAAAGATTGTGCTTAAAATATTTATCAATGTCATACTTTTCCTATTTCCAACATATTGTGTATCATTTTATCTTAAACCGGATGTGCAATAAACCTATTTTTGATGACTGTAGGAAAATTAAACGAATGGACCCTTCAACTTTTCCCCACAACCAACAGCCGTTTGAGTTAGCTTTACAAAAATATTGATAATGAAGTTATCTAATTATCCCTTTGTAACTCGACACTGCTAATTGAACATCAGCTCCAATCTCAATAATTTGATATCGTAAGTGAAACGTAGGTAAAAAGTAGATGAAATATTTTTCACCGTCTAGACATTTCGTGTAGGTGTTTCATCTACTTTTATTACGAAATCTACCTGTGTCTCCAAAAGCTGAACTTCTAAAGGCCGTGTCAAAAATAACATTACACTTACGTGTATATTTGCAATGCAGGTCGAGAAAATGTGGAAAGATCGTTAAATGGTTCGTTAGTAAGACATGCTAATTAGAAGCGCAATAATTTATCGAAGGAATGTCGATAGGGACTGGTATACACTGCAAGAAAATACGCCTGAGTTTACTGGATGCCCAAAAGACTGTATTTGTGGAGTACGTCATTTTACATATAAACATTAGCCTCATATAAACCTTGACCATACCTGGTGTTAAAGAAATGTCGACGGATGACTTGAAATAGAAGGTTTTACTTATAAACATTACAAAGGATTCGATTACACAACAGTCGTTACGATACCTGCCAGTAATAATTGTTAATGATTGAATATAAGTAATGTTCTTATATGACCTTCTGTGTTATTTGTATTTTGTGGTATATCAACATCGAGAAGAATTGTTCGACCTTTGAGTGAGTGAGTGAGTTACTGTTTAACGCCGCTTGGGCAATATTTCAGCCATTAGCAGCGGTGTTCGACCTTTGAAACAGTTTATGCAATTATAGAATTTATTAATGACCAATGGTTGCAGACATTATTATTTAAACGAAGTGAATGTAAAGACCTTATCTGCCCTCTGTCGTTGCTCGTTGGTATCCGTTAGAGCACCGGCAAATTACTTTATATGCCTTGAAATGCAAGTGAAATGAATCTGTATTTGAATTTCATTTGTGATACTGTGAAAAGTTACATGCCTTCATTCCTTTAAAAGAATCAGAACTTTATCCATGAATTCATAAACCATCGGTCAATTTCCGATGCAGGTAACAATAACATTAACATGCATAGCAAAGACGAAACTGTTTATACGAGTGAACTGACTTCGTATAAACACATTATCAAGCATCCTGCTTAATAAGACGCACTTCCACTGCAAGACGACAAATATACCATATTAACTCTATTTGAACGCTCCAGTTTTCAGACTTCTCTTTCAAAATGACTTCAGTAGACCATTGAGTACTGTTGTATACTGGCCGTAAACCAATCTCATTCAAATCAGCTCGAACACATTCGTACTTTGCTGAGATATTTGGTGCCAGGTGTATGTAATAGGATGATGTTTTCAATATTTCGAATCGAAATTAAACGGATTTTTCGTACATACATTCGTTTATTGATAACGGTGTTTTAGGAGCTTCGTACATACATACATTCGTTTATTGATAACGGCGTTTTAGGAGCTTCGTACATACATACATTTGTTTATTGATCACGGCGTTTTAGGAGCTTCGTACATACATACGTTTGTTTATTGATAACGGCATTTTAAGAGCTTCGTACATATATACATTTGTTTATTGATAACGGCATTTTAAGAGCTTCGTACATATATACATTTGTTTATTGATGACGGCGTTTTAGGAGCTTCGTACATATATACATTTGTTTATTGATAACGGCATTTTAAGAGCTTCGTACATAGATACATTTGTTTATTGATAACGGCATTTTAAGAGCTTCGTACATATATACATTCGTTTATTGATAACGGCATTTTAGGAGCTTCGTACATACATACGTTTGTTTATTGATAACGGCGTTTTAGGAGCTTCGTACATACATACATTCGTTTATTGATAACGGCGTTTTAGGAGCAAATACGGTATTCATATCACAACAGTAAGAGTACTGACCTTCGCTCGTATCCAACACACCAGTTATGAGTGTATCCACAGTTGGGCTTCCATACCTTGACGAGACGAGTGAATGCTTGTACACACGGTTGTCTCACCATAACCATCTCCACGTCTTGGTACGGGCATACGTTGGGCCTAAGAGCAAATATACGTATTATTAGTGATGAGGATAAACAGATTTAAAAATTGAAATAAAAAGATAAATTCTAACATTTAAATGGTACTAATATTATGATATCACATTTTAAAAAAGATCATCCCATTAATGGGAGCAAGATATTGCTTTATCATCCAAAACTGTGTCCCACAGGAGATATCGCTTGTGTAAGATCAAGCGATATCTCCTTGGAGATATCGTTTTGACACTAGATTTTGAACAATGCCCTGTTGCATGTTCATGACATCACAATTATTTTCCATCATCAAGTAATGACATCACAATGCTATGACGTCATAAACATGTTCAGAAATATACATTTTCATGGCATTGAAATGAAAAAAAGATTTTGGATGATAAATAGAATCTCACCCTCGTGTCTTCTGATATCAAATATATCAACGCTCGTAAATAAAAGTAAACACATCCTCGGCAAGCCTCGGATATTTGTAACTTTTATCAACTCGTGTTGATACATTTGATATCAGAAGACACTTGGGTGAGATTCTCTATTTACTTACATATAGTATATAAAATATTATTCAAGATTCAAAACAAAAAAAGGTATCTATAACACATTGTTGTAATCTAATTTGTACTGTGGGTCTTCAACCTTTCAACAAATAAGATATCTTGAATCTTGAAAAAAATATCTATAACATGAGTAGAAAATGTCAAAATTAACAAACCGCGTAGATATCTTGATTTTCCTCATAGCAGGTTTTCTACTACTTGCTTCAGTTGACTATGCTTGTTTTGACTTTTATTTGAAACACGAGTCTGTGTGACATTAAAAAATCAACTTACACTTGATAAAACCATTATTTTCAATGAGGAAAACTCGATGTTTTGAAACTTTCGTTAAATTTGTGACGTAAGTTACAGAGAACCTACAGAGTAACACTACTGCGTGTATGGAGTCATTATTGTTTTCAATTTTGTTGTTTTTGTACAAAATCATTAATGATTTCCATAAAATTGAACTAAACAGAACTCTATTCAGTATCGTACGTGAATGGGATGACGACAGTGATGACGTGATTTAATAGAAAAGTGAAGCCATTATGTTTCCCATGTTTAGAATGTTACATTCCCACAATCTATTAAGTTATACATAAGTTAAAAATAATCCAATTATCTATATTTTGTGAAAAAGTGAATAATTTGAACCTCGGCCAATGTATGATAATAATATTTAAATAGATATATTTTCGAAATTTGATTTATATATAATGGTCTTACATGTCAAGTCTTTATGAAATTCAACTATACGCTTCTATATAATTTTTAAACAATTTTATGAAGTATGATATTACATTATGATTAATAAAGACTTTTCATATCTATTTTTTCAACCCCTTAGCAACAATGTGTTGGTTGATGGAGTTGACCCAATTGACACACGATGGAATTGACATAAAATCAACTGAATGACGAAAATATCACGACTTTTCCGTGCAGATCGTGTTGCTTGCTTTATTGACCTATAAATATCAATATACATAAGATCAATAAGCGTAAATGAACTTGCTGATAGACATCTATCTCTATTTGAGGATTCTTTGTGTCTGAATTGAGATTTCGATTATCCTGGTAGCCATAGAGGGTCGTAATTAAACCTCCATAGATCGCTACCTGTGGTGGATAAATCACAACTCCTGAAAGCACTGCCTTGAGGAAGCGGGCCTCATCAATAATATATTGACAAATATTACTTTGTTAATGCAGTTAATATAGTTGCATATGGTGAAATATACTCCCGATCTTGAACAATCTTCGTTCTGCTAGCACACGAGCTGAGACAGAAGAAAATTTTAATTGCAATAGGTGGACTTTTGATTTACAGATTCAAGTTTTGCAAAGAGGTCATATCAATAATCCTTACATCGTAATTTTTAATTACGTAGGTCAAAATCAAGGATCAAAATAATGAATTGATGGAAAAGCAAAATTGTGTTTATCGTCATTAATCCTCGTGACTTTTAAAAATGGTAGGCACTGACGCAAAGTGGTCGAAAATAAGATTTTTCTATTTGATAGTAAGACAACTTTTGTATTGTCCCTGAAATATGAACCCTCTTTTAATGGTGGATACGTAGTTTCCATGACCTGATCAACCGATAGTCTGTAGGCCAGACCCTGAAATAAGGTAGAAGCCTAAGCAAGTCTATAAAAAGACTTTAAAGCTTGATTTCATTTTCTGAAAATGAAGAATTTCAGTCTCCTTTTCATTTTATTTATAATAAGTTTTTAAATTTTCGATTAACTGATGCATTTTTCATTTCAGAGTCTAATTGTTAGACTAATCAACCGATAGCACAGCATTTTCTGAATTGCTTTGTTTGTAAGTCGTGAAGACATACACTTAAGATTTGATTGATAATGAAACAGGTAATAATAATAATAATAATAATAATAATAATAATAATAATACGAATGGCGAAGATATGTAAACGTCTGTTATGATATGCTGTATGTTAGACAATCAACATTGATAATATAGAACCCTAAGTTGTCGTTCCAGTTGATTGTAAGCCATTAAAATCCTATTGGCACCGAACAGCAGTACTCTTGCACCGCGTAAGGGTTAATAGGCTTTACAGGGCAATTTGAGGATTAAAAATAATTTAGGAATAAAGTAATCGTTGAAAGAATCCATTATTTTATCCCTCTTATATGTTCTGTCACTACAACATGTTATTAATTTCCCACAATTACAGAAATTATTATGAATAGGATGAGTATCCGCTAGCGTGACAATTAGTCCAATGACATTTGTCCAGGGGTCACAATGACACACTTGTGTACTTAATACGTTTTCTGCATCATAATTTGTCAGTGGCGGATGTCCATACATGGCAATTACCCTCATACCTTCTCACCTTTAACCTCTATTACAGCCAATCACAAACCTGCATTAACGACACTTATCAGTTGTAAACTAGTTTTTGTTAATTTAAAAGACAGATGTTTGCGGCACGCTCCGCACGCAACTAAAGATTGTTAAAGCAAAGGCCGGCTAAGGTTTGTGTCAACCTTTCAACTGGTAATAAGTTGCAAGGAATGTAGTATCAACTGTTATTGGTAACGATGCCGTCAGTGTACAACTTTTCCTAGGACATTATTATTGAATGTACTGGTTGACCTGTTAATGTAAGACAAAAATATAAATATTGTAATAAGTGGAGAGGGAAACAGTACAATTTGTTATTCACGACTTGCGGATTCGCGTAATTGTACAAATTCCATTGGGTTATTTATTGCTTAATTACTATCATAACTGTAATAAGATTAGAACTTAAAGTACCATGCACAAAATTCAATTCGAAGTACAAAGGAAATAATGGCAAACATATTTATTAATTTTTTTCCAGACGATTTTATTTTGTTTATTTATAAGTGCAATATTAGGTATAAAGGTAATGTTTCACTCTTTTTAATCATGATAATGATATTTGTAAGACATAATCGTCTACTGAACTAGAAAATCAGAATGCATTATCATTGGTCATGGATTTTTAACATTAAAAGGTTAATAATAATTGTTTTTATAAAGATTATTCTGCTAGCACCAACACATACTTTGTATTAATTTGTCATATGGCCAGCAGCACATGTATTTGTCATTGTGGCGATTTTGCCGAGAGCTTTGATTTAGCAAATTACTTATGGTGCGGAATACAATTTACCAAAAAATATTTTTCATCAATTTTGATAAAGATGATGCTCTCAATAATATACAATCTTTGAAAAAAACCAGTTGAGTAAAACATTATGAAATTGTAAATATCATCTTATCTTTATTCTAGAAATCATTCATGGTTAAACAAAAAGTAACTTTGAACTGGTGTAAAATGTTCGACAACGATATAAACATAGCCTATTTACATAAGCGCATAGAAGTTTCCTTTGTGGCAATTACGAAGCTTTATAAGATTGAGAATTAACTAACGGTTGATTAATTATGCATACACGTCAACGTAATTAGATTAAACATTTCAGATTATCTGTACGTTCCAGAGAAGCAGAGAATAAGCAAGAACATTACTTGGATAATTTTCATGAAAAAAATTACTTCGATAATTTTCATAAAAAACATTACTTCAATAATTTTCATGAAAATAATTACTTCGATGATTAAAAAATTACTTCGATAATTTTCATGAAAAAAAATTACTTCGATAATTTTCATGAAAAAAATTACATTGATAATTTTCGTGAAAAAAATTACTTCGATAATTTTCATGTAGTTCTTTTTTTTATATTGAATGTAAGCAAAGAACAAAAACGTTCATAATATCATATACATAGCGATACGGGACATTTCGTCTACTAGATACCAGGATGTTGTAGGAGCGCTGCGGATTCCTTAAAAGCTAGAGAAAAGGCGATACGCGACTTAAGCTTGAACCAATAGAAGTAAAGAACACACATCTATTGTTGGTTTTTATTTTCCAAACAGAGACAAGAGATCAGTTTTACAGTAACACACAATAAATATTTAACAGATTTATGTAGCTATGTTAAACTGCACATTCCTATTCAAGCAACCCATCTTTAATTTCAATGAAAACGGAAAACGTCTTCTTGATTGTAATATAAAAGACATTAAACTTTAAGCGGTCTTTTTCTAACAAGAAACCATAAATGTAAAACGAATCCCTTTTTTGGAAGAGAGAGCTCATTATGCTAGGTATTTCATATGTGATAAAACTTTAACGTCCTGCTTTTTGCATTAAGGGGAGTCATGAGCGACGTTTACGAGGCTCTAATACTTTTCAGTGTCCTTAAGCGACTAAGGGAAGTTTAACTGGCATAAAATTAATTTAATAACGTCACACGAACACTTCCAAGCACTGTAGTCATACTGTGCCAGATAATTGCCTAGCATCTTTCCGCTCAAAGTAATTCCCCCGAAAGGCCATTTGCTGCATCCTATTTAAAGCATTTCATTATTTGACCAAATTTATTATGTGAGTAACGACCAAAAAGCTTTTAAAGATGTTCGTAAGGATCCAGACGATAGTTGACTTTCTGGATAAAAAAACCCGCCTCAAAATAAAACAAATAAGCCCTTTTTATAATTTTTTTTGTAGAATTCTTTAGAATTTTCCCTTTTAAACAAAATATTCACTTAATATACAATGGATTTTAAAAAATGTAACAAGATTTATGATGTTATTCGGAAAAACTCTTGGTCACGCAATCATATTTGATGACAACTTCCATTGTTCGGCTAAGGACTTTGCGTAATAATGCTTGATAGCAATGTCCAATGTTTGGCTAAGGACTTTGCAATAGTTTTTGATGACAGGGTCAACATTTTTGGGTAAGCACTATGTTTGATGCCAAGGTCCAAAATAAAACGTCCAAAATTTGACCATATGACCATTTGACCATGCCCAATGCTTGAACATTAAATGTTTGGGAAACGACCTTATGCAGTGGATGTCATATTGGATGACAACGTTAAATTTCATTCAATCAAAATGTGGAAAAAAGATGTTTGGTGACACTGAAATGCTTGTTTCGTGACTTGCCGTGGTTACATGACAAAAACTTCCACTGTTTTGGTTCATGACACTGCGAAATCGTAAAGCGAGAAGATGGTGTTCATGACTTGCATGATCCAAGGATTTGAATAGGCCTATACACGTCCTTGCATGATCGTTACACCGGAAGACGACAGTGTGTACTGTTTGCCAGGGTATAGCTTCTCACAGCGGGGAGGAAGTGTACGGTTATGTATTCGCATGATAATCAGATCGCTTCCTCTGGTCCTATAATCACGTCAATCATTACACATCGCCATCGTGCGCCTGACATTTAGACAACATACCTTTCCGTTCTGATCCACTGACAACATAATATCTCTATTATTCAATTTGATAGTTTGTTTTCGCAACTTACTACAATGCTATGTAGAAGAGATCTATGTTTATTATTGATAACCATACCGTTGAAACTTGAATTTGGTCATTTACAGGCAATTAATCTAACCTTATTGGCATTTATCACTAAGGAACATGACTAAATTTTGATATTAATTAATTTAAGTAATGACCTATAAAATCAGGGCCACAGCCATAATGTTAAAAATGGCTGAAAAAAACACGCCAAGACAATTTGCCATTTAGTTGATGTTCAAAGATTATAAATCAGTCTGTTAACCAACGTTCGTCATTCCCATGTTAAAAACCATTTTGGCATAAATAGTGCCTCAAAAATAGTTTTCTTAACGAAAATTCCTCAAAGATAAGATACAAACCCAATCTATATTTTATATCAGAACCTGATGTCCTTAATTAGTTCATCGCACAATATCGATATTGCTGATTACGTAAGATAGCGACTACCAAAGCTACTCGCTACCAAAATAACTGCATCTATTTACTTGGCATTGACCAGATTGTACGTTAGGCAACAAATGCAAACCACGTGTAGGGTTGCTGGGTACACGACACTGTAGTATGCATGCCATGGCGTCATGGGAAGCTGTCGGAGACGTAATGATCGAGAGACTGATGTCTTCTCCCCCGTTATGATCGGAATCTAGGTTTCCACTCTCTGTATTTTTTGGGACATGCTTGTCTGTTTCTCCCAACCTCCCTCTCTGTCTCCGACCTTGCACTTCGTTGTTTCTGTCTACGTTTATCTGTTTAACTCATATCATCTCTGTCCAATTTTTGGTCTCTTAATTAGTATCTTTCTCCGACGCTATATGAATCTTAAACTTATTTGCTTTTTGTCTGAAGCCATTTCTTCAGAAACCTTTATTTTTCTGCCCGTGTATCTCTCTACCTGTCTTTCACGGACTCACAGTCATTATAACCACTACAAGGTCCTTGGGTCAAGGTACATTTATTTTCTATAGATCACGGATAGGTTTTACAGAAAATTTAAGATGTTTTTTTTATTACTAACACGTACACTATTATATTTATCATATTCATACCAGACATATTTAAAATTACAAGGGATTACCAGAAACATAATTTCATGTTATTATGTACTTGCACGCAAATCTTTCATAAATATATTAATGATTTTAGAGAATAGGTCCACCTTTGAAAAGTCCAATAAGATCGTGTCATTCTTCAGATACTTTGTGGTTTTAGGTTCAAATGAGAATAGATCATTTTCAAAGATAAGTAACATAAAAGAAGTCAATTCATAAGGTCGGTAAGACTTTTCACCTTATTATATATAATTATGCATTCAAATATAGACAATAGTTTATTGAGCATATCATTCAGCTTACGCTCATTTGTGCACCCAACTACATGACAAAAACTTTAAATCGCTTGATCGCTTGACAAACTGAACACGACCACACTTGACCTACAAACAGAAATCAAAGTTCAGGATTGGATTAATTGTATGAAAACGATTCTCATCACGGCGACACAGCACGAGTACCTACGTGACTGAGATACACCTAGTGAACTACACTCCATCTCATTCATACGCCGAATACAGACAATGAAATAACTTTATATGAATTTCACGCACTTGCTCATCCGACAGTGACAGGCTTATTAACATACATTGCTCGAGAAAATATGGCCAAAAAACAACATTTATATGTAGATTTTCTACTAAAGCACCTGCCACAAGCATGCACATGAATAATAAGGAAAGAGCATGTTGAGTAGGTCTGGTAATGATGATAGATAAAATACATGTTGTCGTTAATTATGCAAAAATGAGGAAAGCATCTAATGATCAAATAACCCCTAAGTTTTTTCTATTTATGATTTTTATGCACACATATGAGGATTATCGATGCCCATATAGGCCACAAACCATTTTCTATCATTTCTACTAAGCAGAAAAGTTTAAGATTCTCTATTGAAGATTATTTATTTGAGGATAGGTGCGAGATAGAGGTATCAATAAAAAATACTTGTCAATGTACGCTGCATTAAGCACATATTTGAGTTTAGTTGAAAAGCAAAAACTTTTGAAAAAGTTGTTATTGGTGATAAGTTGAGATCCATACACCATGAAATAAAGGGTATCAACGAATATATGTCCACATAAACTCGGGGAGTACATAAAAAGATTTTGAATATCTGTTGAATATACCTGTTCACATAGTCTGCTGTAAACACATATTTGAGTTTACTTGAAAAGCAAAAACATTAAAAGAGTTGCTATTTATGAAAAGCTTAACTCATATAATGCATATAATGCATTCATATAAGGACGGTTTTAACGAATATATGTCCACATAGACTTGGGAGAGTACATAATAGGACCTTTGAATATCTGTTGGTACAGATTTTCAGAAATACAGAATAAGAACGGAGCAAAGTGAGTACCTTGTAGTACTCCAGTGTGTGGACATGTTTAAGTGTATTATGATAACACCCCGCTCTACCCCTCGTGTAATGCCAATATATTGAGTTTCTTCAACAAAGAGTAGTTTGTAATGCTGTGAATGTCATTACACCTACCCACACCTGTGATGGGGAGCATCTCAAAAGTTAAAAATCTTTTTGAAAAAATTGAATAAAGCTTGGTCTTTGTAAACAAGCTAGGCTTTCTTATTTTATACAAGCAATGCAAATGTATCATAATTTGAAATTTATATATCTATATATATTCACGTTTTATGTACATGAAATTCAGAAAGTGATGAAATGTAATATTGCATTATTTGGGGTGACACTACTAGTATTTGCAATCATACAAATTCTTTTTCTTTTAAATGTCGAGTCCCTTGTGGGAGTCGGACCCAGACCTTAGGAGTCGAGCAACACCACGAGCACTGACAGTACCACTGACTAACCATCTCGCAAACCAGGCTTCGACTATACACGTGTTGAATAATAATGTTGTATCACGTAGATCTTGATTCAAAGAAAGTGCAGTCTGAATGACTGTTTCACATAACACAGTGATGGAAAACCTTTCCTAATTTGAATCTTTTAGAAACTTATCAAAATAAGCAAGACTCACAATATACATGTTGAGATTAAATCGTGACAGTACTATTGGTAGGGTTATCAATTGTCACATTGCCAGCTGAGTAAATATGCATTATCTTTATATCCAATATTGTCTGTTTGTGATGATAATAACTTTTCGTTACGTTGAATGTTGATACAGTTCAGTTACACAATATTACTTGAACAAAGAATTGATGTTGGACGATTAAGAAGCTCTGTTTCCTTAAATTTTCTCCTCACAGTTTGAAATCGATTTTTAAACGTCACCGACGGCATTAGGTAAAACGCTGTTGACCTAATAAACAGAAAAAAATCGAAATTACGTAACAAATCAAAGCTGATTATCAAGTTGAAAGAAAGCTGGTTGAAATAATTAGTCACTTCCGAAAAAGAAGTGAATTTCATCACAATTATTTATTAAAAACACATTTATCCAAATAATAAGGTTATTAAGTATCATTACAGTTTTTAGTCGGCCCCTTCAAGCTGAGAGAGGCGCAGCTGCACATTAAAGTGCTCATGCGCAGGAATTTATGCATATGTGTAACGATGATGTCAGCGATGATAATCTGATGATATCGTCGATGATAATCTGATGATATCGTCGATGATAATTTGACGATATCAGCGATGATAATCTTATGATATCAGCGATGATAATCTTATGATATCAGCGATGATAATCTGATGATATCATCGATGATAATCTGACGATATCAGCGATGATAATCTGATGATATCAGCGATGCTAATCTGAGGATATCAGCGATGATAATCTGATAATATCAGCGATGATAATCTGATAATATCAGCGATGATAATCGGATGTTAACATTAACAAATTCCGTGCTGTAACTAATCCAGCTGACCATGATACATACTACATAAGTAACAGTGGATGTGGTTAGTTACCTACATTGGTAAACCCAACCGAAGCTTGCCAAACCTAAAGTTGGACAAGTTTAATCCCTTCCCAACAAAGACATTTGATCTGAGGCTCATCAGACGCCAGTTCCGAAAAACATGTTAAACAACGTCCATATTCATTTATTTCACACGTGCACATACAGTTTATACTCCTCAGGGCGTCAATGCTGATATAGAATTACATCTTCTCCAAATAGGAATTATGCATATAAAACTTATAGCATTTCATGGATAAAAAAAACAACTAACGTAAATTATCTGAAATTAAATTTTGAAAAATAATTTAAAATTGAAAACATATCTTTGAAAGTGGTTCAAAGGTTCCTAAGGGTTTCCTCTGAAGTCTTTATCTTTTTATCATGATAAATTTAATGCCTTAAAAAGACTGAACAGTTTTGTAAAATTTTCAAGTCAGGTTTCCGAAATATTCCGAAACAACACACCAACGATGACATAAAGACGAAATTGTAAATATATCATGGAGGCTTTGAGATCTCTTCATTTAAAGAAGTAAAGTATTAAACTTCTTTTAAAGACTTGCTCATAGGCTTGTATCTTGCTGTAGGATTTGGAGGTTTCCACAAATGCATCAATGTCCCATATATTAAAGTTCATTTATTTATCATTAAAATAGTGTTTGAGACGACCCCTGCACACTGTAATGCAGCTGCAAAAGTATGTGCAGACATGCAGGAATGTCGTGCATCTCCCTGGCGACATCTGTCAATAACAGAGACACTTCCAAGCTGTAATTCAACACTGTTGAGTAAGCAAGAGATCTGGGTCTATCTTGTGGGCGGGTAAGGCGTTGCACACATGTTCAGTGGCAATAAACATTGATATACCTTGCATTGCAGAGGAGGTAAGCATAAATATACTATGTATTTATGAAGACACTGCACCAATCTGCCATACATACCTGAGGGACATGCGGTTATGTATCTTGCATAACCCACCACAATAATGGTACGCATACATTTTGAACGATTTCCACATTATCCTCGATTAGAACAGAAATTAAGTTCGTACATCAAGTCTAGTTTAAAGAGCCACTCCGTGAGTTGTTAGAGTCATATATGCCAAACATAATCAATGGTGTCATTTGATCGCGAAGTATCGACTGTTACCCAAAAGACACATTTTAAAGCTTGTTGGTTTTGTTGTTGGCATTATAAGGCTGTTTTTAGATTTTCATGGAAAACCACTATTTGTCATATATATGTCTTTTAGACATGAAAAGTTAAGATGTTTTGATTTTATATCACCACATATGACATTCAGGTTCGTATCAAAGGTAAATAATATGTTATTAAAATCACGGAGTGGCTCTTTAAATGTGTGCATCGGACACCACATTTAGAATAAAGTTTTTGAACGAAAACCATTGAAAGAAGAATGGATAGAAAAGAAGTCGTTTCCATCCATCAGTGATACAGTTTATTCATGATCATTAATTTGCAGCTCTTATGAAGCGGTTCAAGGGTTACTAAGGGTTTCCCCTGAACTCTCAATCTTTTTATCATGATAATTTTAATGCCTTACGAAGACTGAACGGTTTTGTGAAATTTTCAAGTCAGGTTTCCGAAATATTCCGAATCAGTACACCAACTAAGACATAAAGACGAAATTGTAAATATTTTACGTTAGTAAATATTTTCTTAGACTAAATTCGAGTCTATTGGGATTTAAAGTGATCTCACAAAAGCGAATTAAAAGTTGGCATATGCAAGCAAATGATTCTTAATCAAAAGACGAGTATTTAAACCAATGTATCATGTTCAGTTAGACTTTGCGAATCAATTAAAATACCTCAACTAATTATCAAGTATCACGCTAAAATGGCCGCCAGTAGTTTTTGTCTGATACTTGATCAGTTCTTCTACGCCTACGGGTGACCTTTTGCAGTAATTAAATGCTCTGACCCTCTAAATAATACATTTGGCATAAACTATTGTTTATTTGGCAGAATTTGAAGAAATTATTTTTTTTCCAAAAACGTGCTACTGTACCTTTAATGAAAAACCAAACAAGGCGACGATGATAAAGTCTAGTTATCTCTGGTATTTAAATGGTCTGTGAGGTCACCGAGCGTTAACGAGATTGAAATCAACACCTTTTAATGACCTGGCAGATGTACATACATACAATGAGTTCAGAGATGGTCGCTATGGGGCGAATTTCAGATTGTTTTCATCAGTGTATATGGACTGAAAATTGAGATCGTGGACTGAAAGTTATACGCAAATTGAATGTAAAAACATATAAATACTTTTAGTCTACAATGTTTATGACAGATTATGCCTTGTGTCGTACGTTTAGTTTTGATAATATCTTTCTTTGTCTGTGGTAAATTAACGTCATCTTATTCCATAATCCGAAGTTTTTGTTTCAACATTTACTCAACCAGGGCCTAAGCGAATTATCGTAACAGAACAGAATGCCCTTGTTAGAGAAATTACGAACCACTTAATGGCCCTTTCTAAGATATCTTAAGAATACTTAAAGTTTCTGGAGAAATATTGTACTAATATCTATCCTCCTTGGTTTAATATCGACGAATGTCCAATGCATTTTCAATGATATCATACTTCAAGTTACTTTTTTAATTATCATTTCTAAACATTTCACAATTTAAGAAAACATTCAATCTAAAATATCTTGTATTTGAAAAGTATGATGATAGGAACTTAGGTATCTTAATTGTGTAAAGATATTTCAGTCATTTTCAACATTCCCTCTTCCCTAGTTTAGCATCCTAATGTATCATCGCAATTGAAAATTTGTACTTTGAAGGAGTCTCACAATGAGTATTACCTGATACCATTTTCAGCCTTCTTATGCTGAGAAAGATATTAACCTGACAGCTCATTAACGTTATCAAATGGATGTCTTATTTCGTTTACGCTAAAACCTTTAAGAGTCCCATTAGATGAAACAAACAGATGTAGCCCTTTATTTCAACATATCGTTAATGAGAAGGACATATGATGAAAGTTTGATTGCCCCTTTATTGCTTACAAAACTTTTCATAAAATATTTTCAGAAAAATAATTCAATATATCCTTTATCATATCTCTCAGATTCTAAAGAAGGTTTCTTGGCTGCATTTCTTGGTAACACACTTAAGGTTCAGGTCAAGAATTTATCCGTTATACGATTACTAATTATGTTAAGTTCGTTGAAACATATAAATTTTACCTTTTGATTCGCAACGTGGCTTGAATTAACATTATAAACTAAGCCATCTAATTGTCTACGTTTTCAATAAACTGCATGTTAAAACCTTCATATAAACCATCGTTTGATTTACAAATATCTTCTAATGCTAAGTCCAATCAAAGGAATTAGTAAGGTGTTCTAAGCATAGAACGAATGTTAAGAAACCAATAAATGAAGGTAGCCCGGCAATAAGTGTAGGATGAGGTGAGTTGGTGTTTAACGCCGCTTTCAAGATTATTTCACTTAAATCGCGGCTGCTAGTATTATTGCAGGGAGAAATCCCGCAACACCATTGTGGCTAGGGGTTGCGGTAAAACCTGCGAGCATCGGATGGAACTTGCGAACCATGGGTCGTGCTGCGCTGAATTTCAGTGCAGCTTTGCATCCAAACCTGACTGCGTGTAAACCAGTTCTCTACTGCAAAGTTGCCGAGCCCCTGGCGGGATTCGAACCACGGACCTTCTGATCCGAAGCCGAACGGCTAACCACTGCGCTATCCATCCCCCCTTCCCGGCAATAAGTAGAGCCATATATTGGACTGCCGAGGAATTTAAATTGCTTGCTAGCACTTGTCAGGTATGTAGATGGACATTGTTGCTACTGTGCATAGCGATAAGGTCATATACGGCCCTTAACCTGCCCTTAAGGTCACAAGGCGAAGAGGGGATGTATAAACCTCTTAATGTATGTACACACACGAGGTGTTAGACGCATTAAGCTTGTACACAGGCATTGAGAGGGGGCGGTTACATTGGTCAGTAATGATGATGGGTCTTCAGGTCCTCGTGTGGTAGTAAATGGGTGACGGAAAGAAAAACCTATTTCTTGTACTCTAAACATAAGAGAACACACTGGATAATAAATTAGGACAAGATACATTAGAGTGACATAGAGGATATTTCATAAATTTTATGTGGCTTAGATAAGAGCAAAAATACCATCTGCCGTGAATTAAGTTCAAATATCCTCCAAAAACTTGCCTCTTTATCTCTAAATTGCACAAATTGGGATAATTTCCTGTTTTCAATGATAATACGAAAACAGAAATATAGATGTCAATAAGTCGAAATTATGCGTCCAGTTTACATGAATATTAGTTAAACCACCTATCAAACACTACCAACCAATATTAGTCTCTGTGCCTGCTGTAGAAATGTATCCAAAATTACGTTTGAGTCATTTCATCTTAATCCTGCTTAGTGCTTTTATACTGAACTGATAAGCTCTAAGAAGGGGATTTTCGAAAAAAACTATTTCTCCATGAAATAACATCATTAAGTTTGACACATTTAACTCCAATTACATACTCCGTTTCCCTTTAACTGAAACAAGTACCGAGGGAGAATAGCATTGGGCAGTAATGAAAAGAAGAGACTACGGGTCACTCAATGCAAGTTATGGGTTGACATATGACAAAGTTGTTTTTGTACTTCTATCATCTCATTACACAAACAACTTACTGAACATGGTGGCAGATGGTGCATTAGATTGTACATAAGTACTTATGAATATATTAGTCAGTGATAAGAGAGGTTTGCGGGGTCATACAAGATACTAAGGTGAAATTACCTTACATAAGGATACTTGTTTATGATTGCCTTATGGGAATCTTCTATACGTGACAAACGTTAGTAATTCTGAACATTTAGTAATTTAAAGGGAATCTCATCAGGTAAACTAACTTTAAGTGACATGACTTTCCATATGATGAGCAACCACAAACTAGTAAACTTTACATAGACGTAAATATGGGATATATGGAGGTGGGATAGGATGAGCTGGGAAATGAAGGAGGGGTGAGATTCGGTTTCAAATTAAGAAACCCTCATACAATACTCAAAAGAACCAAACGAAGGGTATTTAGCATGTTGTTAAGTGATCAGCTTATTTTAAGTATCCAAACGGAGCATATTCTGGACCCAATTCCCATCGAACATTTACTTATGTCACTAACTTAAAGGATGTAACATATCCATTTCTGTGTATATCATGAAGCCATTGGTTATTGCAATTAATGTGGAATACTGGAGCGTGTTTACAAATTCATGTCATTTGTTAATTTAACATCAGACAACGGAATCCGTTCCGTTTTTCAATGTTCTCATAACTCTGTTAGGACCGTACAAAGAGGAAAATTCTGTTTATATAGAAGAGATAGGTTGATACGATTACAGTGGACATCTTGAGTGTGTTTGCACGTTAAGTGACTAACCTCCAGTAAGTATGGCAACCAGAGGCCAAACTATAGGTGGACATTTTCAGTCGCTAATTTACCGTGTTTGACAATAAAACACGTTCACAACTTGATAACCTCGTTTCACATTCACAACCATTTAGACTTGGGTTTAAACCTTGAAATCATAAATCAAGTAGTATAGCACGTACATGATCATATTAAAGAGACAGCAACATGTTTGTTAGATAAATAAAGTGAACTCACGATAATGAAATAATTACTTCCAATAGCAAGACAATGTCTTTTAATCAAAAAGAGGCAGTTTTGAAACGAAAGTACCATGATCGATTAAACTATAAGTGAACCCATTTCCCTACCTCAAATGATTTAAATATATTCACACAAAAATGGCCGCCAATGGTTTTTGTTTGATATCTGATTATCTCGGATGATGAGATGTTTTTGCCGTCTAGAAATAATATATTTTGCATAAACTAATTTTAATTGGGCACAATTTTAAGAAATAAATTTGTCAAAAGCGTTATACTTTCCCCATTGTCAATGCTATTGGGAAGATCTGATGGTACTTCAAAAACTTTGCTTATCATCACATTAAAATAAGCCAGGCTTGAATTGGAAATAACTAACATTTATACTATAAATGGAATTCTCTAGCCTGAAACCTGGTCTGAACAATATTTTCTTACTGCAATGACGTGCTATTCACGAAAGAAGAACAATGACTTTTCCACACGAAACACACATTTGTAATTATGTCATCACTCGTATTTCAGAATTATTTCTTGATGGTTAATTTTAGTAATCTACTTAAAAAGAGCAATAAGTTGAACATATAAAAAATGTGTCTATCATGACTGGAACTCAATACAGACACTGCTAATGATTTTTAAGTGAAATAACTGCTTTCTTAGCCTAACAATGTTGGAATGAAATTTGACGAAATCTGTTGAAAGTGAGATAACGGGATTTAACGAGAGTTTTATTATTCGTGAGATTAACTACTTTAAGCAATCAATAATCCATTACCTAAAGGGAACTTTAATTGAAAAATACAAGTTTTTCACTCATAGTTAAGAAACTGTCATAAAGAAAAATGACCCAATATGACACAAAATTGTAGTCTATAAGCAGGCCTTAATTGAAATACATTTTCACTTTTCTGAAAGGGTGATAACAGACAATATTAATTTTAAAATCACTTCATAAAGATATCAAGGAGAAACAAATGACAAATTGAAATGAATGTCAAAAAAACCCAAAAACAATAAATCTAAATGGTTGTGAAAAAAACCCATATCACTTCATTTCAGAAGCTAAACCTTTTAGAATTTGACGAATTTATAACTTAATTACGTTTTCTTCGAAAATGTCAATAGTGGCCTTTGACTCTGTCCTTTGATAGAAATCCATAAATTTGTGATCAATTTGCCTCAAGATGAAAACTGCCTCGCTCAGCTTGTTTGGGACCAAAGTATGTCATTAAACAAGATTTCAACTCATTAAAGACAGGTTATTCTCGTTGATTACAGGTGAGAAGTTCAGCGTTTATGTAAGGTAGTACACACCTGGATTCTTTTACCTGGTACCTGTTCATCTTCATGGACGTAATGTTTATGACTTTGATTTTAACCTACCTCTATATACCTCTGACAATGCTTGACATCTGTCTATCTCTGAATGTCGAATACTATGTAAAGAAGTTCAATGTATTTCTGTTGAAAATCTTTATTACACAGTTTACTCTAACAAAAATAGGCACATGAAGTTTATCTGTTTGCTTTACGTATTTCAACAGATTCTTCTGTTGACACTTTATACTCCCTATAAAACGTATCTAAAGGCATGTCAATAACATGTCTATATCACGTATCAATGTACATGTCAAGTCAATAACGAAGGGCGTGTCACTAGGTCAGACAGGTACGTGTTAATAACAGTTCATAACGCTCACCTGGGCAAAACATGCTTGAGGTAAACATAGACATATATACATAGCATACCTTTGCTTTCTGTCGGTACTATTTCGGAACCTCTCAAAGCAATAAAAGCTCCCACGGAGCATAAAATCGACGTGAGTACAGCATTTTCGTACACAGTACAGGGATCGTGGACACTAAACGATCGTGTTGATATAGGAATCATCCCCTGCTTCAAAGCACGACGACCTATCATAGAGTGTTCTTTGTGTTGTGTGTTGTATGCTTGATGTGTTTAATATAGTAGAGCCTTGTAAACACGTGTTTATACACAAAATACCTTGTAAGTCATGCATCACGGATTACTGGACCTTTATAAACCAAAGTTAGAGGAAAACGATACTGTTTTCAGTGTCATCATCATCAAAATTCCTCCGTGGAGGCCGTTTGGAAAATTATCTCTTTATACGAACAAAGGCTACAGAATATATCTTCAGTAGCGAAATATAAGGACAATTGAAATAGTTCATGGTTACTTATAGGACTATAATCAATCTTTAAGAAAGGTTATTGTGTAATTCGTAAGAATATGACCTGAAGTTTCTGAAAACAAAACACGTATGATACATTTAAACTAAGACCTGAGATGGCGTGCAATAATAATTACAGTTTTTAAAACGTACATTTACCCAGGTATGAAAAGGATGAAGTAGAGATACATTTTATAAAATGGTTATGATTCGTAATATCATCTACAGCGGTGCATACAACTAATGGTGATTAAATTCTTACCCTTATGGCGAAACTCAAGCACTAGCATAATTTTCATATGTGCACATCATGAATGAAAAATAAACGAGACTATCCAGATGGATAAGTTGCAATAAGAATACAATTGTCGTTTTAGATAATTCTTTTCGATTATAGTTACGTTATTATGAATATAAGTAGTTAAATAATTTCAGCAAAACGTGAGTATCCTCACTGATTTCGTTTCAATAAAAGTACATCGGCAGCACTGTCTTTAAAATATATATTTGACGAGTATCTTGAACATTAATGAGATTATCAACTATCAACTATTGCATAAACAAAGTGATAACTTCTTTATAGAACATTTATTAAGATACAGGAGTTTGGTCACGTGGATACAGGCACACGGAATAGGAAAAAATGTCATAGGTCAACGATCTATACACGGAACAGGAGGAGTGGGGATTCCACTGTGCAGTGCTGCACTTCAGGCAAGGATGTTGCACACGTGCATAATGTGTGCACATACTGCACTTTATTGCACCATTATGTCGAAGTCTTGTTTCTCAAATATTGTTTCTGGCAGGCTTGGCGAGCAATTTAGTTTGCGTTGAAGTCTTACTGTCTGTTGGTTGTATTTACGCGTTTAGCTAGGAAAGACAGTTAGTCGAAATGGACATTGTAATGAAATACTTGTAAAATGTGTCTCTGTATTCCATGTAAGGGCCACTTTATTACCAAAAAAACGATTCACTGGTTGCAGTTAATTAGTCATTTTTGACTTGCATAATACGATATCAACACCATTCAAATTTGAAAACTAGAGATAGATAAAATTATTTTCCTTTTAACGAGAAATGACAAACTGTTTTGAATGTTAATTACTTTATATAAATATAAGTGTTAAACGTAAACTTTTTACAGTTGATTAGCAACAAAAAATTCGTTTGATAACCTACACGAACACATTTACTCTATGTGTCGGTCACTTATTGTCAAGCAGATTATTCCAAATTTGTAATCTCACGTTCAAGTTGAAAAAATTCACATTTGAAGTTGTAAATATGGTTATTTCAACCCTCGTATAAATACCAAACAAATATTCGAACAAAGGCGAGAAAAGAAACTCTCCCTGTCGAGTCCCAACAAGCTTTGATTACAGAATAAAAATGGTTTTGTCAAGCATTTTAGATGAAAATGTACTTATTTGTCAGTAAGAATGTTGACCGTGATCTCAAGCCAGGTCAAAAGATAAGTCTTGCGGGTATTTTGTCGATTCTCATGTCACCCATACATCTTGCACCCGATGACCTTTCTGCATGCTTAACGAGATTAATTCTGCCCTTGATGACCTCGAAATCCTGGTTGCGGTGCAGGTAATAAATCGTATATCCCAGAGCACATAATACCTCACTGAAGTAATGCATTTTCAAGCACATTCATCATGAATTAATTAGGCTTTAATAATGTTAGTCCTCAGTCTCTTGACAAATTTAACTTGCGGTTGCTTAGAGTTCAACTCACTGAGTTATATATGGGAACGTCTCGTATACAGATCGTTCGATACAGTCACTGATCAAAGGCCGTTACTCAATAAAACTATTATTAAAATCAATTTCACTTCCATTTAAGAAAATTTTATTCAACTGAACCAAACTAGCATAAGCGCATACACGGCCCGGCGTTTTCTCAACTTCGTTGTATGAATGATAACATTTTGGTGGTTAATAAAGAAAATATCGAACGTGAGCTCTAATAACTATGTAATAAAGTGTGGGTTTTATACAATAAACGTAGGTGTTTTAGAATATCGGTAACGATTTATGTCATAATCATTTGTGAACATAACTTTTTTGCCAATTATTTATTGCTACAATCCATCAAAATGTGGATATACCATCGCATGCGTTTCATAAACATCTATATATTTTTGAATGTTGCTTTTGTATCGTTGTTATGAACTGTTTGCATGATTTGATATACATTCAAAGATAAAACTGTTTTAAAAAAGAACATTATCATCATGATTTTTAAAAGTAATGTATCGTTTTCATGGCACCATACTGTATTTTTTCTGTTCTTCGGTGTTAAAATACTAAAATATCATATGATTTCAGTTTGAAAACATCCTCCTCTCTCATTCTCTTTGCCTTATTTTCTATTGGGGTAAATATACAGCCTTCTGGGCGCTGTTCCTTTATATCAGGAGTTGAGTATATATCGAAATACTCACAAATACATGTAACCACATGTGAGCGGCTCACGAGAGGTGGCATATGTATCAGATAGATATACAACTTAGTGGACAGTACCCTCAAGAACTGGTAAATAGCAATATATTGTCCGGAGTAGGTGGTCACTTTCCCACCATTGTCCACTTGTGTCCAGACCTGATTGCTGCTGTCTTGTCAGATATGTAATATATTATCTATTCTTCTACTTATCCTAACGATTTAGTTATCAACTTTTTTCATGACGTCATCCTTAGAGTTTATCTGAACAATGGATACTATCATGCCATAATCAATGACATTAGGGGATACATGATAAATTAATACATTCCTCCATATTTGGTTGGTTTTTTAAAATCATAAGAATAGCATCACGGTACATATATTATACAATGTTATAAACCTGCGAAAAGGTTGCTGCGAATCCAGAATTTATTGCCACTCTTCGGGAAATCCATATTGCAACTTCATGCCATTACAATGACGTTATAAAAATGATTACGTCACAATGCTATGACATCATCGATTTTGAAGTCTTATGTTTTTAAAGATAACCATTTTCATGAGTTAAACGTAATGAAGAATAATTTTGGATAATTAATAGTTTCAAACTTGTATTTCTATATCAACTATAACTACACACGATAATGAGGGAGAACTATCCTTTTCTAAACGAGAGAGGATATATTTGATTTAAAGGAAACTAAGATTGAGATTCTCTATGTCGAAGTGCGTAGGCGCAAAACTTTTGAAATTTTTTTACTTCACCCAATAAACATGCTTGTAAACTCAACAAAGTAATGTTAAGGATCACAATAATAAATAACCCAAACTTAAATATCATTTTGACCGTTAAATGCATTAAAGCTTATCCAAGTGTCAAAACTCGGGGTGGTCCATAACTTATTTTGCTGAGTATATTAGAGGAGAAAATGTCAAATATCCTATCCAGTTTCAGCCTATTTTGAGTTCTTCGTTCCTATTATTTCTTTTAAGTCACTTTGGAAATCAAAGGCTGACTTCAAATAGGTCAATTTTAAAAAGGAAGAGGATGCTAATCCCTCTTTGATTGAAATCAGAAATTGGATCTTACTGTTCAGATAAAAAAGACAATGTAATGTGAAAAAACTCAAAGAATGATGAGTCGACACTTTTAACACAAAATGTTTAGATAGGTGTGGTGTGACACATTCCGCGACTAGTAAATGGGACGAATATAACATCGTGTAGATATATATGATGTAAGACAGCTTACATTTTACATTTAATAAATGTCACACATACATTTTATCACAACCAGTCCAAGAAAAAAGTCGACATATGTGAAATTCCATGGTGACAGGATAATGTGAAATGTTTTCCGTTCGTCAAAACCACGAAATGCCAGTTGTTATTACGTTATACAGTTGTCTCCAAATAATTCCTATAACGTATATAAACTGTGAAGTTACGCCCAAAACTATCATGCATCTACCCCCTTAAAGAAGATCTGAGTAATCGTCATAAATATATCACCTTCATATGGTATATACTATGTAAACTTTACAATCTTTGATCGTCGTAAACCCGACGTATATTTGTTCAAGGTAGACATAGCGCTTATGATACGTACCTATCAAAGAACATGAGACTAGTTTATTTTCTTTTAACCATTGTCTCTTTGATATACAGCCTATTGAAATATAGAAATGAAATTATTTTTTAGACATTTCTGTGTCAAAAAGTATGATTCAATATGACTCACCAGGGTACACGTTCAAAGTTGTGGTTCATTATGAAAAGGATTCATATTTTTATCCAGCAAACCCGTTGTTTACTCTAAAAAACTTATTCACACAAGATTTATCTAGACTTGTTAAAGTCTCAGAACTTCTCAGAAATTCAGTGGTCGTTTGTTTTGTAATCCCGTTTGCTAAAATAACAAATTAGAAACATAAAAATTGCGGTTCAATGTGTATCATAGATTCCTTTTTGACAACTGGACAACAAAAACATTTTACAGTCACGTTACAGCTACACAACAGTGTTCGAACTTTTAAGCTGATGACATAACCCTGCTTCTAAATTGGGATCCTTTATTACAGTCTAGGTCCATATTCAGTCTTGAAATTACCAATTTATGCTAGGCTGGGAAATAAACATAATGAAAAGCTTTGTAATATTTTAAAGCATTTCAATGACAAAATTAAAATCTTGTAATATTCTGTTCACAAATAAACATTTTATCACAATCTCATGACAGAGGTAAAACTAGGTTAGCAAATAACTCTACCAGTGTAAGAGTACAAGGAAAGAAAACAATGATAAATACAGGTACTACAAGCAATGTTATTTTAAGCTTGGTTGAAGGTGGCAAGCCTAAACCAATCATTCCAAAACCAAAGACTCCTCAAGTCAGTAATGATAGACCCCGAATCTTTGGTACCATGGCATCGGAAGCGTAAACACCAGGTCGTGGTGCTTTCCCAGTGAAGACGGGTCTTGCACAGGAAAGAAAACAACAACCGTCTTTTATTGGTCAAGGACAGCCGTTTTGATGACGTTTCCAGAACTTGAGTTGAGGATTCAAAGGCTATGCCCCATTTACAGAGGAAAGTCATGAACGGTACTATAAGGATTCTTGCTTTTTGCCTTTGAGGGGGGTCGGGTTTCAGAGATGGAAGGAGAGAGGGTCTATGACTCAGTGGGGTCAGAGAAGAGGGGGGGGGGGGGGGGGGGGGGGGTGGTGGTGATGGGAGGATTGTCATTGAGGTTTTCAGGGATTTAGTTTGCATAAGGGACACATGTGTAAGGTGTGAGGGCTTTGGCTTCTAAATGGGATGGAGGAGAGGGTGTTTAAGGGGCAGGGTTTCTTAAAGGGGAGGGTTAAGATGAAAGAGGGTTTTCTGTTTGGGGTATAGGTGCAAAAAAGTAGGAGCACAAACCCTGGTAATTGAAGACAGATCTTTATAGGGCAGACTTCCTTCTTGAAATTACCGTGACTAATATATTCCTTGTTGACGAAAGAAATTAAAACGGGGTTAAATTGCATGCTATCTTACATGTATGTGCAATGTTTGACTTTATTACCAAACAAATGGGATATCCAGGTTAATTAAGGCGTATTGAGTTGCTTCAACAAATGTTTGAATGAACACCTGATTTTTTCAATGGTTTGAAGAAGCAGGTAAAGAATATTCAAATATAAACTAAGTTTTCTCTTAATATCTTCGCGTTTAATAATTTCCATGGGATATATCTTCTGAAGGAATATCTAGGTACAGCGCTATCATTGATTTCGTATTTAAAGGATTCTAACATAACTTTAATGGTTACATAATAATACACCCTAAGAAATACACTGCCGTGAGATAACCTTAAGCAAGACGAATGTTTTACATTTTTCAAAATGTTTTTCGCATGGCCTTGGTTTTCCACATATGACTGTGTTACAGGTTCTTAAATATTCGTTATCATCAACGGAACCATCCAAAGAAACTTATAAAAATGTTTAAAGTTTTTAGTTTTAATTTTAGTTTTGGCGTTGGACTTTGTACAGCTTTCATGAGATGACCAAAAACTGCAAAAGTTGGATAAGTTGGTTTATCAATGTTTATCACAAAAACGTAAGGAAAACATAAACACTAAGAACTAAGTTAAATACAGATATCTCGTATGACAAGGGAAGCGTACACACAGCTTGTTTTAAATCTTAAAGCCCAGAATAGAACAATACCACACCCAGGCAACTGTTTGGTTATTTCATTCAGTAATCCTGTACAAGCTTTGTCTATTTCTATGCAACCTAAAGACAGCAAACCATGGTTTCGAGTCTCTGGAACTATACAAGATTGTCCCTTGAATGACTAAAACAGGTGGTGCTTTCCTTCTTACGACCTAGCCACTTAACGAAGAACACAAGGTAAAAAAAACTAGGTCAAAATAAATGGGAAATGTGTTCTGATTTATCAGACCATTTGAGAAAGTAAA
Source organism: Phorcus lineatus (assembly GCA_921293015.1). Taxonomy (NCBI): domain Eukaryota; kingdom Metazoa; phylum Mollusca; class Gastropoda; order Trochida; family Trochidae; genus Phorcus; species Phorcus lineatus. The sequence goes on along the minus strand of OV121094.1, from coordinate 15,347,675 downwards.
CTACATTGCTTTAATGTTTCAAAGATTGGAAGCATTAAACCGCAAGACTTAAAATGGAAGGTTTAAGAATATACATTGAACACAGCTACAGGTCTTTGCCTTAGGAAAAACCCCCACATAAGATTCAAACACACGCATATAAGATTTAAACGCACACACATATAATTTACTTTCTGCAAACGGATCAATTCAGTAACTCTGTAAAATGATTTCCTTAATATTTGTTATTTTGAATATTGATTAAAAAGATCACGTTCCTAAAAAAAGTTTGTAAAACAAGACGAAAAAACAATCAATGTTTTTATTGCAGTAATACACGACGCCATGAAAGTGTCACAGTAACAGAGAACTGTGTTGATGCTAGTGCCATAACGTTGTACCAGCAAAAGTGAAAAAGTTGATGGTATTTCGAAACATAATTTTTTCGGGGGGGGGAAATAAAACTTGAGCTCTTTGCTAGTTGATGCATCTTCCATGTATAAGATAGTGTGTGAAAGAAGAACATATGAATGTACCAGTAGCATTATAAAAGCAATGCTTACCATGCGAGGTTGGAAACTGACTTACGTACTAACATATCATTGTCATGCGTAATATCAATTCGATTGTCTCCCATTTGGTTAACATTTGAGCAATGAAGCGTAGTTTATTGTGGAATCTATGAAACAACATCTGTCTTGTATTGATGTACTGTCTTGAATTGTTGTACAAGTTTTACAAGAAAACAACCATTACAACAGACAAAGTGATCGCTTGCAAACATTCACAAGCGGTGCAAGGGCGATATTCCTTTAAACATGCACAAGTGCTGCGATATTTTTTGAAATATTCACAATTGCTTATCCATAAGACGTAAAAGGCAACATACAAATGCGGAACATATATTAAACAAAGGTTAACCATATTAATCATATTGATCCGGTATGTGTTCAACTTAATAATCGCCATGTATAAATGCTTACATCAAAGAAACGTTTTGAAGCGGTAACGTCTGTTTTGACGTGACGTTCTTCAGGTCAAGTAGAGTTATATTAGAGCATTCCGTGAAGCGTAAAATGCCGGCTTAATCACTCCTTGGTGGAATAAGCCGTTAAACGTCAATCTTACATCAAACACACATTGCAATAGTTATTCTTATAGAAGCAGGTCGAAGATTACGCCTGGATTCTTATGGTTGTATGGTTTTATAAAGAAGGGATTGTGATTTGACAAATGGACACCACAGGAACTCCTTACACAATTACACTGTATACCATGAAACACCAAGGTGAACAGCATGATAAACCAATATGTACAACGTTATACACCAATATGTGCAACATGATGCACCAATATGTAACCCGTGATACACCAAGATGTACAAAATAATACACCGATGTGTAGAACATGATACACCTAGATATATGACATGATACACCCCGATGTACAACATGATACAACCCGATGTACAACAAGATACACCAAGATGTACAACATGATACACCTAGATATACGGCATGATACATCACGATGTACAGCATGATACACCAAGATGTACAACATCATACACCAAGATGTACAGCATCATACACCAAGATGTACAACATGATACACCTAGATATACGGCATGATACACCAAGATGTACAGCATGATACACCAAGATGTACAGCATGATACACTAAGATGTACAGCATGATACACCAAGATGTACAGCATGATACACTAAGATGTACAGCATGATACACCAATATGAACAGCATGTTAGACCAAGATGTACAGCATGATACACCAAGATGTACAGCATGATACACCAAGATGTACAGCATGATACATCAAGATGTACAGCATGATACACCAAGATGTACAGCATGATGCACTAAGATGTACAACATGATACACCAAGATGTACAGCATGATACACCAAGATGTACAGCATGATATACCAAGATGTACAGCATGATACACCAAGATGTACAGCATGATACAACAAGATGTACAGCATCATACACCAAGATGTACAGCATCATACACCAAGATGTACAGCATCATACACCAAGATGTACAGCATCATACACCAAGATGTACAGCATCATACATCACTTGTTTGTTCTACTTTACGTTATAGTTGTGTCTAAACGCCAGCTGTGCAAATACTCATCACTTCAGACGGTCTTCGTAGGAATCTTCGTAAATAATTATGTTTGTCAATAAACAAAAGCCATTGTGTAATATATACATAATGCTATAGTTCTTATACATGCAGTTCTAACCATACTGGTACAACATAACAAACGTAGTTCGTGATAGAGGGATAATTGGGTTTAAGTTTAACTTATAAAGTACATTATCACGTTGAAGCGAAGACTAATTCAGCATAACACACGCCTTGATGTAATGTATATTTAACATTGTAATCACGATGCTATTCAACGGGTCCACCTGGGGTGAGCATAGGTAGTTCATTGTCTGACCACATTCAACCTGCAGATACCTTCATGCAGGTGAGGCCTCGTTGATTGCCGAGGGTACCTGTAAGACGCGTACGTGGAAATACCTACCGCAGTCCCTTGTTACCTGTAATCAACTACTTACAAAGGCATTGCAAGGTCAGGTAAATGAGGCACCTATGTATTGTTCTTGACAAATTGCATTCAAAGGTGTGAAGCATTTCAGAAACGCGTTGGAAACCAGATGAACAACGGGCGATTTTTTCACCTGTACGCCACTTTATATGACAATGGATAGGGAGAAATCTTTACAGAGAAACGATGGCAGGTTCCAGAAAAAGGAAAAACTTAAAAGTCGAGGTCTACACTAAGAACACCTTCTCACCTGTTCGTGACAATTGATTTTAATTTGATGCGATGAGATCAATGATGAAAAGACAGATATTTCATAATCGATGCTATCGACAACAGGTGGGTGTAGCACCTGTATTCATTGTTCTTGTCCATTGATCAAGAAAGTTAGAAAAGCTTAGCGTTTGGAAGACCAAGTTGCTTGAGACTGAAGAGGGATTCGGTGTCTATATTGTTCTTGATAATTGATTGGGATTAGAATTAGCGAAAAGAGATGGTGTGACGAGCCAAAATTCCTTCAAAACTGAATTTCTTATATATTCAATTAGATTTTAAAGTAAATTTGGAAAGGAAGTGCTATCAAAACGAAACACCAAAATGTACATCAAATATGAATGTTCCAAATGAATTATTCTAACAAAGATAATAAAAAGAGTTTTGTGGCAAGATTGACAGAAAACAAAACACTCTGAGGGTTCAGTACACCAATCAGAAAGAACTTAACAGTTGACATCCAGAGACAAGTTGTAAATACACTGCATGGGATGTGTATATTCTGCGTTGAAAGTTTCGGAACTAAAAGTACAGTTCAATTTCAAGTGCATTCTTTTGAGGCCGATTTTATATTTTTACACGATGACTCATTTATTTCTTCAACTAAGTCATCAACGCATTTGCTAAACGCTCGTAATAATAAGCAACGCCCGCAACATATTGTTTTCTATTTTACTGGTGGCCGATATAACCATATTCTATCGAAATCGTCAAGGAATTAAATGCCTTTTGAATTAACAATCTCACAGATGAACTACCCTACCACTTCAAAATAAGCTTCCTTGATTTCAAGTGTGTCCTACTTCCCTATTCCTTCAGCTGAAAAAGCAGAGCATAGATAAGATATCTGTCATCAATTTGCTGACTCATCAGTTTACCATTCCTCAGAGACTGTGTCAAAAGATTCGATAACACAGACTGCACGTGCAGAAGTCACAGTTCACGGTTGACCTGTTATGGAGGTTATTTTAACCCAGACACAGAGAACTAAATCGGTCTAATGAAAATTCAAGATGGCCGCTAATTTACTCAGCATATTTGAAAAAGCAATCTGAGACGTCATAGAGCTGGTTCGTGCTGGCGAGATGGCCACATTAAACAACAATAAATAACTCCTAAACGCTTTCTGCTTTCCAAGGAAGGACTTCCATTCATACATTCTCGATTCATTAAGGGAGAAAAGGCCTAACTTCCGCCAACGAAAACATGGATTGTATTGTGAATCTAACGTGTAACTGTTTTTCCTAACGTCAGTGTAATCTGAACCCTGATGATACTGAAGGGTTATAAATTGCCACCATAACAATCTTTCTCTGTTTACATAATATTGTGAATGTTAGTTTCATGTACCCCAATCTTTCTGTGTTAGTTCCAGAATCGATGGCACTGTCCTCATATAAATAGAACACCCTGTAAGTTTGTAAACTCACGAATATAAACTTCCCACGCATTAGTGTACTGAAAAAATGGAATGTATATCATAGGAAATAGGGTTACAAAAAGCGTTTGTACAGATGAGTTATTTTGTAAAATAATACGTCGATGTTTAAGGAGCAGTAATGAGTGATCTCGCGAAAACGAAAATAAATGTTTCCAAATGCATGACAACGTCTTTTAACCAAAAGAAGCAGTTTTAAAACGAGTGATACATGTACAAAGCTATGCAAATCCATTTCCCTACATAACATGACTAAAAGGTGTTCACACAAAAATGGCCACAAGTAGTTTTTGCTTGTTGATTGACTAAGGATTATCGGGCGGATTAATGAGATATTTTGACCCTCTGAAGATAATACATTTTGCATTTATAAACTAATGTTTATTGGGGAAAATTTTCAGAAATGAATATTTCAAAACTTGTTATTATTTCTTTTATGTCTTCAAATTGTATTCTAAATTACCCTCATATCGTTAATCGTAAATTCACTCCTTTCACAGGAGCCATGTAGACGTACCTTAAAGAAACAAATGCAATATCAAAAGATGATTACATTTGAACTGTTACAATATCTGGAAGTCACTGAGAGTTGACTAACCGTAACCTTATGTTCAGGCATACCGGGATTATTACACCAAAATTGTAAGGTCATACGTTAAACATGTATATGGAATAGTAATTATCCATGTGCTCTGTAAAGCATCCACGTGTTGTATTATATCACGATGATGGGGTAGAGGCAATCTGTATTCGTATGATAATCCAGGAGCTATTTTCGTATCCACGCCGACTTGGTTCCGTCTGTGAAACCAATGCAAAACCGGAAGTGGTTTTAATGATGCGTAAATCGTTGCCAAGTTCAGCTGCGCACAGCTGATCAACTGTACTTGTCTTTACCTCTATATATACCTACATACCTACCATTTACAGCTCAGAGATCAAGGTGTGCTTTTTCCCCCAAATCCTAAGGTTAAGTAGCGGAGAGGCTATACGCTAACATGAAAGAAACGTTGGTTATTCGAGCAGTCGGGCAAACGTTGTGTTAAGCTGGGCAAATCTGTGAGAAGCTATTTTAGTTATGTGAGCAAGATATGCTGACAGTTTGATTCTCGTTTTAAGGAGTAAATTAATAGAAAGTAAGACATGGTTATCTTTCTATGTTATTTTAGATTTTTGAGGTTAACAGAAAAGCCAAATTGTTCTTGGCAGATTGACATGTAAACCTTAACTCTACATTAATCGCGTATGCAAGCTGCGAATAGGTGAATACTATAAACAATTAGATTACAAGACGAAACATGAAAGATAACAGTTTTCAATATCAATTTTTTTTATAAAACAATGCTCTCTATCATAAATGGAATGCATATGCGCAGACTAAATTTAGTTTACAAAATACTGCAACATTTCTCTTAATGTTAATTTGTGTTGAAAGCACGTTAAACCCCAACTCACTCACTCGCTTAATGTTAATTTCATGCTCATGTTTTGGTATTGATAAAATGTAGACTTCCTGAATTGGGATCTAGATTCCTTTACACACGATCATGGGACAGGAAAAACAGTTGCCTCGTATGAAAGAATACACATATCATTTAACGTTTATAAACACAAATATTAAACCTTTTTTCAAACAAGATTTCATATCTATCAAAACTTAGGTACGTTATGATGAATTTAGTGAACAATTACAAGGAGTATCAATTTAGATATTCAACCTTGAGAAATAATTACAACCAACGATTTGGCTAGACGGAACTCAAAGGCAAGACATGCATAATCCCTTTTCCTAAAGAATGTCCATAGTTTGCCTCTGGCGGGCAAACATATCATACTTTAAGTGAGCATTTTTCAGGACCCACTACAAAAGCGAGAAAAACGTGGAAGAAATAAATAACACGAAAAGGGAGAGATTGTAAAACGTTTCCATGTTTAACGATCAACTGTAGAGGGTAAACATCATAAAGAGACGAGCTAGACTATGCAACAGCTGTTTTGACAGTTAACTTTTCGGGAGGGTGGGGTGGGGGGGGGGGGGGGGGGGATGTGACGGGGTTGTGGCATGTAACCCACGCTGTCTCAGTGTCTCAGAGTTTTAATGTTTGTCCCATTGCCCCATTTTGATAACTTTCTTTGATTTGAATTCTTGAAGTTGTGGTGGTGATCGAAGCGATATATTAATTCATGTCAAGACGTCGCTTTCACAGTATACTGAAGTTTCTGATCCTTGAAATCATCACTATTGATTATCAAGTTGTGAAAATAGATAATAATATATTTATAGGTTCACTAAAATATAAGGCATAACTTATGACAAATATGAATGTACGTTCGTGAATCCGGAGGGGGAACAGAGGGATTTGGCAAAATGCAGGTCAAAAGGTTCATACCTTCTTTAATCCATTTAAAGTCAATGCGTTGTGTGAGGTATGCGTTAATGCAATTCCCTGCGGTTCCAATCCCGAATTTAATACCATCGATTCTGGGTCTTTCGATATTATTTCACAGAACTAAACCTTTAAGAAAAACAATTGATAACGCAGATATACATACTAATTGAACGTCAATGAAGAGACATATTCACATTTCCATTAAAACAATTATATATTTAATAAATTAAATTAGAATTATATTAAATATGTCAAAAACAAAGCAGGAGAGTTTTTAAATGCTCATTATGTAAGACATCACACACTAAACAGAAGACTGATATTCATAATTATAATTCTCATCAAATTATATTCATATGTTCGCTTCAAGGGTCTAAGAATTACTTTTATAAGAATAAAGTCCTGATCCATAACTGTATGCAAAAATAAGCGCTTAATACAGTCTAGGTCCACATTCAGCACGTCTTGATTTTGACTTTAACCAATACACAACAATTTCTGAACCAAGAAATATACATCAAGAAAACCTTTTTATATTTTTTTTATTTAAAAAAAATGTATTAACTCTAATCAGAAAACAGCATTGCACAAAATGACTTCCTGCTATTTTTCACGTGAGCAGTGCACAGTGCCAACAACAACTGACGAAAGTGTCCCGGATGAAAGATGTCTTCCTTCCAAGGCATCTAAACTCCACAACACAGTGGGATAAATCTTCCCTACAAGGAGTTTCATGGTTGCGTCACCTCTTCAGTAAGGAGTTAGATTTATAACATTCTAGCACGCACGTCGGTTACGTGAGAGCCCCTTGGGCTACAGTTCGCTGAAAGGGTTTCAGGGGTCCTCTAATTGGCTTCGTCACCCTCGTAATATCCCTGAAGCCCAGTTTTTCTTCCATAAATTTTCTTTCTTTATATACTCTCAGTTGTAACCCCTCGTTTCTCTTATTCAGCGATCTCTCTTCAAATGCCCTGAATTTTTATACATTAATTTCCTTTATGCCAATGCCTGCCCACTTTTCTGTGTTATTTAGTAAATCCATGTTCATGCATAATAGCCCCTATTCACATTTCTTATAAAAGTCCATTTACTTATACCATCAGGTTTAAGTCGTAGGTGTCGTTTATCATTTCAAACAAATTCTCCAGATATTTCATTGAATCAAAATTGTTATAGTTGAAAGCTTATTTGCCGTTTTGCATTGATTCAGACATAAACCCCTGTTTTTTCTATACTTTATTCCCTGATACAAATTATTTCTTTCAATGTTTTGTATTCAATCCTCCGTCGTTTGCAGGAAATACACTCATAGTATTCAAAATTCACATTTAGCTTACTTGTCTTTCTCTTTTGAATTGTATCTTCATTTTCTTACAGTAACCTTTTACTCGTTTTCTTACAGTAACCTTTTATCATTTTCGTATACACCCATACTCCTATCGTCCCTAGAATATCATTCAGCATCTAAAAATATTACTTCTTTAAACAAGAGTGTATATAGTAGATGACTGTATATAACAAAACTCAGAGAAATTGTCATTTCAGTTGAGTTTCATTCTCAATCTTAACTTGTTTTTCACGAACATATGTTTCGGGCAAGGGCGAACTTAAGGTTTAAACACTACGAATTTTTTTTTGGTTATTACATTCTCTGTAATCTTCAGATAATTCCCCCATGATATCTTAACTTCTTTATAAGACCCTATGTCTTATTGATCAAGGTCTGTATGATATACCCTTGTCCTAAAATAAAGGAAATTTCATATGTACGTTCTGTTCTACAACTTATGTAATATGTTCCCTATGGTGTTCCTTATCCTAATATAAAGTACGTTTCAAACAGTTGTATGTAACCTCTGGCGTAGGACCCCCTTTATATTATCAGGCAATTTCCCAATGATATTCCCTTGTCCTCAGATAGAGGACATTTCAGTAGTATGTTATGTCGGAAGGCCCTTTCGTCTTATTCAATAATTTCCTCATGATGGCCCCTTCTCTTTTATAGGACAAATTAAAAGTACTACCTGTGTAGGACCCCTTTTATATTATTAGGCAATTTCCAAATGCAATTTCCTTGTCCTCAGATAGAGGACATTTCATTAGTATGTTATGCCGGAAGGCTCCCTTAGTCTTATTCAGCAAATTCCTCATGATATTCCCTCTTTTAAAAGGACATTTTAAAAATACCCCCTGTCGAAGGCAACCTATGTCTTATTCAGCAATTTCCCAATGATATTCCCTTATCCTCAGATAGAGGACATTTCAGTAGTATGTTATATCGGAAGGCTCCCTTAGTCTTATTCAGCAAATTCCTCATGATATTCCCTCTTTTAAAAGGACATTTTAAAAATACCCCCTGTCGAAGGCAACCTATGTCTTATTCAGCAATTTCCCAATGATATTCCCTTATCCTCAGATAGAGGACATTTCATTAGTATGTTATGACGGAAGGCTCCCTTAGTCTTATTCAGCAAATTCCTCATGATATTCCCTCTTTTAAAAGGACATTTTAAAAGTACACCCTGTCGAAGGCCATCTATTTCTTATTCAGCAATTTCCAAATGATATTCCCTTATCCTCAGATAGAGGACATTTCATTAGCATGTTATGCCGAAAGGCTCCCTTAGTCTTATTCAGCAAATTCCTTATGATATTCCCTCTTTTAAAAGGACATTTTAAAAATACCCCCTGTCGAAGGCAACCTATGTCTTATTCAGCAATTTCCCAATGATATTCCCTTATCCTCAGATAGAGGACATTTCATTAGTATGTTATATCGGAAGGCTCCCTTAGTCTTATTCAGCAAATTCCTCATGATATTCCCTCTTTTAAAAGGACATTTTAAAAATACCCCCTGTCGAAGGCAACCTATGTCTTATTCAGCAATTTCCCAATGATATTCCCTTATCCTCAGATAGAGGACATTTCATTAGTATGTTATGCCGAAAGGCTCCCTTAGTCTTATTCAGCAAATTCCTCATAATATCCCCTCTTTTAAAAAGATATTATAAAAGTACACCCTGTCGAAGGCCACCTATGTCTTATTCAGCAATTTCCAAATGATATTCCCTTATCCTCAGATAGAAGACATTTCGTTATTAAGTTATGCCGAAAGGCTCCCTTAGTCTTATTCAGCAATTTCCTCATAATATCCCCTCTTTTAAAAAGATATTATAAAAGTACACCCTGTCGAAGGCAACCTATGTCTTATTCAGCAATTTCCCAATGATATTCCCTTATCCTCAGATAGAGGACATTTCATTAGTATGTTATGCCGGAAGGCTCCCTTAGTCTTATTCAGCAAATTCCTCATGATATTCCCTCTTTTAAAAGGACATTTTAAAAATACCCCCTGTCGAAGGCAACCTATGTCTTATTCAGCAATTTCCCAATGATATTCCCTTATCCTCAGATAGAGGACATTTCATTAGTATGTTATGCCGGAAGGCTCCCTTAGTCTTATTCAGCAAATTCCTCATGATATTCCCTCTTTTAAAAGGACATTTTAAAAATACCCCCTGTCGAAGGCCATCTATGTCTTATTCAGCAATTTCCAAATGATATTCCCTTATCCTCAGATAGAGGACATTTCATTAGTATGTTATGCCGAAAGGCTCCCTTAGTTTTATTCAGCAAATTCCTCATGATATTCCCTCTTTTAAAAGGACATTTTAAAAGTACACCCTGTCGAAGGCCATCTATTTCTTATTCAGCAATTTCCAAATGATATTCCCTTATCCTCAGATAGAAGACATTTCGTTATTAAGTTATGCCGAAAGGCTCCCTTAGTCTTATTCAGCAATTTCCTCATAATATCCCCTCTTTTAAAAAGATATTATAAAAGTACACCCTGTCGAAGGCCACCTATGTCTTATTCAGCAATTTCCCCCTTGTGGTACACTTCGAGCCCGTTCATCGAAATGTGGTATGCAAACACTGACATACGCGCTATAAATCAGTGTTTAAACGTAACCTCCATTCTAAAGCGCGGACAAGTTTAAGCTTTATGGCTGTGCACAATTGAATCTATTATGGGCGCTAAACTATGCTAAGCACTTCACACTGCTTTGTGAAACTGGTCTATTATAGCCGGACTCTTTGTAAAATTTTACAATCTAACTGGTAGGTTTGATTTCCGTTGCAATGTTGTTATGGAGTGTCGGTAAACTTTGTAATACGGAACTAGACTAACGTTAAGGCTACCGAAACTTTATTTATTTTTGGAAAGGCGTGCCAAAGAAATTGGAAAATGGAAATCAAAATCTAGACTTGCTTATTAAAACGTTTTCATGTTTTCGACTATAGGGTCAAGTTAAGGTGTAAATATAATCGATACTGTCCTTTATATGAATAAGGTTATATGGGAATCTAAGAGATAGCAAAGTTTAGCAATCCACTTGACACAGTTTGCATCTATAAACTTCCTACTACAGGGTATTGTAATATATGTCCACCTTTTATATTTCTACAAATATGTCAACACTCTCGTTTTCATATCAAAACTGCTACCAAGTATAATCTGTAATAACGTACAAAGCATTGCATACAGTGACAAATTTCGGGTGTAATGGATGTGAAAACAAAAAATAATAAAAAATGATTTTCCCTATTTTATGTTACATCATTTGGTGTCATATAAATTGCTAAATGACGTCGAATTCCTTATGTGCAAATGTGCATCTCTGGTCCTAAAATGTAACACTTTCTTGTACATTATAACTTAATTTAACTCAAAGGTATGCATTGAAAATGCATGTTAGTATAATTCTCTGATAGGAAAGTATCCGATTGCAAATGACAACGCAGTCCCGTAGACCTGGCTACCATTTGTCTAATTGGTGAAGTTGAATAATTCCACTGCCATTTCCTGTCGATTGCTAGGTATCTAACTATTTATTAAATCTTACAATTAAGCTCTATCGTCTTCTCTGTAAGTTGATGCAATTCTGTGTCAATGCAAAATGCAACAACATACGAAACATGACTGTGGTTAGCCACTGCAGCCAGCACACCTCTCCTCAAATCCGTCGTGGATCAACACATCGTTTATATGTCAACACTCTCGTTGATAATGGGGCTAAGATGACATCCTATACATATTTGTTCACTAACTTAGCAGCCAACACTCATACCTATACCACTGAGCGTCTTATACCTGAAATATTAGAAATTACTTAACACGGACTAGGGACACCGTAGCTTTATATCGCGCTATCAAGTTCACTATATAGCAAGTCGGAGGTTTGTGAACGTCGATCGATGTTACATTGAGAACATGCCATTTCTCTCATAGCAGTCTGTCGGTTTACCCCCGTCTTACACACTTCGTTATGTCTTCGCTATCTTGTTAAAGTATTTAGCAAATATGAGCGGCTTGACAGCTGCATTACGGGCCAGCTTACACGGAGATAGCTTGCTTGTTGGATGGTAGAGCGCCCGTACACGAGTTAGCTCTAGAACTCTCTCATCGTTGTTGATGTTATCGGTAATAGGTTCAGACTAATATTATTCGCTTAAATATGTTTCTGATATGTAAGGTAAAATACACCAGATTCTTTGTTTTCTCTTTTAGTTGAGATTGTATTAATACATGTGGATTTACATTATGAAAATCATAAACGAAAGAATTCTACTGGATATGAGGCTCGAGCTCTACAGCCTATAGTCTGCCTCGTTCACTTCAATCTGTCCACATAAAGCAGGTTTTACTTTCTTGTTCCAATTCTTTTACCATCTTTCAACATTTGATGAAATAGCCCTGTCAGGGTGTTGACGTGGGTAAACGGATGCATTTGAACAGTACAGCATCATCAAATTAAACTAAAAGAAGCATCATCAAATAAAACTAAAAGATGAATATTAAAATCTAGCATTGAATAAGGAATACAACATGAAAACAGACTTCAATCAACCCTACCTCAACTTCCTTAACATACGATCAAAATTTACTATAAATTACTCGAAAAAATCAATTAACCTTATGAGTGTCACGATAACATAAGGCAATTTTCTCTCAGTTTCTGATCAGTTTTCCTACATATAACCTTTAAAGAAATTACACTATTTCGAAGACTTTATTTCAGTCTATGGTGTTTGTTTCAGCTTGATATGGACGATGCTGATGGTGTGTTCCTTCATTTACATTCATTGGACGTATTCCATTGTGTCTGGTGCTACTTTACTACATAAAGCTCATTTCGATGTATTGCTTTATAAAAATTCATTCACGATGTTACAAGCCCAGAATTATTGTTATGTTTCAATATAATTCTGTGTTGTATCATATCATTTCTATACAAAAGCTTAGTCAAACACAATTTCACAACAGTTTCTGTACAATATACATCAAAGATAGTCAATGTGGACCCAAAATTGTTTTGATGCCACAACATAAACTCACAAATTTATTAGACATAAATAATAGATTGATGTATAATTTATTTTGGGATTTGACAAAATACGTGCCAGTTTAAGCATATAAGAGAGAAATTCGTCATTTCTTGAATATTATTCTCAATTGTTTGTTAATTTGTCTACCAGAGACTTCCGGATGCAAAATCACACTATTTCCCTTATGTTATACCAATTTTGCATACTCTTGTATCACACAATCACTCATAGAGCTGTATTTTCAGCATTGTTTTGCACAACAGCCTTGTCAAACAAAAATGTGCAGAGCATCCAGACTACAAACCTTTTTTTATTTATGTTGTGATATTGTCAATGCATTCATGTTGGTACATAATGTAACATGTTTACATTATGTTCCTTCGGTATTGAATAAAAGTTTATGAATTTTGAATTTGAAGTAACAGTTCAAGCAGATACTCGCAGGTTTCACCGCAATGCATAACCAGAGTGGAATGCGGGCTTTCTCCCTGCAATAATACTAGCAGCCGCGATATAAGTGAGTTACTTATTGAAAGCATCGTTAATCCCCAAATCACCTCACCTTGAATGTAATGCAGCAGCCACTTTAAATACAGATTCGTAACGTTTTCACTACATTTATATTCAGAGTAAGATAAAAACCAGTTTGCAGTGATTCCATACATATTTCCTATTATAACTCTGCAGCGACACATTAAACCGCTTTCAACTTCATCAAAACCACTCTTCAACTACAGTCTCTTCAAACATATTCGTAACGTACCGTTGTTGACCTTTATCCTATTTCGACGCTTAAAAATTGCAAAGTTAAATCTTTAAGTATAGAATTACACCTTTATCAATGACAACAACATTAATGCAACAACAGCCTCTTTAAACACAGTCTCGTAACAAAGCCGAATACAATCCCCCATCAATTGCCCCTTAACCTAAATCAGACACGCAACACTTCAGTATAGAGGTAGACTAAAATTTGGTTTACGAAATATTTTTTAAATATAACAACTCTTTTCTAAATAATAAGTTCTTGGTATAGGTATTTATCGTCTATTTGTAACATCTGGCCTAGCTTAATTGTGACATCAAGGGCATGTTTATACTCAGTCGACGAATCGTAACGATACACTGCATCATCAATCAAAGACGCAGCCCCTTAGTCCAATGTAGATATCAAGCTTACGAAATATTTGTTTTAAAAGTTTTCCAACTCTTTCTAAATGTTAATTTCATGGTCTTGTCGTTGTTCCGCTATTGGTAAATACTAGGCTTGCTTTATTAGGACAGTGAGAAGGGCTCCATGTCTATCTACTCGGGTATTCGTAACATAGCTGATTATACTCCTATCAACATATATCAGGACCGAAAACCCTCAGTCAAATGTAGACTAGATATTTATATATTACTATGGAAAATTTAAAATAATTCAACGTTTTTATAATGCTAATTTCTTGCCCATGCTGTTTCATCTATTGGTAACCCCATCCTGCCTCACAGTAAAACGTATACGCTCTCGCTCCCCTCACATAGTTGTCTAGACTTGCTTAATTAGGACCTAGACCTAAGAAGGACGCCTATTTCATACACAGTCATGGAGTCCTAACACAGCTGAATGAAATCCCCATCAACAGTCCCTTAACCTACATGAGAGACGCAACCCTTTGGCCCAATGGGCAAAGCAGGCTTTACAAGCTTCAAAGTAGTTTTTCAACTCAAGAGTGACACATTGTGGTGAGGTTGAAAACCGCGAATAACGTCGCTCTGGAAGGGTTGTGCGAGGCTGAAGGCTTGTTGGGAAAATGTAAGGACTTTAACAGACAAAGGGAGATTGATTTGTCGGGTTGGTTCACAAACTTCAGCACAGCATATGATTGGAGTCGACTCCCCAGAAGGATATATTATTACTATGATGGGCTGTGCCTAACTGTATCGACAGGGAGACGTTAACTCACAAGTAACTCTGCCTTGGAATTTTACCCTTAATTATAGAATGCAACTAGGCGAAATGAAATTGGAGTGAAAATGTGACTGTCTGTATGACTCTACGCCCTATGGACTTTGATTTTTCTGAAAATATCTTATACTTTCCTATTAAACAAGGTCCATAAACGCGAAATACCCTATTTCACTATTATGCAGTGCTTAATGTTGAAACGATTTTCTCTGTTTCCTTTCATTTGGTATCTAATACGCAAGCTCCGAATATCTTATGCATATGCTTTTGTTATTGATATTTATATATTATAATAAGTATGAAATATATTCCTTTTCATGCTATCGTTTGATACAAGGGGAATACGATCTTTGTAACTTCTAAAAAGGATATATATTTATTAAACGGGGTCATGATACTCGGTTGAACATTCACCATGTTTAAGTTTGTGAACAGTGTATGTTACAAGCATTCAAATTGTTACGATAAGATATTTACCACCCAGGTGTTAAGAATTTTATTTGCTAAATGTTAATTGGTTTATATGGTTGTCTGGTAATGTGGAGTAACCATTCCCTCCAGGTCCCATTAACCCAAGTATGGATTCGTGCAACGGTGTTACAACCATCACTCAACATTTTCTATGACTTAACATATGAATTACACTTAACATAGGAATTACACTTGAAATATGAATTAATCTTAACATATGAATTACAATTAACATATGGATTATACTTGAAATATGAATTACACTTAATATATGAATTACACTTAACATATGAATTACACTTAACATATGAATTACACTAAAAATATGAATTACACTTGAAGTATGAATTACACTAAACATATGAATTACACTAAACATAGGCCTCGACCTTAAACTCTGCTCTAAGAATAACTAAAGGATATGAAAACAATCTCAACCTAGATGAACTTTTTATCAGCATTCCAAAAGGTTTACGATATGATATCTATTTTAAAAGTCCGACCACTCTAATCCTCCAAAATCAATCGTCTACCATTTTTACAGTCACAATCAACATTCCAATGGTTTACGATATGAAATCTATTCCACATATTACATCGACCACTTCAACGTCCCATTACCCGAAGCATTATATCGTCTAACCGTTTTACAATTGCAATTAACACTGTATGGAGACGTGCGTATGCAGTTAATGGTCTGACAAAGAGGGGCACCCCTTTATTATTGATTTTCACCTGTTTCAAAGAGCCTATCATTTGTTTGAAGTGATTAATATTGACTGCACATAGAATATCAACTATTTGGTGAAGATAATTGTGTTTTCAAACTGCTTAATTGGTGTTTTTCCATAGGAAGGCTGAAGTATAGCGAGTTGTGCACATATGTTCCATTGTGAAAGAAACCTGCAAGCTTAGCGTGAAAACTTTTCTAAATTATGAAAATTGTACACCATATTATGTCTTTGACATCTGGTATTAATTATGGAATGATACTTCTTTGCACACAACTATCTATACCGAAGTAATTTGTATCGTATAAATACATTTTTTCATTTCTGGTTAATTGTTCAAGGTTTTACTTTCAATGGTGAAGTTGTAATTGGTATATATTCACTTGTTGCTAAACGTACCAAAAAGGATGTTGTCAGTTTAATAAAGTTCTACGCCTGCAATCATTAAAGTAATTCATCTATGGCTGTATAAGTATGGAAAAGCGAACGCAACCACACTTAACTACTGTGAGACTGACATTTAAAGTACTTCAGCCAACTGTTAACTTTCAAATAAGGGGACACTTTCCTTTCAGCTTAACTTGAAGGTTTGAAAAAGTCCCCACCGAAGACAATGCGTTCATTTAAAGGCGATCATGCGTGAAGACTTTGTTAACTACTTTTACTTCTGAACTATGACATTGATGACGTCGAGCTGCTTCACGTGACCATTCATTCCTCCTTCAAATCATTCATCCCTACATTCATTTATCAATTCATCCCTTCGTTCATTCCTCCATCCAATCCTTCATTCATCCTTTCATTCGTTCGTTCATTCATCCATCATTTCATTTATTTATCCATTCATCCCTTCGTTCATTCATCCATCCATTCATTCATTAAATCTTTCACTCGTTCGTTCATTTATCCTTTCATCCCTTCGTTCATTCCTCCATCCAATCCTTCATTCATCCTTTCATGTTTTCATGTTTGCGTTATCATGGAACATTCTAGGTCCCTATATCTTACAGGAATGGTTGAATGTTGACTGTTGATGCTTATACGGGTATGTGGTGTCTTATATCAGAATTTGTTTTACAAATAACTCTTCACTCATATTTTTCGGCATGGAATAAGACTACAATCTACAATCCAGGAACGATATGGCGTTGACTGCATACTTATATGGGTATCTTGTGTTCAGATTTTTTTCATAGCAAAACATTTCAAGTCATCGTAATATCTCAGTTTAGCATATGTCATACAAACTTTTATTTCAATTAAATTGACTTTACTTACATCCCAGCTGAGAGATGGTATCCAGTGGATGGCTCGGGTGTTCCTTGTTCCACTGGGTCCTGTGAATTTGAGGTAGTGTCTTGAAGAGCACCCCTATATGGTACCCCGGGTCTAACTCGGGGTGCATATCCCTGCCACTGACCGTGATTATAGCCGGGTGTAGCACTATATGTCTGGCTCGGAGAATTGTAAGACTGAACAACGGGTTGACTGTAAGATTTGTACGGTTGATTGTAAGATTGCCTGTTGTAGGACTTTGGTTGATTATATTGACGGTTATTATGTCGTTGGGAAGTTATTCTTGCTTGGGAACTTTGTCTATTTGAATTCACCCTCTGATTTGTGCGTTCAGGCTTGGTATATCTTGCATCTGCCTGTTGTCTCTGTCTAGACTCGAGTCTCTGTTTATACCTATACTCTTGTCTCTGTCTCGCTAGTTCCCTCTGTCGTAATAACCTCTGTCTCTCGAGGTGTTGACGTGCACGTGTGTTATACGCCTGACGACGTCGGTCCGCATTATGACTTGCACGCGTGTCCGTTCGTACCTGATGGTGGTTCGTCACCCGTATCTTACTGGGTTCGATCTTAGACCGTCCATTATCTCCAAGAACCACAGCACATGCACACACAAGAATACAGATCACAGTGAAATATTGCCCCTCCATAGTTCGGGCAGAAGAATCACGAAATAAAAAAAGACTAAACACGGAACTCCATGGAACTCTCCGAAATTACAAGTACTCCTTATTTCGGAGAAATCACGCAATATCCTTTGCTCTCCGTGTTTCGATCTATCTATCCGATGAACACAAATCCTCGCCAACTTTCACTCAGAAAGTTTCCAAAACTCTGATTGACGATTACTAGCCTGCGTTCATCCTTAGACTAAGATAGACAGAGCGGAGAAGCTCACTCTTTCTCTCACTCTCTCACTGTGACAGGCAGTTGGGATAGTGGGTTCCTCTCAGCTAACTTTCACAACCCGCGTCCTGATAGCGAGGCTAGAGCGGAGAGTTCAAAGGGCAGAAGCCGTCATGCGCAACTGTTTTGTCGCTATGGGTTGAACGCTCGCTTTTACAGCGTAATGTTCATCATATCTCCTATATACCTCGCTCCGGGCTGGCACAACCAGCAATGTGCATATATGTGCAGAGTGTACATGTTATACATGCATGGGTGAATTAGCTTATTACCTTTTTAACTTACCTGTGGGATTTATAGTGAAAGTGATGGATCAATGACTTAACACTAAGCGTAAAGGTAAGATAAGTAAACATGCGTGTGTAGGCGGTTTGCGAGGATTTTAAGGCGGTTTATTCACTTGGAAAACTTTTAATGGACATTTTATGCTTTATCAACGTCGGGCACCTTTTGAAGTTATATCATTTGTATCTTATCAAAGTTTGAATTCTTTTAGGTAATGCTATACATGAAAATATGGATAACAACCCCTTTCATTGTGAAAATTTGTGCTTACTACTTTATTTTGCCCATTTTTAGTGAAACACATGTAATATATGTCTGATGAATCACGAATAATATCGTGGGAAACAGTGATACGACACAGAAATAATATCTTAAGCGTGTCTGTTGGATAAATAATTGTATTTTTTTTCAAACTTAAACGAATTCAAAACGTAGAGTTGACACAGGGAGATGTATCATATATAGGTTATCTTTAACGTATATTTTGACAAATTAAATTTGAGTTATTCTTTAAAGTTGACATCAAACAAACGATCGTTTCATAAGTTGTATTCAAATTTCCCATCGGAAATGAATTTGTTAATAATCGTTTTTAAAAGAAATGAACGATACCCTTTTAGAAAAACGTTTTTAGAAATATTGTTTGTAACCTTAAGATTTTGCATTTTAATCGTAATAGAATAAACAATGCTTATCAAAATGAAAAAATTAGATTTAATTTTTTTAAATCTCTGTCTAATACCCTTTGATTATGTGTAATGGTTTATGAACTAGGCGAGGGATAGCGCAGTGGTTAGCAGCTTCGGATCAATGGATCGGGGTTCGAATACCGCCAGGGGTTTGGCAACTTTGTCTGAATTAGTGAAATTGTACATGCAGTAATGTTTTGGTGCGATGCTAAACTGAATTCAGCGCAGTAACACCCATGGTTCGCAAGTTTAGCCGATGCTGGCAGGTTTCACCGCAATGCATAGCCACAATGGTGTTTCGGGTTTTCTTCAAGCAAAAATAGTAACGGTCGTGTTATAAGTGAAATGCTCTTGAAAGCGGCGTAAACCCCAAATGACCTCACCTCACCTTAAACACGGGGAGATGACTCGTACGTATAATCTTAGCAAACTTTGTAGGGAATGAACCTTAAAATACAGTCAGTAAAAACTCCATTGACAAAATGATAATTCCCCAAGTTCGTAGCATACAAAGAAGACGTTATAACAATAGCGAGGTATGTTCACAGGTAGACAGAAGCCACTTTAACATCATCATAAACACCAAGTCAGGTATTTATTAGGTGAAATCAACCATGGCAATGAGAATCAGACTTCAAGGATGCGGTCCCGTGAACTATAGGAGAAGTCTATCTAACACACTTCATAAATGTTTTATCGACATCATGGACATAAAATCAACCACGGAAGAGAGATCCCTTTATTGTTTGAAGTGCACTTTATTATAATTTCGAAGGCATGGTGAGTTTTGTTAACTTTACGTACATCCGAGTATATATCACACGCTAAGTTATGTTTTCAATGTATGGTGTATTTTTTTACATATAAAAATTAATATTCAACGAAATTTTGATATAGATACAGACATATTCATGCATGACGAACATAACAGAAACTAGCTTAAATCATGCACATACAGTTGTTGACATAACCAATTTTCCAAATCTGTTAATATTTTGTTTAAGAAATTAGCAACAGATTGTATTTTTTAAAAATCTGATAAAAATTGTAACTGTCCAGTAAAGGTTCTGCAAAAATTTATTTAAGAAGACGAGTTGAATCATATTATTATAGTTTTTTAATAAACTTACCAACTAGAAATATATATGCGAAAGGAATGGAAAACTGAATAGTCATTCTAAAAGACAAGTCTTACGAATCCTTAAACATTAAGTGTATATAATTCACAAAATCATCCTTCAGTAAACGTTTCACCTTAAACAACTCAAATCGACCCTTTTTATATATAAAAAAAGGTTTATATCTACATTCCTTATCAATATGTTCATTCACTAATAATTCTGTAAACGCCCTCGGATATCAATGTTTCCTAACTCACAGGCTGTACTTTTTTTACCCTCAACAGAACCACTTCATGCGAGGTCCCTTACTCAAAATTATCAATATAATCTATTCGGTAATTAATTTTCAGAAACCCCGTGATAAAATTGAGACAGTAAAATCGACAAAATTTACTCCCTTTCTTTCATGTGAAATCTAAACAGAAATACTAAAACTTTCTTTTGGACATCAGTATATTCAAAGTTTGCTCTCTTTATTTTACATTTGTTTGGCACATTAAGTCAATTAGATTGGTGAATCGAAGCATGGAATAACTTCACCGGACTACAGTTACATTTCCTGAATCACCTACCACAGAGCTATTGGACCATTAACTATTCCCTGATTGAGATCGGGCTGAATTATAGTGAGTTTCGGAATAAAGGGTTTATCGCATTAGAGGGAGTATATTGTGGGGCTGTTCCACTATCCCTCTGAATCGAAATCGCTTTTCACTGGTCAAAGTGTTTGTTAAGACAGATGTTTGCATTTATAATAAAAAATTACACCTTTTAGATTAAAAAAGTCCGCTTTAAAGGGGTGTCGGAATAGAGGATTTGTTGATTTAGATATAGTAGACAGAACGTGAGTTCACTTACTCTAAACCACTGTCGCCTTGACTGTGTGACCGACCGTTTATGTCGGTTTGCAGGGAATTCCGGATTAAAGGGGTGTCGTGTTATATTGATTACCGGTTTGTTTACTGTTATTATTGTAATCCCTTAGAACTGACATCCATTTAGAACGGAGATTTGACGTTGGTTTAGATGGGTGGTGGATTGAAGAAAATTTGCTTTAAAGAGAGAGAGCACGTTGTATGTGGCTAACGAACACTCTCAAACCGACATGTTAGTTTTTAAATTAAACTAGATAGAAAAAGAGGGAGTTAGATTTTTTCATTGTACGATCAGGTCCTTTCGAAGATGATTTCATCTATCTTTAAAATTTTACGAAGGTATATTATTAATTAGCAAAGATTCCTCAAGTTAATATTGATATCAAATTAGTCATCGAAACCTGGAACCTTTTCAAAATGTAAGAGCCATACACTGCCAAAACGTAAATGAATTACTGACTTGATGCTGCGATTATCAAGGAAATCGTTTCTCTTTTACCTTTCACTTCAAAGAAAAACTTGCTGGTTATCAATATTTCCAATGCCTATACTTAACACGATTGATGTGCAGGCATAAGATCATCTTCAAAATTTCGGTTGTGAACCGATTCAGAATAACAGAAAGAACGATATAGGATAAACAAAATTAAGCGTTATTCTGAATTAGTAATTAGGGATCAAAAAGACAATTATTACACATTTATATTTAATGAGTCCTTGATTAGCGCGTGCATTTATAAATAACTTTTATCTCAAAACCATCTTTCACTATCTGATTGTATTCCCACGTCAGTCACTAAGAGAGGAAACCGGTGTAAGCGGAAAACACACCCGTTATAAAAATATCTCCTTACGAAGTCGCACCTGTTTGCATAGGCTCGTTGGTGCAAAAAATCATTGATTAGTTTTTTCTCGATAGAAATATTGGATTTGCCATTGTTAAGTATATCAAAGTCACATTAACACTACTGGATCATTAGTAAATACGTCGGCAAGTTTATTGTTCTCTTTTTATCAATTAATGGAAGTTCTGTGTCCTTTTTCTCTGCTGGAAAAGAACCAACTTTCGCCAACCACTGTGCTTGTTAGATCTGCTTGCAATGGTATGTTTAATGTAATTGTTGACAATGCGAAATATGTTTATCAAAGAAAAATATTCGATACATTTATTGGACTGTGGGAAACGTTTCTGAGCAAAGTAAGTAATTGGAAAATTTTATGGCAATTATTTATTGAACAGTAAAGAAATTTACGAAAGGGAACTTGTTACAGAAAATTGTTCTACGAAACTTTTTTTTGTTTTTAAACAAGGAATTTTTCAAGAATTGCAATCGATTCAAGATAAAAAATGAGTACCATATCACACTAATATATTAGTTTGGATTAAAAAGAAGTAAATGGAAATTTATTATTTCGTCTTTAACAGAAAAACTTATGTAAAAAGCGAAAGTATAAATAGATTTAAAATTTTCATTAAAAAGTCAGCTGTTTTGTGGTAACGTAATCTATTTTAGCTAAGATGACAATACAACCTAAATGAAGATTGGTAAATAGAAGCTGAATTTTTTAGTCTGTTTTGAGGGTTAGTCAAAAGTCTTTAGAAATCACAATAATGAATGAATTACTTTTACTATAATTTATTTTTCAATTCGATTTATATCGAAAATAGTTTTCAATATGTTGCCTTTAACACATCAGTATATCAATATAAAACATCAAGAAGAAATTAACATGTGCCGACTTTAAGTGTTTCACCCATTGAATCAAAAATACTAATCTAATAAGCGTAAAATAACTCGTCTTTTGATGATGCTTCCTTATTTTATTTAGTACTGTAGCTTACAAAAGTGTAATATGGCTTCACGTATATCAAAGAAATAGTTGCGAAACCACAAAATCAATATTGTCACAAACTACCATCGTCACAATACTACGTGAGTAATTTTATCTCACTGTTGTCAGGTTTATGTGAGGAAAGGTATGTTTTATAATCAATCTGTTGTATTTATACGACGCTCATAACGCCACTATGATATTCTTGCCTGATAACGTTATAAGTATCCATACCAAAATATTGAATAGAATTCGAAGAATAAATTGATTAGGGCACTTAGTTTTCTATAACTTCTCAAATGTCTCTGAACGAGAATATTTATTTTTTTAAAAATAATGAACAATATCATCTAAACACTAAATCCTATCACACCCAAATGCAACAAAATACACGTATTGTAAAAATGCTCAGATATCTACTTTAAAATGTTGTATTGTTTCCGTTGATTGTCTGCCCTTGGGCTAGAACTGTCAAATACCGATATCCGGAAGCATAATAGTCACAAAAAAGGTGTTCGGTAACAAAAGGTTTGACCCGCCGTGAGGCAATCAGTTACAATGAGACGTTCACTCAATAATCTGGATCAGCCACTGGGTTGAGCCATCTCTGGTCACTAAACTGACCACACTGAGACTTACCCTTGATTGATGGAGGGATGAGACTACTTGAGACTACTTGAGACAACTTGAGACATGTACCTTCAATCGGAACGTCTCAATGGTCACCCGTTGGGTATTCTATATATGATGTCATTGTGTTATGAGTGAAAGGATTGAATAGAAGAGGAAACAGGGTAGGTGGCGGCGAATGACAACATCCAAAAACAATGTCACGTTTTCCCTTATAGAAGAAATCGTAACGACGTAACGTGAATAATCAATCTATGACGGGTGATCGGTTCAGTACCAAATTCTTTCAAGTTCAAGTTCTTTACTCACTAAAACCACTCACAGTGGTACATAGTACATTCTTACATAATCATTAATACATTTTTCTCAATGAGGTAACATCATATTTTTGAAAGTTGTTCAGAGATATATCTAATGAATTTACTTAGTTTGTCAACACTTGTAAAACAATTTTCTGAGAAAAGACTATGAAGTTTAAAGTAATTAGGTTTTGTACAACAGTACTCAGGTAATAACGTTTTTCTAGAGTTACACATCAAACACTTTCTATCATCGAAGAGAATACGATGCCAACGCCCTATAGCTTCTTCAACCGGAAGTCTAGTATTACTTGTTCTAAATTTCAAGATAGGTTATGAAACTTTTGCTGGTAATAAAATATAACCTTCAGCACCAAGCATTGAATTTATACATTTCCCTATATTTTACCTTTAGATGATAACGACTTTTCATATTTTCATATTACCATTGTGTTATAAACCGATATTACCGATGTCACCGATTTGTACATTTCCAAACCAAAACCTGAGTTTAAACTAAAACTCTTCACCAGGTATTTCGTTGAGAAATAGCAAGTAGTCAGAATTCTAATGATGTTATTATTAACTTAAACTCCAACATTGTCAAATATAGCATATATACTCTTTGTTTTAAGTGCGAAATACGACAACGTTGATCTCTTCTTTATGTCGGTTCCTTTTCACTTCAATATCAGTTGTCTGTTTTCTTCTCCGGCCATGTTAAAGTTAAATAGTTCGAAATAGTGATATTTATGCCGGAATTTGTCGACCGTCGTACAATTTGGCTTGAGTACTACTGTCTTATGTATAAAGTTCCCATTTATCGACAAAAGCAGTGAATGAAGTATTTATTATTGTCAACAAATATTATTTTGATGTTTCATTGTAGGGTTCAGAGTCGCGGCATGTTTAAAATAATTACCCTTCTTGAAAGCTTGTTGAGTATCCAGGCGAGGACTTTAAAAGGGAAGCATTACTGAAAAACTCGCTTGGCGAACGGCACTCAATTGAACTTGCTCAAGTCATTAATATGAGTTATTTATTTAGACATTTTCCACCGGTTATTGGGTAAATTATTCGGCTTGAGACAATTTAATTCTTAAAGAGGGCAATATTTCTTTAACTACTTTTCTATAAGTAAAACTATCTTTCAATTGAAAGTGTCACTTATTTTCCATACTTGGAAATTTGGAAAATGTAGACCGTGCATAATCACTTAATTTGATTATTGATTTAACTAATTGCTGTATTACTCATATAGTCAGACATAAGTAATAATATATTTTCCATATGCGCACATGAGCACCTATCAATTTTTCCCAGCAACGATACCTCAGTGCAAGTTCTTGTATTTCGTCGTCTGTGATGTCATACTGTTTTGGGGGTCACTGTAGCACACCGTTTCCTTGCTATTCCTTTGCGAGTAATAAAGACATTTTTACAATCGAATATGTGTCATGTCTTTTACGAAACCTGTTAAAAAAATTTTATAAAGCTTGCTCTCGCTCGATGACTCCCTTTGTTAAAGTCACATGACACACGTCCTCGGTAAATAATAATCTTTATTTCAAATTTTTTTGAATATCTGATATAAAATATATTTAAATTTCCCTAATTTCATTGACGCAACTGTACTATTCTACAAAAACTAATATATACTATTACAATAGAGCGTTTAAGATACGACCATGGCCATTCTCGAAACTCTCTTAGCGATCAGATGGTAAGCTAATGTTAATGTAGTGTATTGTCGACTCTTAAGCACTAAGAGCTTTCCGAAAATCTGGGCCCAGAGCAAGAAGAGATGTCCGTCATGTGACCACCGACTGAGAATCAAGGAGGATTGACATTGGAAGCTCAAGTGAACAAAGCATCTCTAGGGTGTCTTTGTTAACATGGAGCTGTTGTGATGAAAAAGCCATGATTGATGTGCAAAACAGTTTGAAAAGGTGAGCTATGACCTGTGTGCCTTGTTGTTGATGGAGAGAAAACAGAGCTCACCTATGATTGATCTGCACACGAGACATGGTGAGCTAGCATCTTAATTTGAACCTGTAGGTTATGGAACAGGATGTCCACAATATTGTGGTAGAGTGTGAACGGAACTAAAGAAATGACAGTGAACCTCAGGGAGTCCCTGATACTGCACACGGTCCTTGGGGAGTCTCTTTCAGTGATTGATGGAGACTCAACAGTGACATTGTGAGTCAAGGAGTCCAATTTAGATGTCCGAGCATCTTTCTTGAACGTGTGGACATTTTAATCTCTTGTTGAAAACACATAGTCCCAAGTATTGAAAAGTTCAAGAAAGATTGAAGAGAAGGTTAACTCATTACAGAAGTTTATTCAACAGTGCAATAACGTGGGGGGAACAAATCAAGAAAGGTGGTTAATCGCGAAGGTCCTGAAGCAACACAACCAACTACCAAAGGAAGCCAGAGATAAATCTCAGAGAATCAAAAGAGCCATTTTGACACTTTGAGATCAATTTCTCAGCATCTTTCAACACGATATTCATTGTAAGTCACCGACATGAATGATAGTAGAAACAAATTCAGGAAAACCAAGGTATCCCTAAAACAAGACACACAGCAGAGGTTCCCTGTCATTGATGAATTAAGGTATTATATTATTAGGAGTTTAATCCAAATGTCCGAGTACAATTCGAGGAGGTGACATACAAACCCCACTGAGATCACAGTCACCGACATGTACATGGATGATTGACTCATTTCATTGTTCACAACAAGTTGATTCAGATCATTTAATTATTCTCCAGGTTTAAGTTTGTACAATGTTATCATTGTTAAAAGCAGCAACAAATCGCATTGGGAAAAATCCAAGAGGTCCGGAACAGTTCATTGACCAAATGGAATACCCTTTCATTGATGGATGTTGGTTCAATGGAGGCATTGTGAGCCCAGGACGTTTATTTGAAAGCTTCTAAAAACCACTGCATGACATGGTAACTTTTGAAACGTCTAACTTATGGCTTAGTATTCGTTTGCGATATCGTATCATGAGAACTGCAGAAAAGTCCCAGTAAAATCAAATGATAATCCTACTTTTCCCGAATTAAGCACCAAAGTTATATTTTCGATTTTCTGTATAAGAATACTGCTTGTATTATTGGCGGTGGATTAGACTTCAAATTTGCAATTTGCGATTACAAGATTCTTAATCAGAATTTGCAAAATCTCACTTTTCTTAATTTTTCATCTTATGAAAACGTTTTAAAGTTTTCTCAAATTGAAAAATTTCAATTTCTTTTGAAAATATTCTACCTACAAACGCCTAATTTCATCAAATATTTTTCTCGATGTTATTAATAATTTTGTTGCGTAACATTTTCATGAAAAGTTTTTCAAACATATTTTTCTAATGAAGATATACAGAGTTGTTATTCATCATCAAGGCTCTTGAAAACTTTTTTTAGAAGAAAAAATACGGACTAGCAACAAATCTTTATTATGTGATATCATTTTATTCATGGAACTAAAATTCACCCTTATACGAAATATATATGCATATTATATATTTGGAAGGAGTCCTTGTAATTTGTAAAGACGTGAATAATACTGATACTAAATATATACCTTAACAAGGAAAGTCTTATCACAAACTCAAATCTGGGCATCCACATTGAAGATCTAAAAATTGCCTCGTTAAGACTCCGATCTCTCTATGCTATGACGATGATAGTATTTGTTATTTCTTGTTATGATTTGCAATCGTGGATGTAAGAGATGTAAATGATAATTGATGAGAAGCCGAGTTGTCGGTGTCGGTGTCGCTGTCGTTGTCAAAGGTGACGTTTAAAAATCATTTGAATATTTTTGTTCATGGCTGGAAATAACCAGTAGACTATGAAATGTTACGTTTGTGTATGAAACAGCACATATAATTTTTGAAAATATATTCAAATGACACGTTGCTGGCTATCTATATCTGAATAATTTCTCTTTTGAACCGGACTTAACTATCTAAATAATCAGATGAAGTATCATTAAATTGTTTCTTACTGGTGCCAAATCTACTATCATTGTGACGAACCGTTCTAAGGTGCAATAAAACGTATTTAAGAACCCACGAAATGTTCTCTTTTTCATTTGCAGCATTGAAGTATGTTTTCAAATCTTTTGCATTCGCTCCCCATAGAAAATACTGCATCACATCTTCCCACGTTGCCTGCTGTTATTGGTTCAGTTTTACCGCTTCTTGCAAACTCCCTAGCGGTAAAAGTTGCAACACTGATACTGTCAATATGCCTTTCAAATCAAATTCATATTTCATCTCCGACAGACTTGTCTTATTACAAATATGGCACAACACGATTAAAAAGTCCATATTTTCAACGATTACTGTACTATTCACGTTTGATTGCACAATTTCCTTTAATATCGTCAATTAGGTTTCTATACTGCTGGCAAATAAAAAGGTTCCAATAGGACCGAAGGTTACCAACCTACTGAAGTGTTGTCTTTTGATAATATAGGAAATCTGAAAAAAATAGTTTCGTTGAAATGTGTTGAAATAGGACCTCTATAGGGATTATTCGCTTTCAATCCTGTATTTTTCTTTTGTACATAGTCAATAAGGTTTCTATACTGCTGGCAAATAAAAAGGCTCCAATAGGAACGGAGGTTAAAAACCTGCTAGAGTGGTGTCTTTTGATAATATAGGAAATCTGAAAAAAATAGTTTCGTTGGAAATGTGTTGAAATAGGACTCTTTATAGGGAATATTTCGTTTCAATCCTGTATTAGAAAATTTTATTTTACGATTAAAAAGATGTTATTAACTTCTTATTTGGGACTGATAGGATATATATATGTGATTGTTGTTTTTTTAAAGAATTTTCGCAAAATAGGAACAACCTTCTTTTGATCTTGGGTTAAAACTGATATAACCATTAGGTTTATACTTTAAATACAGTCCTTTTTATAAAATCATTGATAGACAAATATAAATGTAAGTCTAAAAACACTTAGGCTGTCATATTATCAAAACATTATTATTAGAGCTTGTCAATTATTGGAACCCCATATCTCTAATATCTACTGGATTATTGTTTCAAATGACTGAAGACTTCAGTAAGTCACAGAAAGAGGAATCCGGTGTTAGCGGAAAACACACCCCATATAAAAATATCTCTCACCCAACGATCACTTGTTTGCAAACACTGACTGTGAATATCAAAACATAAGTCATCGATTTGTTATACAGTTATCCATTGTTGCAAGTGTCCACTGTTGAAGAGTGTATTAAAGTCATATTACCAATATTTGATTATAAGCGTAACATTGATGAGTTGATTGGTTTCTTTGTACATCGCTAATAGGATTCCTGTGTCCACCCGCTTATGGTACTATTCAAACACATTTGAATTAAGCTTGTGGCAGAATAATAATTATATACACTTTCATAACGTGCGACACTTATCACATTATTCAAATCATTTAGATATTTTGTAATTTGGATATGGTTACCATGGTTACTGTAGGAACTGAGCCTGATCATGTGTATTTGCAAAGGCATGAAGAAACAAGACATTTGTTTAGAATGGAAAAACAAGGAGATTCCAGAGATGGGCAAAACATTGCATTTTTTCTGGATTGTTTTCATTTTTTATACTTTCCATTTGAATACCTGAGGATTCCCAGTTAAATCAAGAGTTCTACTTGGAAAGGCAATACCAATGCGGAATGGAACCATTGGCCTCACAAGGGGCTCAGCGACTTGTTCAGTAAAGCATTCAGTAAAGCAGGAGACGTTTTTGGCAACCAATTTTGTTCATTTGGGTTACACCAAACACTGGACTTCCTTCTTGTTTGTCCGTCTCAGGTAATCAGTCTAAAACTGAAATGTCGATACATACCTCTTCAAAACGAACCTTTCTGTTTCATTTAAACAAGGAATATAAATTTTTGATGTTTTACAAAGGTTACGTCGATAGCTTTTTAAAAAATGAAACCACACAATATTGTCAAATAATAAAAGTGAAACCACTGTAATGAAACCATGGTGGGATAATAAATTGAAAAAACTGTGATGAAACCAAATACCATGCCTGGTTAGATAATAAACTGAAACCACTGTACTGAAACCACACAGCATGGTTAGATAATACACTGAAACCACTGTACTGAAACCGTTCAGCATGGTTAGATAATAAACTGAAACACTATAATAAAAATGAACTCAAAATAAAAGCGTACACAGTGGTTAAATACACTAGCTGAAAACATCCAAAATAAAACCATACACATTCGTTATTTACTGTAAGAGAAACCACTGATAATGATAAAAAATTCAGAAAAACATTTTTAAAAAGAAGAAATTATTTTGTCAAATATAAGAAAGGAACCTCAGAGAAATGGATCTTTCTAGACTTGCCTTCAATAGGTTGTTTTGAGATCGAAAAAGCATTAACTGCCGGACCAGAAACCAAACAATGGTAATATACTATTACTGAAACCATACACCATGGTTAGATGCAAAAACTGAAATCGCTCCAAATGAAACTATACGCCATGGTTATACACACAAACTTAAAACCAAATTGAAACCGGCTGTTCGTCATCAACATGA
This sequence comes from Phorcus lineatus, assembly GCA_921293015.1. NCBI lineage: Eukaryota > Metazoa > Mollusca > Gastropoda > Trochida > Trochidae > Phorcus > Phorcus lineatus. The sequence continues at coordinate 15,316,951 of OV121094.1, read as the reverse complement.
TCATTTTTGGGCTATTTTCGTTATAATAATGATTACTAAAACACTTGAATAAAGAATATTGAACTATTGAACATTAAATTACAACATATATTTTAATTAAAATATACTGATTTCAAATAAACGTTACGTATCACCAAGACAAAAAATACAAAATATATATTCCAAGAATTAGAAATGGCTTTCTGTCTCGAAATTGATGATTCAGCACTTTTAGGAAGATTTTGCTTTATACTTTATACCCATGACGTTTATCTAGGTTGATCGGGCTCAAAAAATATATTTCATTGTTGTTTGAAAAATAAAGTATTTGCTTACTGCCTCGAATCTGCTGAAACAGCAAATTCCTAGAAGCTTTATCGGAGTGTCCATAAAACTAGACTAACTTTTACTTGAATAAATCAACCCTCCATAAACCCTGGGAATTGGATATCTGTCTTGCATACGCTGGCTTCAATATACAGTTGATCCATGATGTTCTGTGAAGAACACTGCAATATGTCTCTCTTTTACCCAATTATGGAGACTTTGTAACGATTTTTGAGTATTTCTCAATATTCTGAATCATTACAAAACGATTTACATGCATAAATGTGGACATAAATGCCAGTAAGTAGCAGTTTCGGCAAGACTGGCGGATTTGAACGTCAGAACCGTTTAGACAGACGTACGTCAAAGGATGTATAGCGGCCCGGTTCATATTCAGCAATGTCGATTTTGATAGAAGTTTGATAAATAATCCGGTCTTAGTTTCAAAGTTTATAATAATCGATATATGTGTTCGCTCTAATTTTCTCGACTGTTCTTTAGATTTTCCTTTTGTAACAGCGTTTATGAATATTTTATTTTTTACTAAAAATTTATTTTTTTGAATTCGCGTATATTTCAAAACATCGCCTGAAAGCAGGCTTTGAAAAATGAATCCATTGTATATGTTCATAGCTTTTGCTAATGAGCCATAAATATATTTAATATAATATATATTTCGTTTCTAAAATATGATAAGAAAATTAATATCAACGACTAAACATTCGCATACCACTCAGCTATATCAGCGTATTTGTATCCTTGGAAATCCTACAGTACCCTGATATCTCAAAGAAATTTGGAGTTGTATCCGCGGCCCATATTTCTATGTGTCTACACAGTGGTATGTGGTCTGTTTGTTGACCCTCATGCTTGATGTGAGTTATCATCCAACACTGTATTCCACGGGAGATATCAAGATATCAAGCCATATCTCCTAGGAGATATCCTTTTGACAGTAGCTTTTGAACAATGCCCTGCCATTGTGAAGAACATTAAATCACAATTGGTTTACGTTATAAAGCAATTACATGTATTTCACAATGCTATCCAATGACGTCATAAACTTGACGACACGCTGGGAGTGTGACACTGCATTTTTATCTCATATTTCAGATTCGTGATGCACGCGACACATTTGGAATAAATTATCACTTTTGAAGTTATGATTATTTCCCAAGGAAAAATTGAGATACCTGTGAAGTTTTTTTTTAAAGGTGTTATATTATGTAAGCGTCGGAGAGTTTCTTTTAGTTTAGAATGTATTTTCCCCGACCCGGGTTTCTAGGGTTAAATGTTGATGCAACTGTTACTACCTTTTGTAGTATTGGCTCTTTCATCTTAAAGAGGACGAGGTCAATATTGTGGTCTATCATCTCAAATGACGTCATCAATTATTTGTTTAGCTAAGGAAATCTGTGTTTTTGTATGACGTCGATGACATGAGTTAAAATCCAAGTTTTACTTATAATCAGTTATTAATTAGTATACATACGCTTGTACAAGAATTTTGGATGGATACTTTCACATCTAAAAAGGCAAACTGTTCATTTTTAATCTCTTTTGAAATGCAAAACTTGGGTGTAACTTAGACAATTTAATCCGTTTCGCTCCCTTTCATAGGGATGAAAAAGTCATCTCAAATTTGTTTCCAAAGTCCGAACTGAATCCTATTCCAAACACAATGATAAAGCTTTTCAATTTGTTGGTATATTTATCAAATCGAATGTGACAATGGAAAGCGTACTCATTTCAAGATGTCATAAATAGTGAATTCACGATCAACATACATATCTATATTCACAATCATCATCGGAAAACAACTATCGAAATTATGGATATACTAAATGTTGTCAATGTTTCCAATAGGTTTAAAAATAAACATTTAATATCGGAAAAATAAATATAGAAGATGTATACAAACTTTTTGTCAGCAAATATTCAGTCAGAATTTGGATTTTGCATTAGTAAACGTTATAAAGTTTCTTTTTTAGACTTAAAAAGAAAATTTACTATAAGTGCAACTCTACAAAATATGATAATGATTTAATCTCATTTGTACGTATATGTTTCATTCAAAATTTCTGTAATATTACACACCAGCATGAAACGTGATGTCGGATTTCAAATCGACGGTCAGATAACAAAAGAACTTTGACAAATATTTTAACCTAGTACTTCACACTTAGCTTACCTAACAATCTCACTTCAGCTTTTGCATGAGCATTTTGCACTCACTTAATCACCAGTGCACTGTCAAACAATAGCCTGCCCCAAGCGCGACCCTTCTCTTCTCCTTTATTTCTTGCTTTTCAGCTTCTGCCTTTTCAGATATAGGGTTTATGCATAGTTTTAAAAGTTACTCCTTAGATTTGTCAGGAGGTGCATAGACACATGGGGTGTAGATATGAACATGGACAAAACGGAAATCCTGGTGTTTCGGAATGGAGGCGTTTTACGGAATTATGAAAAATGGTATTTACAGGGATCGCAGAGAAAGTGTTCAACGTATTATAACTATCTCGGATAACTATTTTCAACTCGACTGTCATGGACTAAATGTACGGAAACATTATCAATGAAAGCAACCAAGGCCTTATTTGCTATCAAACGATTATCATTTGAATATTCAAATATATCTGCAAGTATTCTCTTCAAACTTTTCGATAATAAGATTAAGCCAATTTTACTTTATGGTGCAGAAGTATGGGGATACCAAGATAGAAAGGCAATTAATAAATTTCATAATAATTTTTGTAAGTTTGTACTAGGTGTAGGTAAACACGTGTCTAGTACCGCAGTGTCGCGAAATGTGGTAGATATTGTATCAGCGTAGATTACCATGAAAAATATTGATGATAGTGGTAGAATTACTTGGGCATCTCATGTTAGAATATTGTTACATATGTATGGATTTGGTTTTGTTTGGTTAAGTCAAGAAATTGGCAACATTGATCATTTTGTACATATTTTTAAACAAAGATTACAAGATATCTTAAAACAAACTATGTTTAGCAAAATCAATGATTCAGTATATCTACATTATTATAAATCAATTAAGTCATTATTAGATGTTGAGTACTATATATCAAATGTACATGTAAAGGAGTATCGTAGATATTTATGCTTACTTCGTATCCAGCAATTACCTCTCCGGTGTAATGTCAGATTTAAAGAAACTAGTGAAATAGCCAAAGTCTGTAAAATGTGCAGCCGAAATGATTTTGAAGATGAATTACATTTTCTATTTGTCTGTGATGCATATGCAAATTTAAGGAACTCATACTTGCCATTTTTCAATAATTATCAATCAGATTCAAGCAAATATCACAAGCTGTTAACATGTAAAGATAAAAATGTGCTTATGAAAATATCTCTGTTTGTTAAACATGCTCTATCGAAGAGGTCTTCTACCGTATGTTAGATGTATATGTGTATATATCAGTGAACTTACTCCATGCATAACATGGATGTGTGAATTGTTGCAATGCTCACATGTAATCTTGTTTAAGTATAAGTACATATCTATTCAATATATACATGTATTGGCGCACAGCCGATTGTGATATGTAATTCTAAAATATTGTTATCATTTTATCAGGGTTTATTTGTTATAGTTTCATTGTTTTGCAATAAACTATTGCTGGCCGTATTGCGAACAACAACCTTCGTCTGTGTTTTGTTCAACGACTACACACTCGATTCGGTTTCACAACAATAAAACCACGTGATGAATTCTGTCATTTTCAACATAATGAATATAAGTACGATGAATTGTGATTATATATCGTGTTATGGAAGTTCAGATAAATCAACAATGCAATTGTATGCAGATTGAAAATGGCAGCTTCACGTAAGTAGAAGCGCCATAAAATATACTTGAACTTCTCTACTGCATAGAAATATTTTTTCGACACAGATTTGTTATTTAATAGCAGTTTGTTCTACATTATGTTAGTACAACGTATGACATGATACTAAAATCTGTTGATCCAAATCTATTTAGACTTTAACATTTCTTGAGTAAAACGGAAAGCTAGTTTCAGCCATTTAAGAGAAACACCTTGCGGTTATTCGAAACAATAAGGGCTAATTCCAAATTGTCGCTAAAGAAACAGAAAAAAATTGAAAATACCTTCAAACTCATATAAGGCACATCTGCATGTAATGGAGCGGCAGTACCTTACATATTTAATGCTGCTTTCAAGAGTATTTCACTTACATCACTGCTGCTAGTATTATTGCAGGGAGAAAGCCCACAACACTATAGTGGCTATGTGGTGAAACCTGCAAGCAACGGCTGGAATAAGCTAACCAGGGTAGCATTGCATCCATCCTTACTGCATGTAGAACAGTTCTCTACTGAAGACAAAGTTTCCCAAAACTTGCCGGGATTCGAGGTCCGGACCTCTTGATCTCAAGCCGAGAGCACTAACCACTGCCCTCTGCCCTCGGTGTTCTTAGAGCCATGCCTATCATAAATGGAATTTTAATCTAACTAATACATCATACTAGAGTATCTTCGCCTTTGTCATGATTAATCTTTTTTATAGAAAATATTGTACTCCTTCGCAAACTGTTTCAATACTAGTGTTCAGAAACTTTACAAAATGAAAACAAAACTTGTTCTCAAATATGGTTTATTTCATCACTTTTAACTATAAATATACTAGTTTCTTCTAACTTCATCTGGAATAATAAAGATATCAGTTCTGGACCCAATGCTATATTATACTTTCAATAAACTATATTGTTAGAAAAATGTTTGAGTGCTAATAATGAGTTAAACACAAAATAAAGAGTTTAAAATAATATTGAAAAGTAACCAGAAAAAAAGTGTAATTTGTGTCAAATGATAATTAAACAAAAAGACAAAGAATATTTCTTCCTAGATCAAAATATACAGACTGATTTCTATTCCTAACCCTGACAATTTGCTTTTATTTTCTATATGTTTTAGATGGCATCATCTGATTTCTAGGAAAACGCATCATTCACAAAAAATACATAGTTACAAAAAAAGAGGCTCTCAAGCTCAGACTTAAGAATATATATCAAATAATAGAATATTCTTACTTTCTGGAAGTAACCTCAATTCCAAGTCTACAATCTTTGCTAAGAAATACTAGCATAAACATGACCTCAAAATTTGATGGCCTTACAAAGTTAATAGAAATATATATAGAAATTATTTCCTGAGGAAGTGTGTCATATGACTTTTACAAAACGGGTGAAAAATTTTGTATTCCCCAAGTGATGGCGATGGTTATACACAAATTCACACGTTTCGTAAAATTCACATGAAACACTTTCGATGGTAATAATATCTTTATTACGATTCTATTCAATATAAAATCCACTGAAATATTAAGAAAACGGCTTGCTTTTCTTGAAACAGCCTGCTACAGTGTCGTCATGAACAAGGGTTTTATGACCTCACAGAGGACGAAATATGCTAACCAGCGAGAAACAATTGTTGCAAGGCAAAAGTGCACATGTGCTCATATCGAAAATATGTCACCACTTATGATTTACCATAAGGGTAATAAAAAGAGTATTTACAGGGTCACCAATTTAGAACCCAGAGGTCAAGAAAGCCGTTCACTACAATTCAATTTTTTTCAGTCATTTGTACGAAATTAAAATTACTTTTCGAACAAACACCTTGTTAGACCACAATTAGCAAATCAGGTCTTTTGCGATTACAGAGCTGAAAAATAATTTGGCTCCCTGTCAACAACTATTGACAAAAATATAGATACTGTCTTTTTAACTTGGTAAAAAATAGCTAAACGATTGCAAGCCATCACAGCAAACCATGTAACCATAGGTTGATACTATGCTATAACCAACAATCTCAACACATAATACCTGATGTTGAACGTACTGAGAGCAACTGTTTGTGCCTATCATGCTGACATACATTTCTCAACCTTTTGCTCTCTGTACATGAATATAGCAGGATGAAACTTCAACGAAGAAAAAGGTGCCCTTTTGCAACTTTTCTTCCCATAATATCCCTTGCAACAAACAGTAATAATACATTGGATGCACTGCAATCAACATCTTCAATCAATAATGGTGTCATTTGTGCCCCAATTGCTTCCAACAATGTTACTGATGAGCAAACGACAATCTATCATTCATAGCTGTTCTACATTCAAGTCTCTAAAAAGCTAGTCACTACAGCAAGGTAGATATGGTGCTTTTCACTCCACCTGTGAAGTTTTTCTTTAGAATAATTTGTGACATGGGTAATTTCATTCTACCTTAATAGCTTCCTTTACTAACAACTGAGGTCAATAATAGACAAATAGACACACAGCTAACAAACAATATAATATCTCAAATGGGCTACATCTTTTCAGGAATGCCTACAACTTTGTACATTTTAACAAAGTGACATCTATTTGGTCAGCAAAGGTAACGTAACATCTCTAACACTCTTCAAACACCCACTCTGTGAAACCATATATATACATAAACAAAACCATTCATTTGTAAAATATATATACAATATCATGGACAATGTATAGGTCAAAGAAGAGAAAAAATTTTTCTTCAATGCTGTTTTAAAAATCATGATTTGAAAATATATCAGATGATCAGAACAAGATGAAAATTGAACAAAATATAAGTCAAACTTGACTAGTAGAATACTCCACATTTCCCAGAATATATAATAGGAGATTCAAGCATAAAAAATTGACACTATTTTGACTATTCAAAATAAACATGATATTCGAGTAATACTAAACTGATAACAGTGTTGATCCTCTAGTGGTCCTTGGGAAATTTGCACACCTTTTTGGCTTTTTGTCGCTTTAACATTTGAGAGGTAGGATAAGTTTATCATTGAGAGGGGTCCCATCTGTTCAGAATAGGCAGAAATGACCCCTGACCTGATCACCGAGGAACAACACTGTACAGTCAATAATCGAATCAAGTATTTGATTGCCTGTCGCATAAAGGCACAAGTTAATTGTTTTATGGTAAACAAAATAGATACCTCTGAATTTTTTTTATCAATAAGAGTCTAATTTGTAAGACCTTGTTTCATACTATGTACTGATCCAAGAAAGATATTTTTTCTTGTAATAGTAAGGGCAATGTACCATAAACAAAGTATGACTTAATACTACTTGAATGAATATCTTGAATTCAGAACTATTAAAGCTTATCTTGTTCCAAAATATAAATATGTTGGTTTTCTCTCCACAAGGTCTGACCACAATCTGTATAGGCACATGTTCTAGACTAGTCATTAGCTGACCAATCACATCCTCGCGTTTACAAAGAAAGCAAAAATCATGTAGAAAGAATGGTTTAGAGGATTTACCTGCCTCAAGCTTCTGATATAGAAAGCCTTGGAGGGAGGCTTTCAAATTTGGATAAACGCATGCAATTCCAACTGAACATGTGACTGTACGGCCTGTTCTCAAACCCCTTACAAAGAAGATACCACCAGCTTCATCTTGGTGCACTGGTAGATCCAAAGATTCTAAAATGCTGAAGGCAATTTTATCAAATAGGTGATACAAAAGAAGAAACTCAATAAACAAGTTTTACCACAATAAAGAAATAATAAATGTTGTTGATGTACAAAGCATGAATTATTGATGCACCTAGTGATTGGAAACCAGTGATATACACAGACAGATGTCTATAAATTCTTTTTATAGTGCACATTTCAAGAAAAGATTTGTCAGATGATATTTTGACAATTTAAGCAATGTAGAATTAAAACCATTCAATTATCTTTATTAATTATTAAATATTTATAGATTCATTTTTTTAACTTTTTTTCTCCATTTGGAAACAAATCATAATCAAAATACTTATAAATTTTGTAACTCAGCTTTATCCACTTTGAAATTCTTGTAAGCTTTTGGAAAACAATTCAAGTTCTTACTTTGTTGTCAAAGCCCACAAATTGTCAACAAAAGCATTATCTTTAATCACATGACTGACAGATGCACTCTGGAATAAGCAATAACTAACTGACTAACAAAAACACCTGATTTACATTCCTAATTACAATGGATATGTAAATTTTGATCAGCTATCATTATCACAGATAAATTAACCTGATATAACTATTCTAATGTATCATTGACAAACACAACACTAACATGAATATTCTCAAATTAACATAATAAACTTGAATTTACCTTATAATGTCTAACATTTATATGAAGGTTAGCGGTGGGGGTTCAAAACTAAACTAGTCAGACAACATTATTTTGCATTAGGTTCTGTGCACCATCTCAAAGGGAAATTGGCTTTCAATCCAATGACATATTTCATGTCATCAACATTATTGAACTTTACATGTTTTTTTTCAGTTTCTTTCACTTATATATACTTCAGACCTGATTTTCAAGGAAAATGTAATCTACTGTAATTCTTTTATGTTACATTCTCGTGTTGTCCCGATGAAAATGTACAAAACCAAAGCTCTGTACTGCAGCGTAAGGTTTCCACCCTTGTGCTTGTTGTTATATGGTCTATGACCTCAAAGCTTTAACATAACATCATTCTTAAATGCAATTATCACAAATGACAGATTCATATTCATGACACATTTTGAATACATTAACTTAATTATTACAGATGTTCAAGGTTAACAATGACCTTTGTCAGATTCTGATACCCAAATCTGAGCATGTCAGTGGTGGATCAGTAAAATTTTGAAACAGGTGATGGGGGTGCTTGTTGAAAAGTGCTTATACAAATGTTAAAAAATTGAAAATAGGATGGGAAGGTAGAACCCCATGAAAATCCCTTGGATCGGCCACTGTATGTAACTATTTTCAGTTTAGTGCATTTACACATTGAATAATATTTCAAACTTTGCTATTGAATACTTTTTATATTACAAAAGGTTTCATTGTTCTTTTGATATAACAGCAATTTTAAAGCTATTTTGTGAACATAGGAACATTGGTACTAAATCGTGGGAAGGCTGGTTGAGACATCAGATGTTAGAATATACTTTATCATAGTTCTAGTCAGTGCACTGTTGAAAACATAATCCAAAACAAATTTAACAAGCCCAATTGTGACTTCAAACTGAAAACTAGGTAGCTCATTTTAACATTGGTGCATTCAGCAAATTCACTAGCATCAAATTTTGAAACAGGTAGCGAAACATTCCAATGACTCTCTCAAAGTTAAAGACTTCCACTTTACAAAATGAATCATGTTATCTGACATTAGAATACTAAGGATAGTCAACCAATAGAAAGATGTGTTCAACATTTAACAATATTCAATTGAACTTTTCCTCTTTTCCAGAATAAAATTATCTATGAGATCATAACTATATATATACATATAGACGAGATCAGATCTTTGCAAAGATCGTTTGTCTAGGCATTTATGAAAATAAAATTTTCTGCTTTACATAAATCACACTTCCCAAAGAGTGGGAAAACTATAAGCATCATTTCATTACCACCACATCACATCATGAATTATACTCATAAGATATTAATTTAGAATGCATCCTTAACTCAAAATACATTTTACTACTAGGATCAATTCCAAATCAGACTTTTCTTTATGAATAAATCTTCTAAGCAAAAGAACAATGTGACAATCATCGCCAATCATGTGTATGTCGATATGACAGTCATTTAATTCTTGAGTATTTCAATGAAAGTTACCCTTCTTGTGGAAAATAACTGAATCCGAGTAATATGTTCCCCCATAAACTTAATTCATCACATGTTAGAATTGTAGGGGTGTAACAATATATAAAACTATCTATGAATCCAATAGTCATCTCTGCAATAGTACTCTATCCATAGGGAAAATGAAAACACTATAGATGTACCAATAGTAAAGAAACCTATCGATATTATCCAAAGCGTTATTTTTCCTTGATTAGGTAATATTTATGATGGCTGTCGCAAGTATTTCAAGTGAGTTTATTCTAATTAAACTTTTAATGTCTCAGGATGGGGAAATATTCTTTTAAAGGGTGAATGATACTAAATAGCTGAAATCTGTTTCATCAATCAGATGTTCCTCATAAAATCTTTGGGAGTCACAGCTGATGTACAATTTTTTTTTTAATAACTATCGCAATAGCATCGCAAAATAGTCTATCGCTAACTCAATAGTAGGTTGCAATAGACTATCGCTATCGCAACTAGTCAACTTCAATCAATAGTCACTCTTATTGTATGGATAATCAATATTTATCCTTTTAAAGTCATAGCCTCATTTTTGCAAGGCAAATTGTAATGCATGCCGGACAAATAGTTCACCACTCACAGAAATCTTGCCCCTGACGTTTGCAACAATTTTCAGAACTCAGCAGGCATTCTAGCCCTCAATAATGAAGTTCAAACTACCCTACCCTACCGAATATTATGTTTTTTGCGAGCGTTAGTCCTTACCACGTCATTTCGCAAACGCCGTAACGAATAACACATAAAATTTCCCAGCTGAATATCCAATGAAAATAGCTAAAAGCTTGCGCTTTTTCAAATATAGAAATAACAAAAAGGTGGTAAACTCAGTGAAGAATGCGATGACTAGATTTCCGGTGTTTCGTACTCGCGATGGGATTGCATTTGATTCGGTACCTCATCGGTCTGAAACGGCATACGCCAATTAGCTGCTTCATCCAAAACTGTAAAACGGGCATAAAAGTGAAAATCTTTGCAAATGCGACAGGAAATATTTGTGTTAGCGATAAGATTTTGTTCATGAAGAATAATCAGTTCAGTTTCGTTGCCTTACAAAAATGAGACTATGACTTTAACCAAATATTGGATTCAGTAAACCACATCTTCAGAGTTTGGAAAAGAATAAGCTCCCATATTAAGCAAGACAAAACTCAAACTGCATTTACAGAAGGCTCATGTAAATACATTGCAACAACCAACTCGTGAGAAGTTCCAAGTGTAATTCAAAACAAATAAGTGTGCTCAAATAAATGCTATCATGAAAATCACATTTTCCACATGGAATAAATTTTACGTATTTCATCCCACAGAACCAGACTAAGAACCGTGTGAGGTCCAAGCCGGAAGTAACTTGCCCCCCACCCTTTATAGAAGCCCCAGAAACCCTCTTTCTTGGCGATCTTTATGAGGCAGTCGGGCACCCCTGAGTAGAGGAGTCCCCGCCCCCGGGCGTCGACCCCCTGGTTGTAGAGGCGGGTGGAGATGACGTCGAAGGGGGTCATGAAGCATGTGACAACCACCCCGCTCATCATACTGGCCAGAAGAGCATTCATCCAGCTGGTCGGTGAGAAGATCTGCAATACACAGAAATATGTTGATAATGAAATAAAATCAAAGCAAAATACTTACACAACTCTGTAAAGGGGAATGTCTATCAAGTATCATTTCTGTCTTTTGGCCGATCTGTTGGCAAAAAAAGGTGGCCAACCTAAAAATCAGCATCGTTACTGCATCATGAAGCAGGTGACTTACAGTGAGAAACCAGTAAGCAAGCAGTGATCACAATAATGTACTCCTGACACAACTTCCAGTTATGAAACAGTTACGAGTTACCTCCCTTACCCATGCAAGGCATCACTCACACAAGTGGCTAATTTAAAGCCACTAGTGCACGCTTTTATGGTTTAAATTGGCTATTTCAAGCTTTAAGAGGACTTAGGCATTCACTTGAGCTTTCTATCGATGCAAAGAAATACTTAAAATTCTTAACAATTGACCTGCAATCAACAATGAAAAAATTTAGACAGCCGCTGTCGGCTTGGACATAACAAATTTAAGGTTAGTTGTGCACAACACAGATAAATTATAGACAGTTGAAAGCGGCTGAACTATTATTATGTGCAGCTGTTGAATTTACCTAAACCTGGAACTGAGAACAAAATAATGAATTATTTTTTATGAAAGCAATGTTGTAATTAAACCGCTTTAATAACACAGCATTAGCATTGCTATTAGATTGACCAAAGCGGCTGCCGTTTCCGCTTTTTTGGTTCTAAGCAAAATCTTAATATTTCCGATATCGTAGTTCATGCAGATTTATTGTAACGTAACATTAAATACTTCCGGTCTTTAAAAATCAACTTTACTACCTGAATAAGTAAATATTTGTTAAATAACTTACGAGGTAGATTACTTGAGTGAGGATTTTGAATAATATCAAGAGATATGCAGTATCTGTGCATTTGTTGTGTTAAAGAAATATTGGTGTGCACTAGTGCGTTTAAGGCTTGTGAGAACTTTTCTGTACCAAGCCTAATGCAACAGACCCTGATAGTTCTTTCAAAATTTTTTTGAAAGTTGCAACTTATCACCCACAGATTTTAGTGCTTGGCATCAAATGAGGCTCTAATATGCAAGTATTTGAAACTATTTTAGCCCTCTGGGGGAAGTTGATATGTCTTCGGGGCTCAATAAACAACTCTGGTCTACTTATTAACTTATCCTGCAATAACCCCTTAAAGTAAGGGAAATGTATGGAATTTAATGTATGTTATTATATCCTGTTTCCTATATCCGCCCAAGACTTTATTTTCAGCTGCATGGCTTTCATTTCATTTTGAAACTGGTATTGATGATGAAGATATGAAGTTAAAATAATATCTTATAAATCATTTATTGTTCGATGTTCAGGTCAAATCTTCTTATCCCTCAATTAAAATAAAAGTACATTATCAAAAAGATTTTGTTGCTCTAAATTTCATAAAAAATAAAAGCCAGCAGTAACGCCTATATATTTATATTGTTTCGTTCATCTATTATCTACAAAACTAAGAAAAATCAAAATACACCTGAGCATGAGTTTCTGTCACTGAATATGTTCAACCACTTTCAAGAACATATATTGTTATTCAACTGGCACTATTGGAAAAATACCTGTGCTTTGACAATATAATCTTTAGCCATTGTGAAAGTAGAGAGTTGAGAGGCTGAACCAACAGTCACTCTGGCGACCGCAGCACTGACACCACGCCACAATCCCAGCATTCCAAACTCAGAGTAGATGGTCCTCATCCCGTGACTCATGGACTCGTGTGCGTGTTGTGTTCCCACGGCGATGTTCTTCACAGCTTGGGCTTGGAGATGGGTCTTCACCTTTTACAGAGAATAATTGTAAATGGATAACAGCGACAACTAGAAATTAAACTGAAACTGCTGAAGTTTCACTTATTATACATGTTTGTAACCCAAAAAAATGTGTAGTAATTGAAAAGTGATATATGTAGAATAATTGATGATAAAAGTAGAAAAAAGTTTGCCAAAAAGTAGTGGCTACATTTCTCAATGTTTTCCTTGATTGAATGTATAAATCTAAAACTCATAATAAGCAATAATTTCATATTTCTTTGATCGATAGTCATTTATTTATCATACGTTATTATTTATTTATTTACATTATCAAAAAAGTATCTGTTTCCACACAAAAAAACAAACAAAAGCCTCTCCTTAGAAACAAACTTTGATAACTTCATGATTTGTATGTACCATGTAGAAAGGACTCCCAATGCAAGCTCCGATACATCCTGCAAAAGCACCTGCAAGCACACTTCTTAGAAAAACTGGTTCTCCGTATTTGTTCTTAGTAAAACCCATATTTACAAGGACCTGGAAAGTTCCTAAACGAACTCCATTCATGAAGAACTGATACCACATTGCTGGTACCAGCCCACTTTGTAACGCAACAAATCCGTCGTTTTTAGCAATGGTGTAAAAGGCATGGAGAGTGTTGCGGTAGTGTATAGCGTACTGTCCACGCGACTGTAGCTCCCCTTGTAGCTGAATCCGAGTTTTCACAACCTCAAGGGGATTTGTGAAGAGTCCAGCACCACAAGTTGCGATTCCTCCAAGAATGAATTCAACAGCACCATGCTGTTTCGCCATGTCCACAGTTGAATAAAGTGATAGACAAGAAAAAATGTCAAGAATAGACTCAAGTTTATGTTTTGAATAGGTAAGAGACTTTCCTCAATTATAAAATAATGATTACAATAACCATAAACCTAAACGTGTGACTTCGCGTGACTTTTTCTAAATTTCAGTCTCCATTAAACTATTTTGGGAGAATTTGTTTCCTGTTTAAATGGAAAATTTTCTCCTGCGTTGAGAGTTCTCCGAAATTAAACTTCATGGGGAAATCGTTGTTTGTTATAAAGTGGTTGCGATGCAAAAATGGATCAGCTGATCTCGGTAGCAGACGACGTCATAACATTCCATCACGAAAGATCATAGTCAATTGAACATGAAAGTCACGGGTCGGACACAGCATAATTTCTGTCCTCTGGCCCATCTGTTGGCGAGGAGAGGTTGCTGATACAAAAATCAGCGTCGTTAGTGTCTAAATACGCGGGTGACTTGCAGTTGCATGAAAGAAAACGCCAAGCAGAGCGTGATAATCGGGAGCGTGCACTCCTGACGAAACTTCCGGTTACGAAACAATTTAGAGTAACCTCCCTTACCGAAGACTTTGGTCCAGTCTTTTGGATCGAACATGAATGTTTGACATTTTTGGGGGGTTTCTTATGTCAAGAAACTACAATAAGTTGTGTAAAATAATGTTGAATTGAAATAACAGTATAGAATCAAATGAATTTGACCAAATGCAGATTGACTTTTTGTCCACACTTTAGAACAGGTAGGATTATATATGGTGTGGAAAATGATTTTGATGACCTAGGGCACGGGCCCCGCTAACAGAGTCCCCTATGTATAGACTATTGACAGACTTCATTCCCAATTATGTTTAGATCTATCAATTTCGTGGTAATATATTCAGGTTATTCAGACACCCACTTAAAGGGGCACAGGGTATGTTGTTGGAGTCAAATATGTCAAACTTTATAAATGATGTTATTTTATCGAGAAGTAGTGGTGGTTTAGGAATATCACCATCCCGATGCTTATCAGTTCAGTATAGCGACAATAAACAGGTTTAAGTCGTTATTTGTGATCGAAAACCGGACAATGACGCGCGCCTATAACTCAAACGTAGTTTTGGAAACTTATTCACAGCAGACAAAAATACCAATATGGATGTTACGTTTGGTAGGTCACATAACTAAAATACGTGTAAATGGGGCCCAGAATTTTTACTATTTATTTTATTTAATTTATATGGTCGAGTCCAAATTGTCCTTGAAACGGGCGAATATCGTGATGTTGTCATTTCAGAGATAAAGATGCAAGTTTAGGGAGGCGTTTTGAACTTCACTTCATGTGGTCTTTTGAGTATTATTTAAGCAATAATGTGGCCATTTAAAAGATAACCACCACCACATAAAAATTTACTGTGAAAAAAGCAGTTGCGTTGACTTCAATAAAAAAACGGATTAATAATGATTGATTGAATCGGTTATCAAAGGGGAAGTAGCATTTTTTGAAAGATCGTTTTCTACAAATATTCCCCAACGTTTAGGGCAAACGTATTATTTTTGATGGGCATTCGTAGTCATGGAGGAAATATTTTAAAAATCATGTATAACCGCTAGCGGCCATTTTTGTGTGAACACCTTTCAATCATTTGGGTAGTAAAATGGATTCGCACAGTTTAATCGATCAGGGTAAGTTCGTTTAAAGCTACTTCTTTGTATTAAAACATTTTCTTGCTTTTCATTTTCGTTTTCTTGAGAGCGCTTCATTTTTCTAATAACTCGTTCTTCTGTCCCTATGAAATCTTTTTACAATAATTTTATTTTTTGAAAAATACAGAGGCGCAATGAATGTTCTCCTCTACACTATATTTTTATTAGCAGGAACACTTTTATGAATGCTCAATTCTTTCATTAAAAATAACATTCTGTTTCCATGGAAACCGGTTGAATTTAGACTCAGTTTATTTTTAGAACAAGAATTTCACATCTTTCGAAATCATTTGTACGTATGTTATCCTCCTAAGGGTTGCCTGTTGATATTTTCAAATTTCTGAAATGGTTTCCAGGTTCCATGGAGCAGAATTAAAAAAACTGCTAATCTTATCTTTCTGAAACTAATGTATGGTTTCAATAAATTGTTATTTTATGATGACAAAGATGTATGTTTAATTACGTGGACCGGTTAGATATGTCATCTTTGATGCCTCTTGTTTAGGGGAATGTTTCTTTTCAATTGTTTGTTCCTAGGCTTTATACATGTGTTAAAAGGGATTGTTGAAACCTTCATGCTAACAAGCCTTGCACAAACCACAGATTTTTTTCTATAAAGAATCCCAAAAGCTGGAAATTTGAACACGAGATTTCTTGATGAAAAATCAAAGGGGATTGTAACATTTGCGCAGAGTGCGGTTAACAAAGAAATTAATACATTTGAAATATTCAGATTCATATTAATCAAGAAGTCGTTAACAAGTAAAGAAATGAAATCATCTTAATTTTACAATGTTGCTAAATAAATAATTACAAACTCCATCCTATATGTACAACATGTTTATTATAAATTCAACTTGTTACGTATATGCCTACTTTCAAAGACGTTTCTAATGCCACAATGATAATTGTTATCTTAGTCAGTGGCCATTGTCGATTCGGTGAAATTTAACACCTTTGAACACACAGACGTCTCTTTGTAGAAAGTAATTTAAACATCTTGTATGTGTTCTAGGTATTACCAAGAACCATGCATAAAATCTGAGGGATGACATTCAGGATTGTTAAACTTTAATATACTCTAGAAAAAAAGGACAACGCCATTATTTAATATTTTGGCATCAAATGGGTAAATAAATCAACTATAGAATATCTCACTTTGGAAAATCGGAGTGGTGCTTTACTTATTTTGTATAATATGGTGCATATATTGTAATAATGTTTAATCATGTTTTCTGAGAAAGCCCCATAAATTTATCTAAAAACATTTATCTAATTCATATCGTTATAATGTTTAATCTATTACATGTTTTTGAGAAAGCCTCACAAATGTTAAACATTTGTCTAATTCTTTTACCATTTTTTTAATACGTTTAAGCTAATCAATTCAATGATTTAAAACTTAAAACAAGCCAACAAACGTTAAGGCACTACAGCTTTCCATGTTACGTACATGTATATACACCTTGAAAGAAGAATTGCAACACCTGCTTTGGCAATGACCTTCGCGATAAAACTTAATAATATCCATTGATAATGAACTAATTCATTTTAAATTGTTGAGATGAAAACCAACAACATCCTCAGTGATTAACAAGTTCAGTCATCGAAGTAACCCTTGTAAAATAGCCGAAATTTATTATAAAAAATGTTTTAGTGTTACATCAATGTTAGGTCTTAGGGGTTGTTGACTGACTTAGACAGCTAACTGAAAACTAATAACACTCGCCCTTTGAAAATATCAATTTTTATTAGTAACTATTACATATTTACAACATGCATTATAATATCTATGTATTTTAAATACAATCAGTTACCTTAAGGAAAACAACATGTTTTTTCTTTATATTTATGCAGGGATTAGGTAAGGAATGGGCTATGGGACATTTTGGACATTGGATGAATAAATGGCCCATTAAAATTAGAAATCTTACGATTGTTTTAAAGGGTAATGGCCCCTTCGAAATTCTGAGAAATCACTGAAAGTCCTTAAAATGGCCCATTGCCAAAGGCATCTTCCCCCAATCCCTGTTCATGCATAACAATACGGAATCAAATTAATTGTGAAGGAACATAACATTTTATGTTGAAAAGTAGATCGAAAACATTTATTTTCATAATCAATTAAAATACTCTCAGTACCGATAGAAAGATTCGTTATTAATAGATGTTGAAATATTCCCTCAGGATATTTTTTTATTACATTCTGATCTTTAAAAACAAACAAACAACTTTGAAATAAGGCTTTTTCCATATTTTACAGCTCAACAAGAAAAACGACGTGTAAAGTAGGTTGCTAAAATAGTTAATATTTGTCATGTTATTTACAGTGTTGCACATTATAAATTTCAACTTAATTTATCTTTTTTCACTGATACGTGAATCCTGTTCCCCCACCCCTTTAAAAATTTCTGGTCCCACCACTAACATTTGGTAATCCGTTATTTTGAAATTTCCAGCAGGTAAGGTATTCAATTTTGTACATGCAGTACATGTTGCTAGGCGACATAAGATGTGATGTATAAAATTGATCTGATTTTCACAGTAGCCTGTTATAATAAAACTTTGAAGTTGTAATAGAATTACAAAATAGAAAATAACTGACTGTATATATGACAATAGAATAAAAAGTCACACTAATTGACGGTGAAAGGAAACGGGAATGCTGTAACGTCCAACACATTCTTTAAACCATCCAAATTTTGTTCAATTCAATAAACAGAGTTACATACCGATACCGTGCTTTTAAAAGCTCAGTGTTGAAAACGTTCATTTTCACATCCAATAATCATCATTACCATAATAAAAGCATAGCACCTAGTGTTTGAAGTCGTACCTTATTTGAGCAAGCAATCGTTCCCTCCCCATAGAGGTAGCACAAATCAAATCTTCCTACAAGTAACACCTGTTTTAACTCGAGCACCTACATGTAGTACCTCCTTATATTCAGGCAGATAAGCGAGAAACATTTGCAAAAATAAAATTTAAAACAGCTGCCTAAGTTCAGCCAATCAAAACTTTTGGTTTGAAAACTTGTTTTCTATGACCGAGGTCTACATTATGATTCAGTTGGCTTGTCAAGTAACCCTGTTGTTTACGGTCAAGAAAATTCAACGGAATAAATTTTAACTTTCCCAAAGCATACGGAAATGACTGAGGCTTATCAAATGAATACCTTCCGGCGTCGCTCATTGCTCAACAGCATTTGGAACTTTGATTGCATCAAATAAGGCTCTTCCATTTCCAGCCCGGAAAGTGATCGAATCCAAACAGAAGTTAGCTTTGGAAGATAACACCAGTGCTATATATGTTGGGAGAGAATGGCAATCGAGGAATAGTATGGCTGCGTCAGAGGAGTCAAGGTTGTACAGTTAGAAAATTCACACACGTCACAATCAGCCATTTTTAGTCTATATAAGGTTTCCAAAGTGGAGAGGCATCTTCGACTGCCCTTGGTATACATACATTCTGTTAAATCTTACCCCGGGATCCCTTAACGGCTTCTACTACTTATTTATAAGACATTGTACATGTAAGAACCCTTTTCAACGCCTAACGTTAATCAATCAGATAAGTTTGAATAAACAGACTGGTACCTTGTTAGGTAGACCATTTTGGCCCATGTCATCATTAAACAGGTATTTGCTATGCGGACAATGAGTGAGGAATACCTACTATACTCGGTGTTTAAAAAGAAGCGCCGGAAGTGAGTTATAATTGCAGTCAATTCATTGGTACGCCCTACTTCACTGCGTAGATACAGTCGCAAATGGATCCAGTGTATAAGTAGAGATTTATAGGAATTTATACCCCGGATAACAGAAGATAAAGCTTTAGATCACATGACTAATCGTTATTAACTAAGAGATTTGAATTTGACATAGAAATATCTAACCAAATAGAGTGAAGGTTACTTTGGTGCATTAGCCATCGTCAAGCTTTTAGCAAATCAGAACACTTTGTAGAGGTAGATGAAGAACTGATTAAATCAGTCAAGAAAACGACATCAAGGGGATGTGAGATTACTAGAAATATATATATGTTATTCTTTTCATAATCTTTGGAATATATATATATATATATATATATATATATATATATATATATATATATATATATATATAATGTTATTGTAGAATCATGTACATATTCACATTTACATTTGCTAACAAGCGCTTTCTGCCATGATGGCTTCTTCAGGTTAGACTTTGAATAAAACACTCTCATGACTGGAATTGGGACAAGAACATTATTTTATCTATATATACCTGAGAGTAGTGTTTGTGAATTTTTCGTTTATATTTATATATATATATGAATATATAAACTATGAGATTACTCATGGATTACTCATGGACCTTATAATGTGTATACGTCCTTAAACGTCCAATTGGTTTTTATATTCGATTAGATTTTGTCTATTTTAGATTTTTTATTATACGGAATGATTTTGGTAACTTATGTCCTAGGTAGCCTACTCAACATATTTAGGACCACTCTGTTGTTTGGGGCTTATCACAGTAATTGTTTTAATCACAATGAAGGACGACTTGGTTCTTTAGGCTTGTAATTGACCAATCAGAATACAGGAGGACTCGATGGCATGGGTCTATGGCCTAGTGATTAACCAATGACTAACCAGAAGGTGATTCAGGTCCAAAACAAGGGTCAAAACACTCGCAAATTCAAGGCGATAGCGATTATAAGGTCTAGGTGGATGAAGGCAAAATAACAAAGTGATTAACTAAACAGAGTAAGTCAGTAATGGTAAGTCAGTCAAGGAGGGTAAGGATATAGCAAACACCCCATCACTTCAAAGTGCATCCTTTATAAGGGTGAAAGCTTTACGCTATCGCTCCACTCATACCCTGGGATATAACCTCACTTACACTTACGCACCGTAACCTATCGCCTTAAAACTATCTCAAGGTAGAAAACCCATAGCAGCGCTTGATATGCGAGTCGGCAATATGAAGATTGCACCCCTACAGGTTCTAAAAACAGTGTTTTCAAACATATACCACACCTACTTTCATTAAATGCGAATATCATTTGATTTTAATTATGTAAGGACGTCACCATGTTTCCAAACTGTGTTATAGGAGGCTCTCTGTAGTTGGCTAAAATTTTATCGTGAACCATCGCGATAAAACTGTTTTATTGGCTGGATCATGAGTGACGTAAGTTAGTTGAATGTTTATATCCCAGGGTATATAAGTAGAGTGAGATCGAACACGTTTTACCAATGGGAAGGATGTTCAAAGTGTGATTCGGTGGATGAAGTTAAAAAGCGAAAATCTTTACACCAATCAAATATAGAATGCCTCCGTTAAAATGCTTGTGAGTAACGAATCAGAATATAGGATTGCTTGGGTGGGTGGAGTCCACGTCCGGATCTGTCATTAAATCCGCATTTGTCTCATTTGTGACGTCATTGTTCTCTGATATTATTGCCAATCCGTTTTCGGTATCAACGTCCGTGAATTTGGATTCTTCATTATTATGAATTGCTTGGTTTTCCTTCTTCTTGATCATGGATGGAGAGTTAGTGCTCTTCCTTTTATAAGAATTGAGATCGGACACCTTCTGGTGAAGACGGAATGTGTGGTATATGTCGTACGACTCGTTCACAACTGGTATAATGATGATCAGGACCATAGCAAGAAAGGCCCACACTTCTGAGATCATTGTCTGCAACAAGGACCAATCAGATTAGGGACACATGGATAGTTATTATTAATTTCCTGCAAATAATGAAGACAGGACAGCTGCTTAACAAAAATTGGTTTTATTACTTTCAAGATTAGTGCAAATATCATGAAACATTGTCTTCTCTTAACATCGTATTTTTCAACCAAATGGTAGGATATCTTTAGGAGATAGAGAACAAACATCTACACGCGTAATGTAGTGGAGCATTTAGATTTGATTTTAATGAGATTGATTCATATTAATATTTTATTGCAAATATAAGAACATCTAAGTTCTTTCAGACATATTATTATTCCAATACATAACAGCGTGTTTTAAAAATATCATGTGCAACAGTTTCACGTGTTAACTTCATTATTGAATGGGAAGGGAACTAAATCTGATTGCAAAAGCAACTGTCTTGAATGACCTTGGTTTATATTGAGCTCACTGCCATAGTCCACATGGAGGTAATAAAATAAACTGGTCAAGCCTAAATTGGGTCCAGGGAATTATCGGAAAGTTTACCCACGAGTGAGGAAAATAGCCTTCAATTTGATGTGATGGAGATATGATACAAAAACAGTTAAAAGTGCTACGTACCCAACCATAGAACTGTTCAAAGGTCATGACGTCCACTGCTATCATGATACAGGGCCATACAACAACTAAGAGAACTGTCAATACAACAGATCCAATGTTTGCCACGTATTTGGCTTTTTTGAACGTCTTTTCAACTTCCTGAAGTGAGGGACGGTTGTCAAGTTGGAAGACGCCAGTAAGGTTAAGGTCACTGGAAAGGGACACAACTACCATTTAGTGCAGTTTACTAGGTTCATATAGTATTATTCTGCGTCCATCTAGTGACATAACGTAACAATAGCAAATATTGAAACGAAATTGGATTTTGAAAAAAATATATAACGTGTTCAACGTTTGATGATAAATCCTTAGTTTTTACGCGAGGGATGAATAAAAAAAATTCTTTTGATACCACTAGTGAGTGACAGCTTCCCTCGATATAATAATCGACAATAGGTGAAGAAATAAATGTAAGCTTTAGAAAAGTTTTTTTTATATTATATAGAGTATCTTGATGAAATTTTATGTGGCTTTGATACAGGCTACCAATCCTTAGTTTTCGGACTGGTTATATTTTCTTTTAACGTAAAGGGTTTTCAGTTTTTGCATAGTCACACCATGCTTTACTATAGAAGACAGAAACTCTTTAAGGATTTTGTCAAATTCTACAATTAACCGACAATCTTGACTTCAATGAAAAGTTTACTACTAGAGCCATTTCCCCATATTTCTGCCATTCATATAATGTATATTTTGTTTCATATCTAAGTCTACACACCTATCTAAGTTCAATTTCAAACTTACGTTGCGTATTTCTCCGTCCATGGAGAAAGTGGGTTGTCAACATCTCGTGTCTTTTCCCAAATCTCGCGAGAGGCGCCAGGATCAGGATGACGGTTGGTGACAAAACTAACTATGACTGTTATAAGGCCACCGGAAACAATGGCGGCAAGGTTGCCGCATAACATAGATAACTCTTGTCCTGAAAAAAAATGGACAATGGCAATAGAAGAGCCGAATCAACCCAGTTTAACATCCACCTTTTTGAACGTTGAAATAACCTTTTAATGAACATAAACAATGCGCATATTGCATTTTCGATCAAATCCAATGATTATTTTAAGAGTTATGCCGCTTGGCTTATATAGCTGCATACCGAAAGTTTGTTCATTTACCACTGAATCCTAGTTAAATGTAATGTAATTTGGGTTTCGTTTGGACCTTAATAGAATAACTTCAGCAAAACTGACAATGGATTACCCACTGTCAATGTGTTAGGTAGCCATTCTTAAACTCATTTTGGGATCGTCTGGTTTCTTGTGCAAACATTCGAATTTAGGCATATTGAAATAGACATAAGGGGTAAAGTTTTCGAAATTTCGAATTCGTTAAACGTCAAAAAATTATGTTCCATATCGACTTTCTGAGATTTAAACCAGCAAAATTTCATTGGAAAAATATAGACCATACATGACACAAAAACCATTTGATAACTTGTAAAGGTTTTTGTGGAGAAAAGTAAAAAATTAGTGTTTTCGACATTCTTAACCCTGGTCACTTCAGTGAACTGCCAAAACTGTTACTGTTAAATGTGGGGTATGATAAACATTTGCCTTGAAAAAGAATGGATCTGCATATCTGTATTGAAATTCAACTTTATATGTTCCATTTTCGCAATGCTACGATACCTCAAAGGCATCTCAAATTATATATTTGCACTAGTATACCCATGTATGTGAACAAACTTTTGGTATGTTTGGTATGCATCTGTAGAACCTTATTTTCAAGAATGACAGTTCCAGTCTTACAAAACAACTCCTCACACAGGTTTTAATTAATCAATTATGTATACCTATATACACCTATATTAATTTTGTATCGTGTCCCTAGTGCTGAGACAATATATCCTCCTTCCAGTTTTATACAGGGAAACGACATGGCACAGAACTATTGCGAACCAGCGAGACGATTATCATCACGATTCCATGTTTGCGATACAATAGGCCTCCTGATGTTCTAAAGTTTAAAAAAGCAGAGGAGATAGCACATATGAAATGATCTTGTGTCTTCTATACGATATAACATGAATGTATTGAAAAGGAACCAGCGAGACCAGTATCATCACGATACAATGGTTGAGGTACAATACGTATCCTGACGCTTAACAGTTTTAGAAAACTGAATAACTATCACATAAAATTGATATTTTTTTTATACTAACCTGCCATAAACTTTACATTTATGGTAGTCATAACAACACCTAGTGCAATGCGTTCATATTTGAAACATGTTTTGATTTATAACACATAATAACTTATGTGTTTAGCATTTAAACACATTTCGCAACATGTTTTGAATAAAACATTTTTAGAATCAAAACGCTATTTTTGAAGTGTAGAGACTATGAAAATGCGGATAAAGTACCATAAATATTATATATTTTC
The DNA here is from genome assembly GCA_921293015.1 of Phorcus lineatus. NCBI lineage: Eukaryota > Metazoa > Mollusca > Gastropoda > Trochida > Trochidae > Phorcus > Phorcus lineatus. The sequence goes on along the minus strand of OV121094.1, from coordinate 15,292,378 downwards.
TGTTTGCCTATTCACTGTTAAATTTTTATTTTAAAAACTAAATCTCCAGTTTATAAAGTTATTTTTTACAAAACAAATTTGATATATGTCGATATTTTGTCTCATGTGGCGAGATCGATATATCATGGACCCTCACGAATAAATTACCCGTAATATATTTTCTGTTTTGCATCAATGCACTAGTATCGCTTGGCAGACAGGAGTTACACCACTTGTTTTGATTTATCTTTTAAAATATTCAAACATGCTTAGGATAACCGTTCGTGAAGTATTCCATTACGTATGCGTATATCGCATTTTTAGTACGATTAACATGAAATTATTAATAAAAGCTCTCGATCGGCGCACTGGTGTTTCCAAATAAGGAATTACCGCGTTGGTCTTGAATACCAATTCCTCCCAAGGTTTTTTTCGAAAATTCTAAAGCTGTAAATTTGCGCTTTACCACTGATGCAAACAAAGTGCTAAAATATTCAAAAAGTAACTTCCTTTCAAAACCGCCATTGAATTTCTCCCTTAATATCAAAGGTAGACATAACCCACGTTCTATAATTTGTAAGATAATTTACATATGATGCTTGATATTTATTTATTCATTGCACCAGACCAATAATCAATAGCAGTATATCCTTGGTCAAGAATTTTGACTCGATGATTTAACTTTATTCATCTCTGTATGTGATATTATTATTGAACTTATGATCGGTTCATTTGACCTTTTTGCCCACTGTTCCATACAATTTATCCCTCAGCTATGAGCTTATCAAGATGTGTACGATGCTTTTATTGTCCTCAACATCGCATTGTTTCACGGTACGATGTATATTCATATCAGATCATATTTTTTTAAAAATCATATTTTACACTGAGTTTCACAAATTCGATATAATGATGCAAATTGGATTTATTTGACGCACGTACCTTGCCTACACAGCGTCATTAGGTCTACACTTTACCGGAGGATCCAAATACAGTATCGATCAACTCATATGGAGACCGAAAGAAGCAATAACATATCTAGTTACATTTTTCGAGCCATGTCATTTTCTTCGGTATCATGTATATTCCTTTTGTCACTGCTCTTATAATGAGCTGGTATATAGAATCCTTTGGTAAACCATACATACCTCTATTGTTAAAGCAAAACAATAATTTCCGGATGACTTCCACCTTAAAATCAATACCGACGAAGGAACTGCTTTATAATTAAAGATAGAAAATAACAACTCTGGAGATAAAGAGTTTACAATAACAAACAACAGTTCGTGTCCTGTTTTAATACGACACGTTCATATATCTTGTAAATGTATCTTTGGAAATGTAACTTTCACATGCAAAGGAACAAACCTTCTATTCATATCACGATGTTTCAATGGAAATGAGATTATTTTTTTAAGATTAGGATTTTGATGACGTCATCTTTGAAAAAATTCTTCTTTCATTCAAAATATATGATAATCTTTAACAAATTTCACTTTAAACAGTCTTATGTTTTCCCCTTTTCAGATATCCGATTTTTTTGTACGTGAGGGTAATGGTTCAAATTTATATATTGAATTTTCCTTATTTACTATCAAAAAAATGATATAAATTTTGTCGGACTATGTATTTATTTTCAAATCGATCTTAACTAACTGATTTTTGCTCGTGTTTCTTTTCGCTGGCATGTTATGTTGATGATTATAAATATATCGGACGCTAGCAAATTACAGTTTACCATAAAATTCACAATAATCTTTTCTGTAATATGCTTTCTTTGAGAAAAAGTTATTACAGAGAAAAATATTTCAAAGGGATAATATATTTCATTATGTAATTTAGGTGACTCAAGGTGAGTTTGGGTTAAACGAAACTTTCAAGGGTATTTCTTTCTTTTATCGCGGTTGTTAGTATTATTGAAAGGAGAAAGACAGCAACACTATGGTGGCTATGTATTGCGGTGAAACCTGCGAGCATCGACTTAAACTAGGAAAGCATGGATGGTATCGCGCTGAAATACAGTGTAGCATTGCACCCAAACCTTACTACAGTTTTCTACTGCAGACAAGGTTGCCGAGCCTCTGGCGGGATTCGAACTACGGACCTCTTGATCCGACACAACGCCGCAATTGAATATGTAACAAAATGAATCTTAATTTAAGAACATAGGTAATTACTATCAGCATCCCAGGTCAGTTCCCTTCATTGACTATCTTATTTTAAAATTATCATGTGTGTAGTCTTTGAGCATGGAGTAATGATCCATGAAGTAATGATCGAATGATCCATAACATCATTTAATTTCATATTACTCACCTAACTAAGTTACCAGAGTTCCAAATTTCAAAAACTCATTTTACCTTGTCGAATCCCTGTAATTAGTCCATAAGGACATTTTTTCCAAAATTTAGAAGATCAGGATTTTGAAACTATGGCACCAACTGTCTATTTCTTCTTGCCAAAATGGGAATATTGCATCAACAATTGACGATAAAATAATCAAAACTTTAGAACGCTAATGGTTTACATAGACATAGAAACATTTAATGTTGGTGCAAATGAAGTAATGCAATTGAAGTCCTAATGTAATCCCCAAAAATATGCGCACATAGAAAACAGGTCATGTGAAAAAGAAATTAGGGATACAGCTGTTATATATCTACCTGTATTGAAGAGGAAACGTGTGAGACCCCCTTCGTAGGTTGATGCGACGGCCAACCACACAGACAGCGCGATAAGCGCTCCTCCGGTACTTCCGGCAATCATCGCCGATGACGTCAGTCGCTCCCAGAACATGGATAACGTAATGGGCACCACGGCGGAACCAATGAGAATACCCATGAACAGATACACCCAGCCAAGGCTTAGCTGAAGAAAAACTTGTAGATTTAAGACTAATCAATGATCTTGTGGATTCAGAAAGTTGACTTATATCCTTTTTAAAATCAACCAATGAATTTATAGATGAAAATCGACTTTAAACATCTTAAGTCACATGTTTCCAAAATATCAACTTAAAATTTTGGCTTAAAAATGGCAGTTCACGTGTACAATTCGACATTTTTTTATTAGATCCCTTCCGTTTGTCCATAAAGTGTATGAGAGGTTTCATAGTTCATTCGGCTATGTACGTTGTGTTAAGTGAGTTGCAATCAAGGGATTTTTGTAGTCTTTGTTCAAAGCTTCTTTCAAACAAGTATTTTTTAGAGAAAATATTAAGGTGTGGAAAAGTAGGATAGAGAAACTAAACATGTCAACAATCAGCTATTCTTGCTTTTGTATCCAACTGTAGATAAACATAGCCTCACCAGAAAGAGAATTATGGTAGAACATCAAACGTGGTCCTCACAAAATATCATCAAACGTTCCTAATTTTTTTTATTTAAGCTACCCTCAAGATATATGGTATGACAATGACCGGTGGAATACTGAAGGCATCCCAAGAAGACCTGGACCCATATTTTCGAAGCTCTCTTAGTGCTAAGATTGTCTTAAGCCAATGTTAATGTATGGTACTTACGACTATCTTAGCACTAAGAGAGCTTCGAAAATCTAGGCCCTTGTCTGAAGGTAAAATGGCGTGGGAGGTAGAGTACTCTATATTACTGAAGACAGTCCATGCAATAAATTCATTTCCTTAGTAATTATTTTTCAATCCTACTGTATAAAAAAGCTTCTGTCACCCAAGCATAGAGAATATCATAGAGAACGACAACCATGACATTAGCTATCCACTCTTTTTTATCTTTGTCTAAATATACATCTTACAGTGAGTAGCAGAACATGCTTAACGCCAAATGACAACAGCTATTCTTACTTCTGATTACAACTGTAATTTAAGTCGTTCTCAGCACTAAACTGAAAGAACATGTCAATGAGAGGCAACGTGGTGAACGTGGCCCACTCAAGAATTAACATTTAGCTATCCTTACTTTTGAACCCAACTGTATCTAACGCTACCCTCACCTGCAGCATTGAGAGAATTACAGTGAGCGGCAGAATACTGAAGGTGGTCCACACGAGGCACCAGCTCTTGAGTCTCAACAGGAAGTCATTGTATACGCGGTAGGAGCCGTGCATCGTGCACTTGTACTCCGGTTTGATGGCGCGCCGACTTTCCTCGCGGGTCCTGCCGACAAAAGATACATTTTTTTCAAAAATAAACTACTCCTGATAGTTTATTGAATAAAAAACCGAATAGCTTGATTCCATGTTTCGTGTTTGCATACATGTGCAGGAAAAGTTGTAGCATAATTTAGTAAATTGGTTAGATATAATGTTATTAATATAATATTATAAGACAGTGTTATCAGTTTATAAGTCACCAGTGTCGTATACTGATACAGATTTTTTCTCTTCATTTTTTTCCTTTGCTACCTGCCAAAATAACACAAGTGCTGCTTTGAGCTGAAATGATGGCATTTAACTTAAGAAGCAAATCCCAAAATGCATAAACCTGCAAATCGAAAAAGGCCTTCCCCTGATGTAGATTCAAAATCCAATTATAATTTTAATTCTCAAAACATATCATTGTTTTAAACAATGCCTAAACATACTCAAGAATATTTTTTTCTCATCAACGAGATGTTCTTTTATCGTTTTACAGACAATTTGCCCTATGCTAATTGATGACTATAACCCTGTAACAATATATAACGAAATGACTAACTTATCGTCGCTATGGCAGGCCAAGCAGTTCGTCATACTCTCACATTCACACTTGTCACGTGGGTTAGCCATCCGACCACGCCCCTTTCCGCAGAGAATACACGAGTTACTGTCAAGTACAGTTCTGTAAGGCTGTAACACAGGAAAACCATTATCGATTATTTGTCAAACCTTTGAGTGCAGAGGCAAATGATTGTAGAGAAACATATCGCATCCATTTATTAGTTTTAATTGTTTGTAAGTTATTACCTTACATTGTGGTCACATGGGTTTTATCACGTTAACCATCACTTTGTACCCTGGTTCTAGTTCGACCATTTGGGAAATTAATTTCTATAAATATAGAATAAGAAAACAGACATGATATTCGGATTGAATAATTATGTATGCTCTTATCATCAATACTTGCCACTGTCATTTTAAATGTTTTTCGTTCGATTAATTTTGTTACTTCGATGTAATGAAGTTTAATAGATGAATTAATTAAAACTAGATATAAATAAAAAGATATATCTAGATTAAACCACAGTTCCATGAAACCTGGTCCGATATAAAAGAACAAACTACCTTCATCAGGGACCGTTAAGTTATTTAACGAATATAACAGGGCTCCAGATAAGATGCGTATCTGCGTAAAATACGCACACGTAATTCAGATATACGCATTAAAAATTAAGTCAATGAGTGACAGACACGCACAACTTTCCCAGCATACGAGTCAGATTTTTTTACATGAGCGATCGTGACTCAAAATAAAGTTTCAATTGTACATGTCTGATCTTTACATCTCGAATAGTAGCCAACTTGATGCCAACCTGTATGAAAACAAAGAATACCAAGTTTTATATTCCATGAAAGAGAAATATCTCGTTCATTAAAAGATTGAACGTGTGGAAAAAATTATCAACGACTAGCATCGAAAAGGATGCTAACTTTGAATGAGGATCTGAAAACCATAAACCCTGAAATACTCCCGATTTTTTTCATGTGGTAATTTTACTCCTAAATTTTTATTTGGAGGAGTAAATTACCCCTAAGTCCTAATAATTATCTGGAGCCCTGATATACCTTTCCTCATACATGTTCCATTACAGATTCGAAAAAACTAACCTAGAGATGTCTAAAACCCTAAAGATGCTAGAACTCACCTTAAGATATAAACTGTAGACGTCGTACACGAGTATAGAAGTTACCGCCATGACCTCGGATGATCCTGTCGACGTGATAGCCATTAGCACCATCAATAGCATGAGAAGCTCCCCCTCCCTTCCTAGCAGTTGCTGGGCAACCATGGGAGGCACCAAACCTGGAGTATAAACACATCTTCTCAGCTACTCTAAAAGCACATTCATAAACCTTAAACTCACTAGTGCACGGCAATATTTCGTAAACACAACGAATGCACAGACTGCATATCTTTTGATACTAGTCACTATCCTCACTTAAGTAATCTACCTCGTAAGTTATTTAACAAATATTTGCGTATTCGGGTAGTAAAGTGGATTTTTAAAGGCCGTAAGTATTTAATGTTTAGGTAAATTCAATAGCTGCACACAGTACGTACTAGTTCAGCCGTTTCCAAGTGTCAATAAATTATCCGTTTTGTGCACAGCTAACCATAGATTTTTATATGTCCAAGCCGACAGCGGCTGTCTTAACGTTTTCATTGTTGATTGCACGTAATTTGTTAAGAATGTTTAGTATTCAATGGCATCGATAGAAAGTTTAAGTGAATGCATAAGTCCTCGTAAACCTTGAAATAGCCAATTTAACAAGTGCCTTTAAACATCATTTGCCAACTATAAAACGTGAAACATGTGCGCGTCGCAAAGGCGAAGATACTCAGATGTAATGGTAATGGTAAAATACCGATCACTTAGTTTGGAACAACTTATATCATTTTAAACAAACAATATTCTGTAAGGAGGCGCTTCACTTGTAATGAAGGCGACGACGAAAGAAATGCTTTGCGTAACCTACATGTATGTGCGGAGAGAATGCAGTTGAGTAGTGGAAATTTTATTATGAAACCATTATGATCTTTTCAGATGTTTACTGCGATCATTACTTTTGAGGCATAAATAATAATACGACATTTTGGCCGATTATAATTCCATGCAGGGAGCTTATATTGTTCAACATCAAAGATTGTTATACGACAGGATTTAAACACAAGACATAACAATTCTCTCTCTCTCTCTCTCTCTCTCTCTCTCTCTCTCTCTCTCTCTCTCTCTCTCTCTCTCTCTCTCTCTCTCTCTCTCTCTCTCTCTCTCTCTCTCTCTCTCTCTCTCCAACTTACCCGCATTAACCTCTTCTGGACTCAAGAGTGGTCCCCCTTGGCGAGTGCTGAGTGCTATGTAGGCTAACCCCATAGTGGTAGCCAGTGAAAAGGGAACTGCGAACCACGCAAGACCGCCAAGCAGGAACCCAACTACTCCTTGCTTGGGTTTGGCGGCCACGCTGCTCTGCCAATATGATTGGTCCACAAAAACCGTGCCGAAATTCCCTGTTGGAATTAAAGGAAATGTTATGCACTTTATACAAGGCGGTGTTATGTATGACAACGACTTTCATTATTTCACACTATTAATGGGAAGCGTCTTAACCCACCTTCAAATGGATCCCCTTTTAGAAGAAGACGAGAATCAAGAAGTAGTTAAAGTCAAGACTCGTCAATTTAAATTGGATAGTAGGAATCTTTCATACTTTCATACAAACAGCTTTTTCTTTTGAAAAAAAAAATACGTTTTGAAAACACATTATCGTCTTCAACATGGACAACCAACCCTTGGCCTCCATAACTCTCTATATATAAATCATAAGAAACGATGGTCTGGGAGCGCATGAGTATCTCACTTTGATCTCATTTTAGCTGTATGTCAACTTTAACCTACATTTACCTACCGGGATATGCAGTATAGGCCTACAACAGGAGCATTATCATGTTTTAGGATTGTACATTCAGAACACTTTAACGTCAGATACTACAAAGGAAACATCACTTTTGACTTACCAAGTCTGTAGGATCTATATGACGTCAGGTAATAGATCCATAATACCACTTCAAACGCCACGTCTCCATGACGTCAGATACAGCATTCGTAACATCACTCTACGTTAGACAGCGCTAACGTCCCATAAGTCAAAAACTACACCCGTAACGCCCCAAGACGTCATTTACTTCATTTGTAAAATCAGTTTTACGTCAGATACTACATTCGCAACGTCGCTCTTATATCAGACGCCATCGACGTCAGATACTACATTCGCAACATCGCTTTTATATCAGACGCCATCGACGTCAGATACTACATTCGCAACATCGCTCTTATATCAGACGCCATCGACGTCAGATACTACATTCGCAACATCGCTCTTATATCAGACGCCATCGACGTCAGATACTACATTCGCAACATCGCTCATATATCAGACGCCATCGACGTCAGATACTACATTCGGAACGTCGCTCATATATCAAACGCCATCGACGTCAGATACTACATCCGTAACAAACCCAAGACGTCATTTATGTTCATCTACAAAGACAGTTTTACGTCAGTTACTGTATTATCAAAATCGCTCTTATATCAGAACGCTATACGATCGAAACCTCAAAATGACGTGAATACATCCATAACTTCATTATGACGCAAGATACGTCATCAGTAAAATCATATCGTCAGGTACTACATTCGCAACGTCATTATGCTGTCAGACACTACATTCATACCATAAACTTGACGGCAGATACTACCTACGTAAAGCCTCTATAATGTCAAATACCACAACTGCAACAACACTATGTCGTCTTAATATACGCCATTTTGACGTCTGTATCAGGGCCTAGATTTTCGATTTTCTCTTAGTGCTAAGAAAGCCGTAAGCCAATGTCAATGATTAGTGCTAACGACTATTTAAGTGCTTAGACAGCTTCGAAAACCTAGGCCCAGGTGCATAACACCTGTATGACGTACCTACAATATTGATGAGACCGAACATGAGTCCGGGGTTGGAGAGTATGGTGAGGTAACTTCCGTCCTTGTTCCCTGCAGGTCCTGTCTCACTGCAGGATAATAGCGTGTACACTTTCTCCACTGAACCTGCAGGTGAGTAGAAAGAGGAAAATCGCAAGTGGAATAGACAACGAACCTCTTCCAGAGAATCTACTCATAAACGCTCTTACAAGCCGCAAATGGCTGAAATATTGACCAGGAGGCGTTTAACAAGATCTCACTCACTCACTTAAACACTATTATAGTGTATGACCATATTTTACATATAAATGGTTACAGTTTTTATGGGTTTTATAGCATTTATGTTCCATAGAATTTGAAATATTGTTTTTCTTCGACTTCGGTAAGTTACAAAATAATATATAAAATATATCCTGATTCTCCTTCAAATGTGACGTTACGAATTCATGTTTAATTACATCACTGACAACGAATTACGGGAACTTACGCTAAAACCATCGCAGCTAGGCAAAATGAGACGTACATAACGTAAAGACCATTTCTACGCTTCAAATTTTCAGGGCTGAATAAATTGATTCATTAAATGTTATCTATTAAAGGCACAGAACGACCCACCTAGAGGGTTATTCTCGGAGTCATCAGCGTAAACTTTGAGGAGAAAGATGATCATGACGATGTATATGATGGCGGTGTTAAAGTAGCTCACGTAGAATGTAGCTCCCAGTCCGCCAATGAAGGTGTAGCTGCCGATGGTGATGGCCACAAGAGTCGTAGCATACTCAATACTGATGCCCTTTACTAGACTTGTGATGACAGCAGCTCCCCCTGTGTAGATAAATGTCTTATATGAAGATATATATATATATATATATATATATATATATATATAAGTTTAAGAGCGTCAAATGACCATTCGAAGTAATGTTGCCTCGAAGACCAATATCGCTTGAAAAGATCATAAACGTCGAACCATAGGCACATGCAGGGCAAATTAGTTGCGCAATTTACATGGATTACCAGAACTCCCTTTCATGATATCTGAATAACATTTCCTTGGCGGACATATCTTAACCATGCATGCAAATTCAGCATCTTAACATTTTGAATGACTACCTTAGATAATTTTTTGCATAGAAATATAAACAATTAAATGTTGGTTTAGGTCCAAAATTTATAAAAAGAATTTATATGGTTGGTTTTGTCATGACCTCAAACATATAGTCCAGTGTTTGATGCATCGGTTGGGTAGAGCAGTTGGACACGTACCTACCGTAATGACATAATAAACCAACATCGACCCAACTTTATCTCCATCGTTATTTTCTCTCATACCTCCCATGGAAGACATTTTGAGAAAAATTGTATGCGCAAAGGTTCTATCCGTCACTAAGGTGAGAATTACCCTAAATTATTTATGTTTAAGTCAAAATGTTTCAATAAGGTTTCATACCCAACATGAGCATAGCTGTGACAATAACGTTGGTAGTGAGAGCGAAGACACAGTAAACCTTGTGAGTATTCTTCCCAAATCTTGCCCGTATCACTTGAAGGAAAGTTTTGGCTCCGGGGGCTCTCGTCTTCAGTTGGACTGACAGAGTGGCGAACAGCAAGATCTGGATTGTCGCCCCTGCTGCGTACCAGAATGGACCACTGATTCCGTACTAAAAGATAAAAGCAACCAATAAGAAATGTCAACGAAGTGTTTTATGAAACACAAGTTTTTATGTATTGAGCTTGGTAATTGCGATGAATTTCAGAAAAACGAGTCTCCTGTAGAAGCTTACAGCTTTGGATGATAACAGTAGTGTCACTATCTCGTTCTCGCTCTAGGTATACCATGATTTAAGCACTCCTCTCGTAAAGATAGTGTGCTATTGCGCGTATATAGTCAATAATCATTGTCGTCGAAAAATAAATAAGCCAATATGATTAGAGATAGAAATAAGCAACAGTGTATTTAATAGCATGTTTCGTAACGTCAAGCCACCATTATAGAGTGATATTTTGCAGAAGGGTGATATGATTTTTTTGTATGTAACTAATAGAGATTGTTATTTGAGCATTTGTGTAATATGACCACGAAAAGAGTGTGATATCTGCGAGTCTTAACTCCTAAACGAGGGAATTATACCTACTTACAGTGACCCCAGAACTTCAGAAACAATTGCTGTTGACTCACAAGCGACAGTATACAGGAATTAGCAATGAAAAATCGTAGCTTTGGCAAAGGTCATTTCCTATTGTCTATTTCTCCTTCACAACTTACGACACTATTCAGTGATAGCTTTGAAATGCTCTATTTTTTTATTTTTAACATATATCAGAGGTGAAAATAATATTTTGGACGCAAACCAGGATTTAGTTGATATATTGTTCATACATAAACCAAAACATTGGATATTAGTATATACGTAAAACAATTGCAAGATACAGTGATCGGTCAACGACGTTTTAAAAATGTCCCCGATATGTAGATTGTAAATGCTGCTATATATGGGTACGATTCCTACCTTGCTGGCTACCGTCGAGGACTGCAACAGGGTGGCAGCCCAGGTCCATTGAGATACTATCGTCGTCGCCGTCAAACCAGCGTTAACTGTTCCTCCAGCGTCAAAAGCTGTATCCAAGTTGTTCTGAAAAAATATCATCTTTGAGAAAATGACTTATCGACTTAAACTTTGATATCGTTGAGATCTATTCTCTTGCCAAAGGTTCCTTAACTCATTTCTTCTGACGTACCTTTTTTAAAATGTCATAGAGGTGAATGCAGTCTTTATTTTCGAAAAGAAAATCTGATGTCAACAAATCAATTGAAAAGAATATGTGGGAAGGAACTCTAGTGGTTATTACACTGCACAGCTAACTCTGATGCACTCAATCTCAACTTCTAACCAAAACGGCTACTCGCAAAGAAACCAGTAACTTCTCTAATAAAGGAATGCTGTAGATATCAAAAGGAAAGACTCAGTAAATGACTCAGTTGTTTCTAAGGACGACTAACGCGTTTTGGGTTAACACATGTATCTGTTAAACTGGAACTTTGTATAACAACTTTGATATGATATGGGATTTTTTGCTTTTGACGGTGTCGGTATAAAGCATAAACTTCATCTGGCCATTTCTTCTGCGGTTTCTGTTCGTTTTATTTTATCTAAAAACTTTTTTCTTTTGTTGATGTCCCTTAATTAACAATGGGTGACGTGAAACAATAGGCAATAGTACGTTGTTATAAAAAATAAAGTGACATGAAAATAAAAAAGGATGTCTCTAATTGCAACGTTTGGAATCAAAAGGAGCAGCTCAAAGTGGACGTTCAGTTAAATATGCAAATCCATTTCCATACCTTAAATGATTAAAGAAGTTAACATAAAAATGGTCGCCAGTGGTTTTCTTGCTTGATTCTCAAGAATTTCTTCAAAGACTAAGGATTGGCGGTTTGTGTAAAATGATATTTGACCGTTTGAAGATAATACATTTGGCATCAACTAATGTATATTTGGAACTATTAAAGAAATTAAAAAAACTTTTTAAAAAGTTTTGATTTTAAGAAAAAAGTTAACAATAATTGTTAACCAATTATCTCGAATGTATCAATTTCCTAGAAATGGTTTCAAGGATTAGAAAAATCATTATTTTTCATTTCATGAAGTTCACTCGGATTTCTCAATACAAAAACGTACATCCATTAATTTTATGAAATATCTGTAAATGTGATTGCAAAACACAGAATACACTGCCTCAAGGGTCAATTAAGCTTTCTCATCGAATAGTGCTCCACTCTTTCTTAACCAATAATGAAATATGATTTAACAATTTGCGAAATAATACTAAATGACGTAATACTAGTGGGACATGCCATTATTCTCTGCCGCGCTTTGCTTATTTGAGATCGAATATTGTCAAATATATAACTCCTGTGTATGGTGAACATTATATTGAAAAAGAAAACGTACGAGGTTTACTGTAATACATTGGATGTTAAACATCCCATATGACGTCTGTTACCGTTGGGTTAGCTTACTTGGTTCAAACTTATCGCTTGGTGAAAATTGCAACACATATGTTATTATTTGTAAAATATATGTTACATCTCTCTGATCACACACCGTAATACATTGAGATCATTACTCGAGGAAGTGTGTCATATTACGTTTATGAAACGAGCGTGATTTTTTTATTCCCCGAGCGAAAGCGATTCGATTCTAATCGTTAGGAAATATACAGAAAACGGCCTGCTTCCCTTACGATAGCCCCTTACATTGACATAATGGACAATGGTTTCATCGACGAAATACCCTAACTTGAAAGGTAAAAGGGAATGTTAAAAATATCTCACTTCTTATCACTGCTGATTGCATTACTTTGATTGAAACCAAATAGGATTCTCCATTGCTGAGAATACTACTGGACTAGAACATACGTAACGACTGAAGAAATGACTTGAGATAGCTCAACGGGGAATGCATGATGTGAGAAGCGTACGGTAGATACGATCATATTGACATCATTCCTTTTCAAAACACATGACAAGTACTTAGTATAACATATTACTAGCGGGTAAAAACATTTTAAAAATAAACTTCTTCATTTCTAGATGGGATACTACATGAAGGGGCTCTGACCACGGGTAGTAGAACAGACCAATCATCAGGCAAGAGTCAACCGCGACCATTGACATCAAAGGAGTTAACTCTTGTTATGACCGACAAAGACGTCACATTTCAGTCTACCTTCAAAATTGTAAAGAAAGTAAATGAACATTCTCGAAAAGCAGCTTTTCATATATAAATGGGAACTGACCTTCAATACAAGTTTATTTTAATCATGCTTTAAGACATGCTGAAAGATTTTACAAAACATTCAGTTATCAACTGTACATGATAATGAATGATAATTTCAGTAAGTTTTTTACAGATAAAATCCTGAAAACCATCTCCGCTTGGTAATGAGGGGTGTTGAAATTAAAAGACCCGTCTATCGTGATCCATCGTCATCGGGGTCAAATACATATGATGGTCTACAGGGAGGTTCGGATTAGGGGGATGTAGTGTAGAAGATAACCTTCGAATTTTTAAACAATGTTTTTCGTTTGAGTAACAGTGGTCTTATTTCCAAAGTAAATGGAAACTTTCATTTTGATTATGTACAAAACAAGTTGTAAGTACTTGTAAGAAAAATATCAACTTCTCTTTTTAAAACCTATTTCTGTTTAAAAATCTTCGGCACTTATTTTTCTTTACCTTCAACTTATACGTATACGTACTTTATATATTGTTATAATTACCTTTATTTGTCTGGTATTAAGAGGTTGTTCGTCCTATCCGTCATTACTACAAATTAGATGTAAATATTCGCAAGCAACCATCAGAAAAAAAGATCTCCGAGTGAAATAATGAACATCGACTCGACGTAAATGATTAACGCAGTGCCAAGTTAATTCTTTCTAAATATTGTGTTTCCAGTTATTATTGTCACTGCGTGGCAAAAACTCTTGACGTCTTGATAATAAGATGAACATTTTTAGATTACCAGGTCTGACGTTCAGCTCCAATAAGACAGTGATAGAGTTGTTTGTAGGCCATTTTCTTAAAGAAATTGGAAGTTAATACAAATTGTTAACATTGAATACAGTTGGCTTTGTAAAACGAGAAAAACACTGTTTTTAATTTCATCATAATCAACGTTACTCTAATCATAAAGTTCCATAATGGGGGGTAATTTAAACCATTTCTTCGTGAAACAAGTTATTGATTTATGATTTAAACATATTTTATTCAAGAAAATTGAATTGGGATTGGTGAACAAGCCGAAGGTTTTATTTTAACACCGCTCCCATACAACATGTGATACAAAATGAAAGAAAATGCGACTTTTTGACTTATGACTTTAGCGACAGCTAAATAATTCCCCGTAAGTTTTATTTTTTAGTTATTTTGATCAGATTTGTACCTTGTTCCCATTTTCATTGATGTACATTCATGATTAAATCTTTCAATATCCGAATTTTAAAGAATTCACATTATACATGTATTGTGCCTAACGTCATCTGATAATTTAAAGAGCCACTCCGTGATTTTTAAAACATATTATTTATATTTGATACGCACCTAAATGTCACATGCGCTGATATAGAATCAAAACATCCTAACTTTCCATGTCCAAAAGACAAACAATTATATGACAAATACTGGTTTCCCATGAAAATCTTAAAACAGCCTTATAAATGCACAGAGGTGTAGATATCACGTCCAATATACATGGATACTAGTTATATAACATAACTAACACTACCAACTCCTAACTGCCCTCCTGGCTGTTTTAGTTAACTATCCAAAATGACGTTTGACGATTCGACGCGCGCCACTGTCCGGTTTTCGATCATTATTGCGACGGTCTACCTTCATATTGTCACTGTAAAAAAACAGCAACCTTTAAAATGTTTCTTTTTGGTAACAGTCGATACTTCGCGATCAAATGACACCATTGATTAAGTTTGGCATATATGACTCCAACAATTCACGGAGTGGCTCTGTGACATACTTAGCTAATTTAAACAATTCATTTGAATCTTAACATGGTGACACAAATACTAGTTCTAACCCAATAATATTGTTTGATACATATAATTTAAATAGAATGGTACTCCTCTACAATAACGTTATAAACATTGCTTTTTTGGTATTCACACTTTCGTCTTTCCTAGGAATATAACAACATATACCGAATTCTATCTTCTCACACGTTTGGTCTTACCTAGGAATATAAGAATATTTACTAACTAGCATAGGATATGTGTACTTGTTTTGAGTTGTCGGACATATTTTTTATCTTAAGAACGTGTTATCCACTCAAAATACTAATTTGATACTTTAATTTCATATTTACCATTTGACTCTCCCAATAGAATTCTATCTTCTCACGCGTTCGATCTTACCTAGGCATATAAGAATATCTACTAACTAGCATAGGATATGTGTACATGTTGTGAGTTGTCGGACATATTTTCTATCTTTAGAACGTGTTATCCACTCAAAATACTTATTTAATACTAATTTTCATATTTACCAATTGACTCTCCCAATAGATCTCAAATTATTTATGAAAGTATAAATGAGAGGCTTCTTTGCTAATTTGCAAGAATTTGCTAATTATCTAGCTGTGAACTAAGATTTGAAAGATAGGAAAGTTATTCTAACGATCTATTAACCATTCGTCCCACCACTATCCAATAACTGCTATGTAAGGGCGACGACTTGCACATGTAGATGGTTATCTCGTGTTCTGCGAGTGCATTCTTTATATTGTACTTATCTATTTCCTTTTATTGTGATATTTTTAAATATCTAATAAGTTCTCTTTTCCCTCATTCTTTTTTATTTTTTTATTTTATATATTTAAATTTTGATTTAATCTAATGTTATCTTATCTTATTTTATCCAACTTATCTTATCTTGATTTGATTTCATTTGAATTTATTTGAATTCATTTTAATATGAATTTATTTTATTTTATTTATATGATTTTATATGATTGATGGCGGATCAAAAGGTAATCAATCTCATTAAAATAAAATCTAATATTGCGGCAGTGTGTTAGGCAGACTATAGTAGTGAAGCATTTTAGATTCCATTTTAATGAGATTTAAAGGTAAAATGAATACTTATATTACGTCACTTGAAATGATAATAATATTGTAAAATCTAATATCATAGGAAATGTTGTCACATTGAACCCCTTTGTTGCCAAACTTTGGACGGCTATGAGGAATATATATATATATATATATGAGGAGTTGTCAAAATACGGGTACAATGTCTATAATGCTGTCATAATAAATTGTATGATAATACTTATATAATAATATATATAATAATGATACCGTACCTAATTTTAGGTCGTCAAAAACAAAACAAAATTCAACTTAATAAATCTTTGCTGCGTTATGGTTCATGCAAATTCATGTCTTTTTCATAATAAAAAAATGATCTTTTTAAAATTACTTTCAGATTGCATGGTTGTGAATGCGTGTGCTATTATGTATATATTTTAAGTATAGTAATACATAGACAATTTCTAATTGATTGATTGATTTATACAGCGACAAACAAAGATCGGTAGTGCTTAATACGTCATTTAACTAATATGCATGAAAATGTAACGCAGAATTTGAAATTTTTACAATTTAATAAAAGGTAGATATAATATTGTTAAAATTTAAGAGATAAAGATGTTACTTTAGATTTGAACTGAAATCAAGTAATATTGTTTTTTGGCTCTTATTAAGGCCACATACAAAATTTATGATAAATACTCTGTGTCACTTTAACATCCAGCTAGATCATGGCTATGTCCTACTGTTATTTTTTCAGCCAATGAAATGTCGTTTTGCAAGGAGTTTGAAACTTTTATCTTGAACTCAACGGGGTTTTTTCATCCGGATAGCGCCGCTGTTGCTGGATGCGAGTCGTCTCATTGGCTTGTCGCGTCAGATAGCTAGCGATACGAGGCTTTTGGCCTGAAGGAGATCAGGGTATTTGGAAGGAGCATAGCAGATTCTATTACGATGTTGCAGCAGGATGCACTTAAAGGTAATCAAGCATCTCGATACTCTGCGTCTCTGCCTTCATTAGTAATTGACATCACTTGTGAATTGCCGGAAATGTGTCAATCCATGCTAATCGTCATTTAGGTTCAGAATACCGTCTATCGGATAACAAGTTATCGACCAAATTGATTGTATTGGGGGTTTGTAAATTACACCCTATTGTGGTTAATTGCACGTTGTTGTCTGTGTTTAATAGCACTTATCCCAATATCCTGGCTTCTCTTCATTTTGGTTTCAGATATATTCACATATCTTACTTTTGAATTATCTCATGGTTGTCATTTTGGTTTAAAATTTTCCTTTTTAATTGCAGATGCACTTTCAATTTTCTTCCTTGTTACAATTTCATGGCTTAAATTTGTGTTTTGAATATATCTACATACTTTTCTTCTGTTTGTCTCCTGGCATTTATTTTGGTTTTTAGATAGACTTACATCGATCATTTTTTCCTGATCTCATGGCTTTCATTTTGTCAAATCATTTGATTATATGCCGAATTAAAATAAAATAGCACGGCCTTAATTAATTGTTACTTAAACAAGGACCGAAGTGGAACTGATGACGTCATTGAGAATTGCCAGATGATTTGGGCCTAGATTTTCGAAACTCCTTTAGCGTTAAGATAGTAAGATAGAAAATATAGGTAGAACCCAAACCCGTCAAATTCAGCTTAAAAGTTGGTATCAATGTTATATCATTTGTTGCAATAAATATCTGACGTTACCTATACAACAAGGGTCTATTTCTTACACGTTCTCCTTAAAGAGGCTTCAACATAACAACCAGGTAATTTCGGTAGGTTGTATTATATCAGATGTCCATGACTGTACCTGTGTTTCCTTTCATAAAAAAACCTTTACTAAGTTTAACCTTAGCTCCTATGCTTTAACATTGCACTAAGGTTACCTTAAGGACTTACGATCACCTTAAAGCTTTATGAAAGGGGGGGGGGGGGGGGGGGGAGGGGCTCATATTCATCACAAACACAAGATATCAAAGATAAATTCTTAAAAAATACTTTCAGTAGACTGCGTAGATATTGAATTACTTTGAATGGAAGAGGTCATCGTGTAACATCTGCTGATTTCAATAACACTCACGGAATCCTTGTATATACGTTTTCTGATGATCCCGAAGAGCGTGGCCATGAGAGCAGCGAAAACCCCGGTACCCAGGATAGCAACCAACGCCTGCCACATCTCAAGCGAGGATTCGATCCCGTACTGCTTGTTGATGGTGCGGCTAGCGTTGTGGATCACCTCACAACTCCTCATTGTGGCGTCTGTAGGACAAAAAGTAATATAATATATATATATATATATATATATATATATATATATATATATATAAAATATTATTTCAATGTTCGATGGAATGAATAAAGTCTTTAATCTCCCAGTTTTTTGGTCTCAGGTATTACAAGCCTCGCTGAAAGGAAAAATCCGTTGAGCAAGCCCTATTTTACACTCCATACCTTTGTCTAAGAGATATCACATTGATTTTATCCATCAGTGATGATTTGGAAATGTATTTGCTTAGCAAAGCTTCCACAGCTAACTCCACTTACAGCAAAACCTACCAGTAAGCATACTGCATGAACCGCTACGAAATGGATCGTTTGTATTGAATGTTTAATTAGACGGTTTGTGAATCGCCATACATGTATGTGTACATATCTAACCTAAAGATGACATAATATGAACGACATATGATCTACATAGCTAACAGCTGAATTAAACAAGTTGACAACGTTTTGCTAACATTGCTACTCAGTGTACTCACTTTAATTTACAGTGTTAACAAAATGTTGTCAGCTTGATTAATTCTGCTCCTAGTATGTCCTGATGAGTTAAATTGGTTAACACACTGATTTGCTGTGATAAGAAAACGTTGCTAGCTTGTTTAATTCTGTTCCTCACTGAATGAGTAGAGAGCTTTTGCTTTCAAGGTTAAGTATTATCCACCACAACTACAGCTAAAACCACTATCACAGACATCATCTCTGTAACACTTAATTGAAAACTCCGTTTGACAGATATTTTGAATTATACATAATCAAGGGTTATCAAACAACTTTCTGTTAACACGATGAAGACATTTTTAATAGAAAATTGATGTACATGTACAAATTTAGAGCCATAATGACAACGGAAAATGTATTAGTGTTGCAAGGGTTAAGTAAATTTTTATGGCATGCATATAAATTGAAAGAGAGAAATACAGGCCTATTCGTAAAAATTTATAATACTTGTACCGCTTATAATTTATAGCACACCAATTGTGTAAACAATAATAACGTAAGTATAATGTATAAAATTATCATGTAAGTACTGCACTGTATATGGGCCTGAGGCTTTCGTACTGTAATAAAGACTTGACTTGACTTGATTGACCTTATTCTCTTTGTGAAACAAAGGAGGAATATTTTTGAACTACTAACACATACAATGGGAAAACGATAACGAATAGTTAGAAAATGATATATGACTGGTCTATTATTCTTTTGAAACCCCATGGTGAATAAATATTGACGAAACAAATATCGTAACTTACATCACGAGGTCATTTCATGTTCAGTATCAAAGAATTCTTGCCGTACGAAAAACAAAGTCTCATCTTTTATATTTGTACGTCACCTCTGAAAATTCTTGAACTAATCATCATCATCATTATCATCAAAAACAACATCATCATCATCAATATATCCACCATAACTACGACTATAACTATTATCACATATATCATCTCATCAACACCTAAACATCACTACAAAATTATTATTAATTCATCTTTATGTTCAATAAAATCATCATGATTATAAAAACATTTCCAATCAACATCACATTTATCATTGTTGTTATTATTACCATCATATTATTGTGACAACATTTTCTGTCATTTCCAACATCACAATTATCCCGTCATTATAGAAAACACCATAACAATCATAGTCTCAATAACCATCATCGCCATCACGATAATCACATATAAAGCCGAGACTATATCTAAAGTTTCAGTCAAATAATAAGACGTCTCATATACATCGTACACCATAAATGATAAAATATTGCCACCTTCAGACATTTAAATATACACCACCAAGCGTTGGAAACGACAGAAAATGATACAAAATGAATGGTTTGTCACTCGTGATATATATAATAATGACTTAAATAATGGAGTGTATCTTTTCATTCTGTCACGATGTGATTTTTTTGCGAAATTTATTCCTTAGATATAAAGAGGAAATTCATATAGCAAATACATTTTTTAGATCTTGTTATCTTGGCTTTAGTGGTTGCTATTCCGCAACCCTCAAATTTTCAAAAGTTGTTTCCCATGAACACAGGGCAACATATACGGAATCATAACGGTAATAATCTTGTCGTTCCCCTGCATCCCCCAATCACAACCCCGCCCACCCCCTCCCAACACTGGTTTTGGAATTCTAACACCAGTGCGATGCGCAATTTTTCAGAAAACAGAATTCAGTCTGTACCATTATTTGTAATTATATGAAAAATAAGCACTGTTTCAATGCTGTAAAATTCCACTGCTAATGTATCTTGAATGAATCGAAAAATACGGTCCGCCCGTTACAGAGATTATGGGGAAATATTGAAACGTTGTTCGTATATAATGAAGAACTTGCAATCCACACCGCACTTTCATGTAGGAATTAACATACGGTAAAGCAATTAGCAAATGAAAAGACCTCCAGGCAATAACAGATAATATGTATTACAAGAAATATCTTGTTGATTGATCACATATTAAAACCATCGGCGTGAACAATATTGTCTTATCAACGCCTTGATCAATACCATGAACTCACATGAAACCACGTCCTAATTAAACGCATTGTTACTTAGTTTGTTATAGCACGCAACTTTCACATAGAAAACTATCAACAGTGGCGGATACAGGGAGAGGGCGGACATGGGGAGTTGAACCGGAAACCACCATTTCCAAAGGAAACACCCACCCCCTTTTTTATAACTTCTGTATCCGTCATTGAAACATGAATACTCAGGAAGGATGAAAAGGCAACCATGATTAATCATGTATCCATTTATTCAGTGGATGATCGCTGCATTATTTGTTTTATCCTAAAGAAATGCAGAGTCTGACATTTTTCTGATTGTTTGGTTGGAGTCGTTTAATGTTTTCTTTGTCTTTGTCTTAATCATGTAACTGGGAATATCTTGAAGGGGCATTAACACGTTTTGTAGGTTAACAAAGTGATTTCATGAAAAAAAAGAATGTTAGCATAAATTCAGCATGCGACAATGAAGGATTTTAATCGAAAACTCGTGGAAATCTGTATGTCACGCTAATCCCTCCTTTTGTCGTCTTCAAAAGTATAAAAGTATAAAAGCATAAAAATATAAAAGTTGATCTTCTTAATAAATAGCGAGTCCCTCTCTGTACGTTTAATTCATTGTTTATATGACGTAGAGCATTTATCCAACCATAAGTTATTTCACCCAGTACTTTTATATTTTAACAATCATCTTTTTATACTTCATTGTACCTACATGTTAGTTTATGTCGTATAGCCCGTTCGGCAAAATGTTGTTTGTTTATACATGTCTGCTGATAATATGCAATCTAATGTAAAACAACATGTGACACATTAATAGACTAGTTTTCTTCTTCTTCCCCATTCTCTCCCAACAGAGGTAGCACCGTCATAAATTTCTATAAAACCTCTGTCTTGATTCGAAGGTTTCTTGTGCACGAAATGTAGAACGCTGATTGGATGCAAACAAAGTTAGTTGTGCAATCAGCGACGCCGTTTCAAAAGTTATCATTCAAATCGCCTTAGTTATTTCCGTAAACTTCCATAAGGTAAACTTTATTCGAATATGCACCTTGCACTTTGAGTCGTCTTTACAGAACATAAACGCCTTATTTTCCAACTATTTCATTGCACTGGCCTGTGTGACATCAAATATATGTTATTCATGCATTCGTTGTTTCCATTGGCTGAAATATTGCCAGGTAGTTTCAGTTGCAATATTGTCACGCTAGGGGAAAATGCCGGAAGACCGAGAAACCTTCGTATTAGGACAGAGGTTGTATAGGAATATATGACGGAGCTACCTCTGTTGGGAGAGAATGCTTCTTCCTCTTCATCGAGAGATACTGACAGTGCTCCTTTAAACAACCGTGAAGTAAATCTAAATCTAAGTTTGCGTGAAATTACGATGGACACGTACTGTACGCCAGTGGCAGCGCATGACTGGGAGAGGGTGTTGTTTACAGACGATGGCAGGGTTCGAGTTTATCGACGAAGACCTATTGTCGTTCCGTTTATCCATCAACAGCCAAGAAGATTGATATTGCAACACGATAACGCAAGACCTCACACTGTCCGAATTGTTAGGGCTGTTTTGCCGTTGCCAGCCAACTCACCAGATATGAACCCCTTTGAACACCTTAGGGATCACCTTAACCGCCATTTAAGAAAGCTGGTGCCACTTCCAAACAACCAGCAGGAACTTGAGTAAACACATGGAACAGGATCCCTGCTGACGTCATTCGACGCCAGACGACTTCAATGAGGAGGTGTGTACATGCTTGCATTGATGCCATGGGTGGTCACGCTCGCTACTGATGACAGACTCTGAGAGTTTCTGTGCACTAGTCTTTTAACTCCACAATTATGTCATTTTAAATGCTCAGCCCGTATCTCTCTTTGTGCATTGTGGCATATAAAATGCCGATATTTGGATGCTTTTTAAAGAGAATATTGGAAAATTATTTCCGTTTATAAACCAATCGTCAGAATTATCATATCTGCGGGGTTTTTTTCATAGACTTGAAAAATTAGTGAAACCTTTCATTTGCCTGGTAGTTTATGTTATTCTTACAGTCATAAATGGTTCTTTCTCATTTTTGAGTCATGCTATGTTCCTAATGTCACGAATCATGCAAATAATATGCGTTATTTTTCTAGCGGACAACAACGATGCTAATATTGCATCAATAGCTGAACCAATGACAAGGATATCAAGTTCATTTAAAATCATGATCTCTCTAAAAGCAGCTCCTTTGGAAAGAACGAAAAACCAATTCCATTAGATTCGGTTGATGTCATTCATGTCTGTTTAAAATAGTTCATTCACGTATAAAAGGTTATTTCGGCGATGTCTCTGATGTCACTGATGTCAGCGATGAGAGTATTGAGAATGCCATCTTGTAGAAATAGAACGTTAAAAGCGCAGATTGAAATTTCATAGTCTGAACCTTAATCGAATATACCAAAAACCACTAGAGGAACTCAATAAAATGTTTTAAAAATTAATACGTATGACATACACTGTCAGTTACCTACATATGTATCGAATACATCATTGAGGGGCATTTACAAGAACGAAGAGAAAGAACGACACATAATCTCACAAAATGTGGAAACTTCATTAATAGTGTTATAAATCTTCCCGTTTACCAGTTTACAGTGTTCGGAGCATTAAGTTCGTTGCGCTCAATCTAAGAGATGTGATAAGTTTTATATTGACCGTTAAAGTAGGTGTTAATATGGATATGGATATGGTGTTACTGGATTTAATATCAATGTTTATTTCAAAACGTACATCAACGGCTGTTTACCAAAACATATAACATTGTTTGGGTACTGCACTGAGTTTAGGGCCAGCTATTGCAACCCATTACACATAGTGTTCGATTGTTTCATTAAACGTCTGCATGATTGCCATTTTAAGTATACCAGAGACCTATATGGGTTGTAAAGGCCAGCGCTGTTTGCTTCATCGATAATGAATACTTACAATTGTAAAAAGAGAGAAAATAAACAGATCAGCTACTGGTGAATATTTGCCAGGGCAGATATATACACTAAAAACCATAAAAACTTGCACCCCAACCTATAGAATTTTCTAAAATATTCCATCACAAAACGGCTTCTATAATGGACCATTGGTGCAAGCCATTGGTATTGAAACTGAAATGACGACAACAGTAACTGACGGACAAACTTCGTTCTGGCATTAGATTGAAGTGCACTCCTGGATATTCTCCTAGAGACATAAAACACCCCTTGAAACTATCTGAAAATGTGAGATTATGTAGATTTAGACTTGTGCAAATTAGATATATTATTTTTGGTGTACAAGAATATCAGAACCCTAAATTGACGGAGACAGTTCGTCCTGACATCCGTATATGTGTCCTTTCTTTACGATGAGACGTCACTGGAAGTTCCGAACTTGAACAGTCCTTCACTTCATGAGTATGTTTTCTGAAAGTCTGCCTGAAAACTCTGCGTTTCTGACAACCTCCTAGGGAAGTTGTGCAGGATACTGATACACATTTAGAGAAAAATACCAATAAATTTTGATAAAGACCTACAGCAGCAAACCGAAATTTTGTTCACACACATGTGTGCAAATATATTGTAACCTGAGGTGTCTTCGAGGCATTGCAGTTTTGCGTAAAAGAAGCGGCTAATGTTGAATTTTTAATACAGAGCTGAAGATCCATTGCACCTTAATGCAATCGTATATCATATTCCGCAGTTAACCAAAACAGTTGTGAGGGGTCATTGAAGTGACCATGGGTCAAATTTCAAAAGCACTAATTTACATTTCCCCCTACAAACTCAAATATAAGTGATCAACAGCTCTGCACTAAGTCAATGTAACTTTCGAGATTTCGAAAATATGACATCTTCGGTTTATTTCATCGTGTCAAAATTATAATTTTTGCAGGATAGACCAGAAAATAAGTTCAAGTTTCTATTTTACATTTGGACAGTGGGTTATCCTTTCTCAATTTTGCTGAAGTTACTTTATTTACGTCCAAACTAAACCCAAATTTCATGATATTTACACAACGATACAGTAGTATGTGAAGAAACTTTCGGTATGCAAGTAAACAGCTCGTTGTGCTGGGATTGTCTTTAGTATTGAGACGATATATAACAAAGCCAATATTGATCTCTCTTTGTCCACTTGTGTCCACTTGAACATAACATATAGCTTTTTTGTTTGAATGGTTCTACCTTTTCTTTCCATTTTCTCTATGTATATTTTTAATAGAAAATTCATTATGAAAATTGACACAATTGATGTATTTGATAAACGACTTTCTTGGAGACCTGACGCTTATTTGTTCAGCTGCTGTTCTAAAGACACTACCCAAACTCAAAATGATAAATTTCTACATCATCAATAATCCTTGTTTTATGCTTCAGCATGCATTTAAAGGTTGATTGTTATCATAAGATAATCAGATAACACTGTTGTATAGCAATGACATTCTAAAACGGAATGCGAAAGTGATATTGAGGATATCGGACTCACGTGTAATATTTCTTTCTTAAACCTTTTTCTTATGTGACAGAAATATATGAATTTTTTTCGAATACTTTTAGGAAACCTGTAAAGCAAATTTGAGGTGTAATTAAGAGGAAACTTAGAAGGTTCAAATTACCATAAGGTGTTCCAATATTTTGTAAAAACGTTTTTACGTGAGAATTAGTGATTATTGGTCAAATGGGAGCTGTGGAATCACAGTTTGCAGTAACAGGAAAACATTTCATTAGCACCACATCTTGCCCGAAAAGTGTACGACCAAGCTTAACTATGGTAAGCTACAGTCGAGTCTATCAATTCACAATCCTGGAAACTACACAACGCATTTCCCTACAGTGGTGTCTAGAAGTCCGGAAAAATCTTTCGAGTATCTAGATCTAGACTGGAGCCTTTAAAACATAAGATAGTATTGTTTATAGTCTGGATTAAAACCGATGTCGCCTTTGACGGAAAGGTGAGTTCTTTTAATGTTTCCCGTTAGAAAAATGAAATTTATCTTCCTAATTTATGTGATTGGTCAAATAATTTGAGAAGATCGTTTTTGCGTTTCTTCTTTTGAAGAGTATATATAAAAAGTAAAATCTTCAATCAAGCCTAAAGGACATTTTGTATGACATTGCCATAGGGATATCTATACATTTAAACCTAGTTAAAAACTAATCCAACATTTCATGAGATGACTAACGCAATTTATTATAAATTGAATCCCTCTGCATGGACCCTGGGAAATTATTAAGATCTTTTCTATAATGTACAATCAAGAACTCTTGAATGATGATATATTCTGGTACATTTGTAAGATGACGCTATAAGGTGCCAATCTTGTAACAAAAAGTCCCTACGTCTTTGTAAAAGGATTTTAGTATACTAATCATAGTACTGACCCAATATTGAGAGATAAATAAGACCAAGTGCCACTTTGAAAAAAATTAAGAATTAAAAACTTGCAAACCAACCTATAGAATTTTCTAAAATATTCCATCACAAAACGGTTTCTATAATGAACCGTTGGTGCAAGCCATTGGTATTGAAACTGAAATGAAGAAAACGGTAAATAACGGACAAACTTCGTTCTGGCATTAGATTGGAGTGCACTGGATATACTTCTAGAGACATAACATACCTCTTGAAAATATCTGTTCTCATCCTCTCTCATTCTAAACACGCCCTTACGAAATGGCTCATACAGTTGATCTTTGGGAGTTTAAAAAAACAATTAGACAACGTGTAGTCACAAAAACAGAAATAATGACAAGAGTAATTATCATACATATATATTGTCACGGTAAGTAGAAATAATTACATTTTTAAATATTTTTCTAGAGTATTTTTTTCTCTCAGAAATATCTGTTTATATCTTTACGCATGATTTTGTCCAAACAGTATGACTTCCATGGTGGACCTTTTGTTGAGCTAAAAAGACAGAACTTGTAGTATCCGAAACTGAAATAACTATAATTATTGACATGTAAATATCATTAGAGCAACAAACAAATTCAACCTCTGAATATTTTTTAAGAGACAAAATAAAACAGACTGGAAAATATTTGTTCCTTTGTTATCGCTTCCTAACTATGATCTAAAAAGGCTCCCACGATCAACCAATCAAAAAGACTGAAATAATGACAACATAAAAATAACCATGGTCATTAGATAGAATTCCACTTCTTAATAAACACGCCTTTATAAATCAGTTCTTTCCTAACACTGTCTGAAAGTATGCCCTTTAAAGGCTTCTGTAGTGAACCGTCAGCTGAGTTTCTTGATGTTTATATGAGGTTGAAATCACTCTACATACTTATCATTCTCATGTAATTGTTGCCAACTCCGGCCACCATAGAGAAAGAGTTGTGAAAAATTGATGAGTATGCTCATCGAGAAGATTATAACGATAGGAATTGCCAAATCCATTTACTATTAAAAGCCGGACATATGAGTTTCCCGGTGGCTAGGGTATAAATTAATGAATGTATGACACGGAACGCACCCTAGGGTTACGATGAAATGAGCATTTAGCGATGACAATAGGAAATGACCTTTATCACGGCTAAGAACGTTCCGAAAAACAGCTGTTCGTCTTCTAAGCAGCAAGCAAATATGTCCCCTTTGGCCCACGGTACTTTTGTAAGTACCTTTAAGCGTATTGAAGAATTTTAACTCTGATGATTTGATGATTTATTGGGAGATATTATGAATATGCATATGCATATGATTATTGGACCCCTGTAGTTGGGCAACACCCAATATGGGTTGTTTCTAAATGGTATGCGAGGGGTGTCTCAAAAGTTTCTGGCCTGAACGTGAAACTGAATTTTGTGATCACGACTTCATGTCAAGTGCTTTTATAACATTTCTAATAACCTGCTATTGTCCAAAACCAAAAATATCCTTTAATGTTGCAATAATACCTCGTCGATCTCATAATTGTTACAACGCACACTGGATCAAGGAATTTTGAAATTTAGGGGGATGTTCACCTTTTGCAAGGGGGGTCATCAATTTTGCGGTCGATTTTTAAGACAAAATTCTAAAGGGAGGATTTTTGGGACATTTTTTATATTCAGACCAGAAACCCTTTGGACACCCATCGTATAACAACAATAGTAAAATAAGTTAATTACAAATGTGTTATTGGTTCATTTTGACAACTGAATCTGGATTAAAACTGAAGAAAAGGTATCTTTTATCAAGATTTCAAATTTGAAGATCTGTCTGTCGAAATGCAACGTAAGAAAATTTTCGATGAATGTTTTGCAATGAATTTGAATTATGTTGCATATGCACTTTCACAGAACATTTAAAACCATATTGCAAAATATGGATTTTAATAAGTGAATACAGTTTTACTTACCTTTTCTATAAATAACAATATATTCACTTTACAAAGTCATCTCAACAGTCCAAATTTGAAGTACTCCATTGTTGGCACTCACTGTCTCACACACTGCATAATGCCGAAGCTCTGCTGGCTGCCTTCTCATGTGCTAATCTCCATGTTGCTACAGGAGAATGGCACAAAGTGTTACCATAGATACCGATAAACATTGCAAGAGGAAACGACCAATCGCCTGAAGGGCTGTGCTTAACGGAAAGACTCTATTCCTTCTTTTACCGATTTGATTACCGCGAGACGGCTCGCCATCTCCAATAGCATAATGACCGTCAGGAAAAGAGTTTCCGTCAACCGATAATATGACTTATTGGATTTACACTTTTAAGATTAGAAATGAGCGAGAAAGACAAAAACGGATTTATCCATTTAACTCGCTTTGGTGCATTAGATATATTTTTTTGCAAAAACATGCACAGACATTTAAATCATTTCAGGTACTTTAAAACTTGTATAGATGAAAGAGAACAAACCATATGGTCCACTTCATATTTGTAAATGATTGCGACACTTTGATGTGTCCTATGAGTGACTTGTTTGTCACGTCGCAATCATTTGCTACAAATAGTTGCTTTTGATTGAATATGTTTTTCCTGTGCTCGCATATATATAATGTGATAAGATTGTATTTTATTATCTATTTATGTCGATAACATCTAAAAGATATCAAATTAAGTAACTGAAAGTGACACAGAGTATGTTTTATGATTATTTTCATGTGGCTTATGTATGAGTCAAAATACTATATGTCCTTGGTTAAATTCAAATCGCTCCTCCAAACCTGCATCTATAACTTTTAAATGTGAAGAAGTCGAAATTCTGCGTCCAATTTACATGTATATTAGTTAAATTACTATCACTACCAATCAATATTTATCTTGTTACTTATGCAAATCAGTTTCAAAATTACGTTTAAGTTTCAAACGCAAATCACGACTCCAACCTTCAACGAAACTGAACAAGTAAGTTCTAAAATAATAATTTTCAGAAACAACCACTACTTATCGATAAAATAACGCCATTTATGATAATGACATATGTGACACCAACAATATACTCTTTAAGATAACGATTGTATATTTTGAATCGTATAATGAATACTTTTAACAAATTTGCGCAGATTTAACTGCCTGTTTCGAAAAAACGTATTTTCATTAATAACCAATCATTTGCTCACCACCGCCGTATCATATAATATTTAAAGCTATCAAACCGTCTTCACACCTTTATGATTTCATGATACAGCTCGTGATTTTAAAAAATTCGATTATCAAATAAAAAATGTTATTTCTAAACAGGTTGTCAAATCATCGGACACTTCTTTATTTCATTCCCGGCATTCACCAAATATCGAATTTCTTCTAGTAGACGTCCAATGCCTCTTAGTTTTCAGACAACCTGCAACCCAAGTATGAATTCGAGACCTTTTCATGATATTTTTGCAAGATAAACCAACTTGCAGATTTTCACGACAATCTCATTTCAAATGTCATTATATTTGAGTGAATATTTCGTCATAATTGGACTTATGTAGTCAAATTAACTAAATTCCAAACAAACGTACCCCGGCGTTTATTCGAGACCGGACGTCGGTATGGTAATAAATAAATGATGAGCAAATTAGTTCCCCGCCACTCATCGATTATCAAATTCTAAGATACATGGTGTTAAACGGGTGTCAAATGTGCGAAAACCTGTTAATTTTATTTCATTCATGACATATTTGAAAGATGATGATCAAATTAGCCATTCGCCAAGTTCATCGAATAGTAAATTAAATGAATTGTTTCTATACAGGGTGTCCACATAACAGAAACTTGTTAATTTTATTCCATTCATCACATATTAGAAACCCTGTGAAGATCCCAGTGCACGCTTTCTTATTGCATTTCACAAATCAAATGAAATAGTAATTTGGCGCAGTAATATT
This sequence comes from Phorcus lineatus, assembly GCA_921293015.1. Taxonomy (NCBI): domain Eukaryota; kingdom Metazoa; phylum Mollusca; class Gastropoda; order Trochida; family Trochidae; genus Phorcus; species Phorcus lineatus. Next base: position 15,261,987 of record OV121094.1, on the reverse strand, counting down.
GAACCAATTATCTAGGTCATTTAATTGTATGACATTTTGGCTTATACAGTAACTGACGCCATTGCAATTACTTCACTGGTTAAATGATTCCGTCATCGATAACACGTGACTTAGTAATACAACCAGTTAATTGGAACTAGATTATCCGCATTTGTTATCACTATGGTCCTAAAGGGAAAATGGTGTGAAACTCATAAAAAGGGATTATTCCATTTCGTTGGCTCTGAAGCTGATTAAACTAGACCCCTTAATAATATAATTCCCCCTGTTCCCTTAAATCAATGACAAATGACTTAGAAATAAGATAATCACAACAACAATTATTATTAATATCATCATCATTGTCGTCATCAACAACATCAACATCATCATCATCATTACATTTTTTTTTGTAAACGGATATTCTTCAATCAGGCATGATGCAGATGATTCTGTTTCTAAAAATAGCTTCAGGAGTAATATTTATAATTAATAACTATTTTCATAATGAAATTGCATGGGAATACATGGTAATTGGTGTCCCCGAGGGCACAAAACTTTGTTGATAACTTCAAAGAGAACATGAGATTGATTATGTCTTTACTTATTTACAAATTGCATGTGGACAATAGTGGAAAGCTGTTTGAATAAAACACCAACATTGAAAGTGTGGGGGAGGGAATTCATTCTTAGGTGATAAATAAACCATTAATCTTAATGTAATTGTTTACGTCATAGGACCGTTTGGAACGAAGCCCGAAGCAAATATACACAGCTGTAAAAATTGAATTTCGCACGATCAAGGTACGTTTGATAACTTTAGTTGCTGTTCCTTGCATTCTGTAAAACAGTGCACTATTTTATAGCATTTTCTGAAAATGTAATCGTTAATCGAATTTAGTTGTTCTAATCTGGTACAAACTCTGTTAGTCATTGCACAACACACAAAAAATAACTATTATTAACTTCTTAAAATATTAACTTTTGCTTAAGTGTAGGTATACGTACGATACTGTTATCTAAACCTTGTAAATTTCATGAGGGTTAAATAAGTACAATGATGGTATTTCGATTTCTCACAATAGTGGCAGAAAGATGACATGGTATGTAAATACAGGGAGGGAATATTAAGAAACTTGTTCTACATTAAGATATTGAGTTTGTGAGAATTGAGAAAACTACACGGCTTACATGAAATTAACTGTAAATGCCCAACCCTAATAAATGTACAATTACACAAAGGTATTAGGAGAAATGCCTGCGCCCATATCCGAGAAGGTCAAGATGTATCAATATTATTATACATATTACAAATATGATACTCTGAAAGTTTAGCCTTTTAAGGCGTATTAGTTTGGAGGAGAAGCCCCCTCTTGGTTTTTAGTGATAACGACAGTCACGCCTATATATGTCGGGGAGGAAAATGGGGAGGCCCAAAAGTGAAAATATTTTCCCACTTAAAAAAGATACCAAACAAAAATCAGCTCTGAGAGTGCAGAAGATCTTGAGGAGAAACCCAAAAAATGTTAAAATGTTAAAAGTTGATTGACGACGAATTACGCCACGTCATATGTACATCGGGTCTCATCGGTCTGATAAGCTAGATCAGATCCAAATTATAACCAGACCATCTGATCTGAGTACGGCTCCTTAGGGGTCTTGTCAGGTGACCTTTGAACTCAAGCCGATAAGCGTTGAGGCTATAAAGCTATTAGCATGTTTAGATAATTTTGTGGGCCTCTCATTGAATTTACGGAAGGTGAAATGTTATGAATAAGGTCACCTCATATGACCTTTGTGGAGCCGTATTTAGGTCGGAAACGCAGCGACGCAATGATCTGCTGTAAATGAGATTGGGATGATTCGAACAATAACGTGGTCCGACTGCATTTCGTGGCTTTTTTTCTCGAATAAGTCTAGTCGGAGTTGTGTTCCTCTCAACTTATTTTACCGCTGTCAGTCCTTCTTATCCCAACAGAGGTTACTCAAGTCATTTCATTTCTTAGTAACATATATATATGTTACAAGCTAACATAGAAAGAGAAGGTTTTGACCCCCGCTTACTTTACATAAATTCATCAATGGATGTAATGTTTTCATCTAGAAGAAAATGGCGTTAGATTCCTTTTTAAAGTAAAGAAACCAAGGTTTCAAAAATTGAAAAAAACCCATACACACATGCTTGTCTCATGGTCTGGGAAAATGTAGTTCGCAGCGCAGCTGACTGGTTAGTTTTCTCAGTTGCGCAACTACTTTGCACTTTACGCTGCCTATGTCTCAGGGTCTATTTACGTATAGACCTATGAATGGAAATCGAATGAAAGCTTTCAAAACAGAATGGTATTAAATGCCATTTAGGGTTAAAAATTGTATCAAGTAGGTGTTGGTGTGAGGTTAACCTTGACGATAGCTCAATAATCTATTCCTCCATTATTTACGGACATAAAAGAAAACGGAAAATGGCACTGTACATCAATGGCATTACCATTAAACCGTTCGAGAGAAAAACATGCTGTCTTTGTGAATAATAGGCTCGAAAACTAAATCAGAATTCTTCTCGTTACATACAAAAGATATTCCCATGAACTGTCACAGATGTTCAAGCAAAGTGTTTGCCTTGAGTAAATATTGAGGTTTTTAGGAATCCTATTCATACGTGGTTCAACGACCTCTGTGTTACCATCGTAGGTACACCCTTTTTCTTCGGCTGTTATCTTATTCATAAATATCAAGTGTCCTCATTAATTATACAGCGTATGTTTAACTGTTTAAATTTCCATTTGTCTATCGGTTTTTCTTGATGGTATTATTCTTTGCCAAACATGTCTATTTATATTTGTGAATTGTGTTAACCATATCCTTTAACATCACTTATTTTCATGTACCAATACCAATATTTTGATATCTTATGAAAAATTGTTGATCAATCCTAATTTGGTAACAAGCAAGAGACCTGGAAAGCTGAAACCTTCTGTACAGACTCCCCACCTAATGGGGACTCTGATTTCTGAATTTGGTGAACCTTAGACCACAATAAATGGACACTGAGGCCTCAACCAAAACATTTTTTCGTCTTCTTCAGAAAGCTGATACTTATTGTACAGGGTATTATCATATATTCAGATATATATATGATGATTCTGTGGCCCTTCAATTTGTGACCCCATGGCCATTTATATAATAAATTATAGAGAGCTACAGAGCTAATAGTTCTAATTCTAACAATTTGATATATAATTTGTATTCTTTAATTATGATATGTTCTTTCATTGAATATAAAAACCTCTCATGAAAATTATTTCAGAGATTAAAGTTATTCTTCTACAGTTTCACTTCGTAGACACATACACTTCAGACAAAAACTTTCCGTACTTTAGTATTCAAGACTTCCCTACTTTTTGTTAGTTCTCTCAGGGCTTCAGGTGGATATACTTTTGCTTAGATGAAACATTAATCGATCAACATCGAAGAATGCGACTTTGACATCATGTAGCCGTATACGACTTGCATCACACTTTGATATAGCGATGCAATTATAGATAAAGCGTATAAATGGTACGGGTCTAAACCAATTTAGCCATGATAGGGCAAGCGCTGTTTTCTGCAGACGTTCTAGCATTTCCATTAACTGTCTGAAAAGGTGAACAGTTAAAAAGACCAAGGTCATCTGGAAATGATCGTGATTTTAAAAATCACATGGTTACCTTTGCATTTTTAAAAATAGTAAAATCTACCACAACTTATGGGTGCATTGTTTGTCCCTTATCAGTTGATGTGAATTCGGCTACAAATTTTCACTATCTGAAAGACAAGAAATTACATTCAAAGACATGGACAATGCAAAATTTGATAAGTTTCCTTGACGTCTAAAGATGTTTTGCGAAATAAATTCTAGTAATTCTAGCAAGAAGGTTAAAAAATTTCTTTGAAAGAGACTTCAGAGAATGGAAATTATGATGTGAATAGAGAAATACAGCTTAACAACCTCTTTATTCACTCTTGTTTCGTTCTCAAGCAGATGTAGCAAATATTAACATATAATGATGTTGATGTTGATGATGATGATGATGATATTGATGATATTGATGATAATGATGATATTGATGATAATGATGATATCGATGCTGCTGCTGCTGCTGCTGCTGCTGCTGCTGATGATGATGATAATAATAATAATAATAATGATGATGATGACGATGATGACGATGATGATGATGATGATGTTGATGTTGATGATGATGATGATGATGATGATGATGATGATAATGATAATAATAATGATAATAATAATGATAATAATAATGATAATAATTTAAATGTCAATAATAATGATAATAATAACAAAAATAAAAACTAATTAATCATGAAAATTTTCTAACTAATGCTGGGTCTGATCATTATCTATTCATTATCACCCTGATGGATTAGTACTTCGAGGCAACTACTTAGTGCTTCGCGACCAACCGTACTTCCTGTGGTCAGATACCTATTTGTACAGCTGAAACGTCTGAATGCAATTGGAATAAAGTTCCTGGCCTAAGGATACAAGCCAAGATCCTCATTTCAAAAATCCCTGAGGAGATCGTTAACCACTTAATTCGTCTTTGCACGATGGTAAACATTTGTAAATGATGCTTTCAAATTATAGGTGTTTCTTTTTGGGTTCGAACATTTCGTATCTCCATGAGAGGCGAAATGGTAACCACTATGCCGTGCTCCATCGTATTTAATACACGTTACAAATGAACAAAGAAATAACGTAACGAAATGTATGAAAATTCGTAAGTATAAGAAACCAGTGATGAAAAAAGGGGAGCTTGCTTTTTTAGTTAATTTCTAAACTTTATACACATTTTAACATTTTTTGTACACAGTTTTAAATGTGGTAAAATTGGTTCAATGGTGGATTGGATGGGTGAAAGAGGGATCCGGCGGATATTAAGCGAATACAGATCTGGTGTAGTATGTACAAGCACATGCTTCGTGTAGGCCCTAGATGCACACATAACGATAAGAATCAAGCAGTGTTTAGTTCGGTCATTTAACGGAATAAAGTAAAAACGATAGCTAACCCAATCCCACTTGTTAATAAATAATGTTGCAATTCTAAAGCCATCGGAAAAACATGATGGCAGATGGTCGGTCCAGGAATCGTGTTCCCTTGTTGTCATAATTATATGATATTTACGAGACTTTTTCAATTAGTGAATGATTTATTATCCATATATTGGCAAAACTGGTATATGTATTATTCACCATCTCTGAATTATGTATATACTTTATTTCAAAATAATGCCCATCTATCTACTCTGTGGTGGTTGCTGCAAAGTGCTGGTACTTTAAGTGGCGATTTCAGAGGTTATCATTGTATTAAAGTATTGGCATTTAATAAGTAATCTGATTAATAAGTTTATTCATTATCTTTACAGCATATCGCTGGGGTTAAAATTTTCAGTCTCGTTTTTGACAGGGTTCAAGGTCATGGGAACCTGAGCATACCAATTATAATATGATAATATCCATGCCCATCTTTTTCCCTCGTAAACAAACAACCTTTGATACAAGTGGGATTGTTTCTCAGTTCTTTCAAACTCTGCAACTCTGTTACCATTTACGTGTATGACCTCATATTATTGTCTCTTATTTGACATTTGTTTTGTCAGAAATATGTAGCCAAAGGAACTATAGTTATTCAAACCGTTACGGGTCTTTGCAGGGGCTCGGCAACTTTGTCTGCAGTAGAGAACTAATCTTCACGCAGTAAGGTTTGTCTGCAATGCTTCACTGAAATACTGCACAGTAGCACCTTTGGTTCGATAGTTCTGCAGGTTTTACCGCAATGCATAGACACAATAGCGTTGCAAGCTTTCTCCTTGCAGCGATACTCACCGTCACGGTCTACCGTTGAGACACTCTGGGGCAGATATATTATTTTATCATCCAAAACTGTGTTCCATAGGAGATATCCCTTGTGGACGATCAAGCTATATCTCCTAGGAGATATCGTTGTAACAGTAGATTTTGAACAATGCCCTATTACAGTCAAGTTCATGACATCACAATTGTTTTACATCATCAAGTAATGACGTCATAAACATGATGACGTCACAATGCTATGACATCACTCCACTGAGAGTCTTGTAGTGCAATGTTCAGAAATACATATTTTTCACGGAATCGAAATTTTGGATTTTGGATGATAAATAGATTCTCACCCTCGTGTCTTCTGATATCAAATATATCAACACTCGTTGATAACAGTAAAATATCCTCGGCATGCCTCGAATATTTGTACCCTCTATCAACTCGTGTTGATATATTCGATATCAGATGACACGAGGGTGAGATTCTCTTTATCTAAGTCATATAACGCCGTAAGACATAGTCTATTCTCAATTTCCTTTGACATTAAATATCGACAACAACATATTATATAGTTAATGTATCATCTCATAAATTATATCACATATGGTTGAAGGCCTATACTTTGAAAAAAATGTAAACGAAAAACCTCTTAAATCGACACAAAAAGTTTCAACAACCATCTACCGGCTACAGAGAAGAATCTTAAGCATTGTTTCCATTTGTGTATATAATACTTAAGAGTTGGCGAACACTATATACCAGTATTGCCATTTAAGGGTTATAAATCATGTGCTAATTGAAAAACTCTCGTAAATATCAGATAAATATGACCACAGGCGACCACGATTCCTGGACCAACCATCTGCCGTCTTATCAGATTTATGAGGACTTCGTCGGATGGATTTTGATTTGCTGCATTATTTATTAACAAGTTTAGTTAGTTAAGCTAAGTTTAATACTTTATCAGAGTAATTATCCAATTTAATGACAGAAACAACATAGATTTATGCTAAGTGTTATATTTGCAACAACCAGCCTACATGCAGCCTACTTTGGCCCAGACCACCTCAGGCTCAAAATGTGATAATACATTTTTTTGCGTCACTGGTTTCTTATACTATTGTTTTTGACTTGTATGGAATTGTGTTAAATAGTTTCACTATTCATTGTTGCCTTGTCTGGACGTTGAAACATGGTATTGTAGGATTTCGACCTCTCGTGTCAGCTTTAGGTTCGAATTCTGGCCGGAAGGTTTCCGTAAAAGGTTCTGTGGTTGTGTTTTTCAAAATAGTAACAAAGAGTCGTTTGTCACTCCCTTAGAGTATTGATAAAAGGGCGGTGAATATTTCACGTTCTGTACTTTGAGAGATCGTTCATATCCAAACATATGTGTGCAAATGTATTGGCACCTGTATCTCGAGCCCACCAACCGTTCAAATCTGAATAATTTGTTCTGGCTCTCGTTCATTTTTGCAAGAAATTTAACAAAACGGATGTGCTCGGTCTTGAACGTCGAACTTGATCCTATAGCATGTCATATAAATGATCCAAATAGATTTGACATCTTATTTTAGGGACAAGCAAAGCAGCTTCACTGTATAACCCTAATAAACACTAACCGTAGGGTGTTTTTTTTCAAAGTATGATTATTTCGAGAAGCCCGAGGTCTTCTCAAATGTCCACCTTTTCAGGCATTAATTGAAATGCTAGAATTTATATTAAAGCTAAAAATGTGATTCGCTTTCCTCTCATTACATCTCTGTCAAAGAGCGATGCAAGTCACATCGGGTTACAAAATGACGTCATCGCCGCATTGGTCGTTATTCGATTGGTGTGGGGCGGAATGGGGCAGCGAGCAGCGCCTTCGGCTTCGGATCAAGAGGTCCGTAGTTCGAATCCCGCCAGGGGTTCGGCAACTTTGTCTCGGTAGAGAACTATACTACAGCCAGTGGCAGGTTTGGGTGCAATTCTACACTGAGTTTCAGCGCAGTACCATCAATGGTTCGCTAGTTCCAGCCGATGCTCGTGATTTCGAATAGCCATAATTATGTTGCAGGATAACTCCCTGCAATAATACTAGCAGTCGCTATATAAGAAAAATACTTTTGAAAGCGGCGTTTAAACCATGATTTGTGTCGTTTCCTGTAAGCGAAAGTTCATATACTAGAACCCCGTGGATTTCTAACATCCTTGAAGTAGGGAAGTTCTTCCACATCTAAAAATATGTATTTTGGATGTTCCTCGAAAACCAGTTCCAACATTTATCTTCATCTTTATTTCAACATAAATGTAGACTCAGTCTTTGTTTTAAAAAAAACATAAAAGAAGGTGTTATTCGATATATGAACATATAATGAAAGAAGAACAAATAATATATTCATGAATATTTACTTTATTTTTAAAAAAACCTCAGAAAATAGATGCATGAAATTTCTTACTGTTACCAAATTTTGATTGTTTTATCAATTTTAAGATCAATGCATAATTTGTACAGCAATAAAATGGGTCCGGTTAACACTTGTCCATAGCGAAAATGGACATATTTGGCAAACAAATGATAGAAAAATGAAATGAAAAAAGCCATGGGCTCTGTAGTTTATCAGCCTTTGTATTGTTGATGTTTAAGATATGTATTATTGGGAGTAGGCTCAGTAAACCAATAACATTTACATATCTCAATCTCAATCCTACAAGAATGAGTCAAATGTTCATAGCATTTGTGGTTTCTTAAAGAGAGACTAGACAAAAATAAATTTGAGGGTGGACACCCTACCACGCCCACATTTGAAGGGCTAGGGGGGCGTCAACATCAAAGTTACAAATCTGATGTCACGTCAGAAAAAATTTTACTCTTAAAATGTTAGCCACCTGTGCCTATTGGTTTTGGAGAAGAAGATGTTTATAAAACATTTAGGTAAAATGCCTGCCATAGCCGAATTAGAGGTTGGTCAGACCAAAATGTACAGATTCGGATCACCTAGGGGAAAGGTATATCCCCACAAAATTTCAGCTTTGGGGTGGAGCAGTTTTGTAGAAGTCGAAAACGGGAAAGAATACGGAAGACGGACGCAGTACGACGGACGACGGACAACGGACGGACCTTTTAGGTCAGATTAAAAACAAAAAAAGTGGAATTGAAAGTTCAACAGATGAACACAAGTTGCATATTTATTGAAGAAGTTAGGTACTTATGAATTAGATAATGGTAGAAGAATGTGCACGCACGATTGAAACATTTTGAAAAATGCTTATAAAAAAGTCCATATTTACTCAACGCAATCACTTTGCTTGCCCATCTGTGACTGTTCACGGTCATATCTTTTAACATCAGTGAGAAAAACTCTTCTTTTGTTTCCGAACCTATAATCAACAAAGAGAGCATGTTTCTCCTTCGAACTTCATATAGTAACGTCATCGTTGTTAAGTGCCTGTCTTTATTTTCCATGTCAATGGCTGAAGGATAAATGAACTATTGAACGTATGATTAAGGTTAATTACACAACACTTAAGTACAAGTTGTGACCCTAATGGTATCGAATACCTTACCGTTTTGAAAGCTTTCATTTGATTTCCATTCATAGGTTTAAATGTAAGCATATAATGAGACAAAGGCAAAGTGCAGTGCAAATTAGTTGCGCAACTGAGATGATTGACCAGTCTGCGATTTGTACTATTCCCCCCAATACATGAGACAAGCATGTGTGTGTGGTTTGTTTTTAAGTATCTGAAAAGTTTCTTTCTTCACTTTTAGAAATAATTAAACTTTTTTAGGATAATAATTTACGATTCGAGGCGGATATTACACGGTTGTAAAACCATTAAAAGACGCTCAAACGTTTTGGGGCACAAAGACTTTAAAACTTGATGGCAGCTGTACTAAAGGTTATAAAATACAAGGATAATCTATGGCCGGTAGCAAGGCCATGTTAAAAGTTTGCTATGCATTTTGAAATAGGTTGATGCACGTGATCGGTTACGTAATTAAATTAATGGACCGAGCTGAGTTTTTTCTACACTCACCAAGGACGATGAAGACATTCCCTACAACGTGGGTCAATAACTACTCTGTTTTGGATAAGATACATTAACGCATGCCTTGACACACCATCTGTGTCCCTAACAAACAAATGTAGTGAAATTTCAACAGCGATTTCGGTGTGGAAACATGAAGAGAAAATATGCTGATAAATAATTATATACATCAAAAGCAACAGATACTAAAAAAGTCATTTGTGGTCCAGTTTGCATTATCATTGTGTTAAAGAGCCTCTCCGTGAGTTGTTGGAGTCATATATGCCAAACTAAATCAATGGTGTCATTTGATCGCTAAGTATCGACTGTTACCAAAAAGACACATTTTAAAGCTCATTGTTTTTTTACAGTGACAATATGAAGGTAGAACGTCGCAATTATGATCGAAAACCGGACAGTGGCGCGCGTCAAATAGTCAAACGTAATTTTGGAGACTTAACTAAAACAGCAAGGAGGGCAGTTAGGAGTTGATCGTTTTTGTTAGGTTATATAACTGATATCCATGTATATTGAACGTGATATCTACACCTCTGTGCATTTATTAGGCTGTTTTTAGATTTTCACGGAAAACCAGTATTTGTCATATATATGTCTTTTGGACATGAAAATTTAAGATGTTTTGATTTTATATCACCACATACGACATTTAGGTTTGTATCAAAGTTAAATAATATGTTATGAAAATCACGGAGTGGCTCTTTAAGGAGGTTTCTTATCTCATTGAAATAAGATCGAAAGTTGTTCCTCTAACCTCGTTTCAAGAAACGCAGCGAGGTACGAGGGACCAGTTTCATTCTGATTTCAATTGACCGATGATCTCACAATTAATGGTTAAAAACTATACGCTTAACAATTCAAATTACATATAATACATATTCTATGGCTTGGCAGTCCAGTTTTTCCTAGAACAAATATTGAATACGTAACTGTAACACGTCTTACCCAGTAGAGTCAACTCATCCTGGTGTCAAAGGCTTTTTTGTTTCAATTTTTTCAAATGTTCATTGAGAGGTTATAGCAAAACCATTACTCAACTTTATTATCTGTAGTCGTTGAATAATATGTCACGAATCAAGCTTGCGGTTATTCTAGTATGGACCCCTTTGATGCATTCGAATAGGATCAATGTATTCGCTAAAGTGACTTCTTATAAGAAATCTCAATATTGGTTAAAAACGATTGTCGTAGAATTTGTAACAGTTTTTTTTTCTTGAGCTCCCTATGTGACAATCAGATACTATGCAACAGTTTCTATAAAGAGTAAAGTTTGAAGGGGATGTAAAAATCGTAAAAAAATATGTCAGCATATGTTCTCAAACGATCTATGGGTTGTGGCAAGGTCAGTGCTTATGTCTATCTCTTTTATGCTATTTGATCAAAGTATGCTTACAAAAGAAGACTGACAAGGTAAAGACCTTTGAAAGATTGGATATCAGCATCAAAGATATTGTGTTTCGTCTATTGTCACTAGGTGACATAGTATTTTCTTTTAGCCCTGACAAGTTTTGAAATAACGTGTGCAGATTTAGCTTCAAATCATCCCATTCATTTCGCATTCATATTTAAGCCAAAACAGTAAATATATTGGTTGGCAAGTAAATGTTTGATATAAAAAAAGGATAAAAACCTTGTACGTACAAGAATTCGAAACTATTTCAGACACTAATATACTTAATAGACACTATCGACCTATATCTGTCTATTCGTTTGCTTTAGAATAGTTTCCTAAATTGCGTCATGGTAATTGGCGTACGCCGGTCACTGGATCTCGTAAATCGACATTAAGTAAGGTATCTCCATCCTATACATACGGATCGATAAGATAATTCATTGTAGTGCTAATAGCATGGGGATATAAATTTGACAAAGCATTATCGGTTATAATGTAGACATAGAGAAATTCATTTGAAGGACAACAATGTTTTATTGCCTTCTTTTTGAAAGGTAATTCAGTCCTTGAAACTTCTTTCTTTAAAGCCATTGTGCTTTCATAGACCTACTTATTTTCCTTAAAACTCAAGTGATGCTAGGTGATTTCAGGTTGATTTCCAATATCCGTACACCACAACTTCAACTTGTATAACGGCGGGGAAGAACGCATCATAACTATATTATCTATTGCCACACTGTAGGAAAGTGTACGCTTCGGAAGTTTTATTCAAGGAAGTGAACGACTTTCTATGCGAGATCTAAGTTATTTTATGTTCATTTGGTATAGGGTTTAGTTAAATAAACGAGTTTTCATGTACTTATGATTGTAACATGACGTCGGTTTTAAACTAAATTTGCGGGTGTTGAATAACAATGAATCCCGGAAATTTTACAAACGCAACTATTTATCTTCTAAGTAAGTATATTCCTTGCTCGTAACTCTCGCAGTGAAAGTCGTTCACTTCCTTGATTAAAAATTTTAAGACGTACACTCTTCTACGGTGGCTTTCGGTGAGAACTGAAGCAAGGGAAATACGGCGCTGAAGACCTAAATGTAGCACTGACCCCGTTAATGTAGCAGTTTTTGACTTAACACATAGTGTCAAAGTTAAAATTAAAGAATTGTGTATTAGCAGATCATAAGTTATATCTGTCACAGTTAAAAACTAGAGGGATTTTTTCACACGAAAACTACGATTGAAAAGGCCTAAACTTTTCAAAAGGCCCATCTTCATGATATGGAGAGTTTGTGTAACAAATTGAGTTGCCATGGAAACAGAACGGTCAAGCCCCCGAAAGACACATCTACATGATAAGGAGAGGCAGGGTACCACATTTGGTGATGAACCGACAATTAGATAGAGGATATTTGACATTTCTCCTCGAATACCATGGATATCTCATCGAGTGAAGTAGAAATTTATATTTTCACGAGTGGCGTAGCCACGAGTGTAAATATATGATTTTCTACTTCACGGGATGAGATATTCATGGTATTCGACGAGAAATGTCAAATGTTCTATTTACTATGTTTCCCAAAACCCCGTAAATGACCCTAACTATATGAATTGAGAAGCTAAAACGCTTCGCTAGCGCGGCTGTTGCATGACGTCATTCAATTGTTTCATGACGTCACAGACGACGTCATATGATTGTTGCATCATGTTACAGAGTAGAATACCATGTTTATTTCACTCAGTGAAAATACGGGTTTTATTTTCACCGATAAATGACATACTTCACCATTCGAAATATAATAAATAGAGGATATTTGACATTTCTCGTCGAATACCATGAATATTTCATCGAGTGAAGTAGAAATTTATGTTTTCACGAGTGGCGTAGCCACGAGTGTAAATATGTGATTTTCTACCTCACGAGATGAGATATTCATGGTATTCGACGAGAAATGTCAAATGTTCTATTTATTATGTTTCTCAAAACCCCGTAAATGACCCTAACTATATGAATGGAGAAGCTAAACCGCTTCGCTAGCGCGGCCGTTGCATGACGTCATTCAACTGTTTCATGATGTCACAGACGACGTCATATGATTGTTGCATCATTTCACTTAGTAGAATACCATTTTTATTTCACTCGGTGAAAATACGGGTTTTATTTTCACCGAAAAATGGCATATTTCACCATTCGAAATATAATAAAACACGTACATACACACCGAAGTTTATATGGGAAGAGGATACGCTTAGTAAGCATGTACTCCGTACAACTCTAATTGTGCTTTTAGAATTCTTTCTCATGTTAAGAACTGATTAATCCATGTCTAGTGTTATCACGACATAACTCTCTTGATATGGAATAATGTGTTTGTTCTAAAAAGAATTGATGAAAGTCAAGACTTAATTTCCTCTTCCCACCAATAAAGTCATTATTTGTACTAACATAATTGGAAAAGTCGTTACTGTATCAGTTGTGAACAAAAAGACATGTCTTCTGTGGAAAAATAGAATTACTTAACAAACAAAAGAAATTTGTTGTTGTGCAGTGTTTGACATTTATTGCGTACACATATTATGAACCAGCTTTTATAGTCGATCTCGATAAATTTTCACCTTGCAGTGGAGGGATGATTATGAACAGTGTAAAATTGCTTTTGGAAAGGTAAAACAAAGGGCAAAGAAAAACACAAAGTTTGTCAATGAGAGTTACATAGTATTGTATCTTTAATTTTTTCTTACATCCCGATTTCGGGGGGGGATGAGACGTCAAAGTATAGTAAGTCGTGTTTGTTATTAATTTTTTCTTTTCTGTTTCTTATTGGTGCTATGCCAAAATAAGGAGTGTGTGCATAAAGCTTCAGCTTTCGAGGCCTTTTGCTTCTACAGGACATATATATGTTTTTAGGGCATGCCATCAGCGATCTTTTTTAGGAGGAAAAAGTGTCACCAAATCTATAAATTTGAATCCCCATCAGCTAAGGAGTCTGTACAAAAGGTTTCAGTTTTCTTGAACTCTGGTTACTGGAGGGTCTTAGGGGTGACAGGCTCACTGAATCTACAAACTAAAAACCTAATTTTAGCCTCTAATTAACAAAGATTTTAACTGAAAATTTGAGCCTCTTATGTCAACTGATGTGGAGAAGAAGCAGGCTTATATTTGCCCATATTTTACGGGAAGTATTTAATACGATACCTTTCAGCAAAAGTCTGTACATCCCGATACAATGATGTCATTGATGACTTATAGCATACATGATTATAACAACTCAGGCTGTGCCTTGAGGATTTCTGGTTGATTTTTCAGTTGAGGTGAGGTGAGGTGAGTTGGTGTTTAACGCCGCTTTCAATTTTTTTTTCAGTTGAGGTTACATTACTTCCATGAGGCGATGAATCTTATTCGAAGCGTCACTTATAACAACTTGGTAGGACAGATTTAACTGCCTTCTTAAAGGGACCAGATCGAGGATTTCCTTAAATTTACCAATCTGTTTACAAGTTTTGTTCAAAATTATACTAGCAATTAGTAATGGCTTGTAGTTAAAGTACCTAGAATATGCCGTTCCAAAAGAATTTGACTGGGGTTGTAGAAATTATCCTTGTCAGTCCGTTGATGTGTATATCCTTTCTTTATTTTAGAAAAAGAAATAGAAATTATAAGGTCTAGCTCAATGCAATCCAGCAAATAATTAGATGACTAGGCACATATAGGCACTTTGTGGATTACGAATTTTCTAGATGAACTTCAATGAAACTTGTATATCAAAAAGTCATCATGTGAATTCATGCTTTCTAAGCTTTTGAACTTTCTAATTCTAGCCTTTTTAATGGAAATATAATTTAAAGCTGTGTTTCCGTCGCAAATCTCAAATGATATATATACTAGGTCAATGGAAAAATTGAGTGTAGTCAGTTGTGCTGTTAGGATCTTAAATTTATTCTGACTTCATATTTGGCCATTACAAAGGCTACATATACCCTGATAACCTTCAGCCTAAAACGCTCCTATATGATGGAGCTGGGCGGAGACTGATGGGCTGATGTAGCAGGATGAGCCATTAAATACAAACATGCCTTGTAAGCTTAAGCTATTGAAACATGTAAGCAAATTACAAAATTTTAGTGTTTGAGTTCACTTCCAATCTAATGTATTCAAACATAAAAGAAAAATTCTGATTCTCTTAAAATTGTCTTTGTTGATACTTGTGATGATTTTATCTTCACAGCAAAAGTTCTTGAGTAGACATTACGACTTTTTAAAAATCTGGTCACAAAGGAATATTAACCTCTGCAGGATAACTTTGAATGTTTACCTTGTCAAATTTATACTCATGTGTCTAGTTTGGTTCTAGTTTGGTTCGACAGCATAATAGAGAGCTGATTTTGGGTACAACATTATTAACATCTAGAGTATCTGGTGTTGTAGGGAGAAATCCTGTATTGTTCCAACCCAGTATGCACCGTTTTTCGTCAATGTATGTTCCAACCAAGTATGCATCGTTCATCGTCTCTGTATGTTGTAACCATGACTGCATAGTTCATTGTCTCTGTATGTTGTAACCATGAATGCACAGTTCATTTTCTCAGTACGTTCCAACCCAGTATGCACCGTTTTTCGTCTCTGTATGTTCCAACCAAATATGCACAGTTCATCGTCTATGTATATTGTAACCATGAATGCACAGTTCATCGTCTATGTATGTTCCAACCAAATATGCACCGTTCATCGTCTCTGTATGTTCCAACCCAGTATGCACCGTTCATCTTCTCTGTATATTCCAACCAAGTATGCACCGTTCATCGTCTCTGTTTGTTGTAACCAAATAAGCACCGTTCATCGTCTATGTATGTTGTAACCATGAATGCACAGTTCATCGTCTATGTATGTTCCAACCAAGTATGCACAGTTCATCGTCTCTGTTTGTTGTAACCAAATATGCACCGTTCATCGTCTATGTATGTTGTAACCATGAATGCACAGTTCATCGTCTATGTATGTTCCAACCAAATATGCATCGTTCATCGTCTATGTATGTTCCAACCCAGTATGCACCGTTCCTCGTCTCTGTATGTTCCAACCCAGTATGCACCTTTCATCGTCTCTTTATGTTCCAACCAAGTATGCACCGTTCATCGTCTATGTATGTTCCAACCCAGTATGCACAGTTCATCATCTATGTATGTTCCAACCAAGTATGCACAGTTCATCGTCTCTGTTTGTTGTAACCAAATATGCACAGTTCATCGTCTATGTATGTTCCAACCAAGTATGCACAGTTCATCATCTATGTATGTTCCAACCAAGTATGCACCGTTCATCGTCTCTGTTTGTTGTAACCAAATATGCACCGTTCATCGTCTCTGTTTGTTGTAACCAAATATGTACAGTTCATCGTCTATGTATGTTCCAACCAAGTATGCACAGTTCATCGTCTATGTATGTTCCAACCAAGTATGCACCGTTCATCGTCTATGTATGTTGTAACCAAGTATGTACAGTTCATCATCTATGTATGTTCCAACCAAGTATGCATCGTTCATCGTCTCTGTATGTTCCAACCAAGTATGCACCGTTCATCATCTCTTTTTGTTGTAACCAAATATGCACAGTTTATCGTCTATGTATGTTCCAACCAAGTATGCACCGTTCATCGTCTCTGTATGTTCCAACCCAGTATGCACCGTTCATCGTCTGTTTGTTGTAACCAAATATGCACAGTTCATCGTCTATGTATGTTCCAACCAAGAATGCACCGTTCATTGACTCTGTATGTTCCAACCAAGTATGCACCGTTCATTGTCTCTGTATGTTGTAACCATGTATGCACAATTTATCTCTGTATGTTCCAACCAAGCATAAACAGTTCATTGTCTTTGTATGTTGTAACCATGAATGCAAAGTTCGTCTCTGAATGTTCCAACCAAATATGCACAGTTCATCATCTCAGTATGTTCCAACATAAAAGGCAGTTTATCATCTCTGCATGTTCCAAACATGAATACACAGTTCATCGTCTCTGTATGTTCCAACATAAAAGGCACAGTTAATCATCTATGTATGTTCCCACCAAGTAGGAATAGTTCATGGCCATGTATGATTTGTATGTGAATATCATCAGATGAGAGCTGGTCACGTGTTCCATGTTAAAGGCAGGAGTTTAACAACATTTTCTGTAAATTCATTCTTTACACCAGGTGTTGATAAAAACTGCAAAGAAAATAGCAAATTGGTTACTTCTATACTCTATTGATTATTCAGATGACAATATTTGCCTCTATAACGACTGTTACCTCCATCCCAACATCCAATAAGATTACATGTACATGATTACAAATGCAGTTGGCTCATATAGGCGTTAGAAAAAGGAAACGAAATATATCAATAAAGGTCCAATTACTTATCAGTTATTGTTTATTTCCAATCACAACCGAATATAAACAGCTTACACAAAATTGAGTCGGCCAGCAATTTCCAAGGATAATTACTTTGTACAAAGTATCCACTTGTATTTCATAAGCTTTTAGGAAGACAAACAGATTTTCAAGTTTCTCTAAGGTACAACCTTTGATGAAGCTCTTCAGAAAAAAGATTGCAATTTACCAAGAGGTGAAGTGATATGGGTTTAACGCTGCTTTCAGGAGTCATTTAGCAAGACCAAAGGTTCTTAGCAAAGTGTCTGGAATAAATGCTATATACATTAAAAACTAATGAATTTCTATGAAACTCTCAGCTGAAGACTGGCTACAGTACCTTGACCTCCTGGAACATTGGGCCGGGAGGACTTAGCACTTCTGGAGTGTAAAGATCACAGAGCTTCAACCATACTACATCTGACTCCAGGACTATCAGATCCTCCAGACCTTTCCTTGCTGCCTGAAGGAGTGTACATAGAGACATTGTGAGCAAAGCCAGGAGGACAACCATGAGAAGTGGGAATTTTATCAATCGTCAAAAACCGTGTTCCACAGGCGATTACATTGGTGGGAGATCAAGCAATATCGATATAGATTTTATAGACATTAGGTTTAGAATGCCCTGCTATCGTCAAGTACATGACATTACGAATGTGTTACATCAATCAGTACTGACATGAGAATGATATTACGTCATAAACGTAAGGATATTTAAGTATGACATGACCACATTTCGAGTGTTGATATATTTGAAGTTGATGGTGAGATTGTTGATGTGCCTCAATTATCAGAATAGTTTCTAATTTTGGTACTGTAAAATAGAAACTCTTATTTCTTTACTCGATACCAAAAATACAGGCTTGAAAACCGACAGTCTGAAGATACTGTCAAAGACTACACCATCTAGGAACACTGTTAGCCTACTTCAAAAGACAGTTTAACTAACAGTAATTAACTTGGCAATGCCACAGTCTATGATGGTAAGTATCTGGTTTTCATGAACATTGCCCTTTAGACTAATACAACTATATGTTCAGGCTTGTTGCATTTCAAATTAATTTCACACATTGCGAGAAGATACGTGAAAATAATGATGTAACAATATTAACTTAAATTATTTTCAAGACCATGAGTCTTTTATATATCAATAATTTCAAAACCCAAAAATGTAGCCTTGATTGGAATAGTCACCTCCTGTAATGTTTTTGGCTGTCGGCAGCTCAAGTAAGGGAGATAACTGTTAACGATTCCATCAACCTCGATCTCCTGAGCTCCGACCTGAAAAGATAAACAGTTTATATCCATAAGTTTGTATGCATTATATTTCATCATTAGCCATTACAGAGGCAATAAATGTGGATGATGTTAGCTTATATTCATTAATTCTTAAGTAGGATCAAAGGATTTATTTTTCTCTTTACTCCAAAATCTGTCGTTCTGTCAACTTTGTTTCCTAAAGTAAAGTCTTCCCACAAGTTATCTGGGCAGTATCTCTAACTAATTACAGAATCTTCTTTGAAGTGTAATCCACTCTTTATTTAAATCAAGTAAACAATACAAATCTTTCATTTTTGAATGACTTAATCTTTTCAAAATTATGTGCACGCAGCACAGGTGAAAGAACTCTAAGAACTCTCGTAAGATACACACCAGTTTACAGATGAGAGCGAGGTGAGACAGACAGGCCATCTGCAGCTTGTAGTTAGTGGTGTACAGATAGGCCTGGGCTGATCCACAACTGTTGGCAGAAATTTGAAAATCAAACGTACAGCTGTTGGCTCTGTAGCTCATTTGGCTTTGAATGGTCAGAAGTTCAAGATTTTAATGTAAGCAATGTTATTCTAATATCATATTGCTTGAACTTGAAAAAAAATAAAGTCTTGTCAACTAAAGTCTTTTTAAAAAGCTATTCACATATAACCACAACAAAATATTTGATCAAATTAAAATAAATTTTTTTATTAGTTTAATGTTTGAATAATTGTTAGTATGTATGTAAGACTCGAATCCATGGCAGGCCTCAAATCTGTGGCGGATTTCCAAATCTATGGCAGATTTTCAAATGCCTGACATTTGTACGTTTTTTTGTATTATTCTGCAATGATTAACCAAACCTTACGCTAGACAAACTTACCCTAAAATTCGTCGACATGAATCCAAGGGTTACAAAAGATAGTCTTTCAATATATAATATCTTAGGGCTAAAGAAGACGGACTCACCGAGGACTAAAACGATCCTACAAAATATACCCAATTGTTGTGGCGCGAAACCGCAAATGTCTCGTTTACATGTAAGGTATTGTTTAATGTATTTTCGTAATTGGGATATGGACTCTTATTATTTGATCGTTATCCGTTCGCAATATCTCTCTGTGACTTCCCTAATTATTACGCTAGTGACGCAATGTGGGCCCTACGACGGGAACAGTTAGCTATTATGACGTCATCGCATAATGACGTCACTTAGCATGACGTTATGAAAGTCTAACAATCAAACAAGCCACAGATAAGGAAACCCGCCATAGATTAGAGACCCGCCACAGATCTGAGTCCTACATGTATGTTCTTTATATTCATCATGTACAAAGTTGTGAAAATAGCATTTTTAAAAACTTTTTTTACATTATACGAAAAAAAAAAAATATAGCAGATTATTGATTAAACTGCCCATAAAGTTATCAACAATATTCTTTCTCCAACAGACGGCCATGCATAAATTGTCACTTGCTTGAAAAGTAATATAAGCTGCATAACCTCACAGGACATTTACCTGATCTGAGCCTGTTTTACAAGATATACTTTCAGGATCGGTCCAACTTCTTTGAAGATTCTCTTCCTGAGGAAATCCCCTGACACCTCACACATGGAGCTCAGAGTCTGTAGGGCCTGGACAGGAAAAAGTATATTCATAAAAATATCTTTGACTGCATAAAGTCAGTAATTATCATCCATGGTATAAGGCATTTGTACAAATTAGGCACACAGTCTTGAGCATAGCTCAGCTGATAAAAATCAGTTCATTTCAACACCTTTGAAAGCAGCTCGCCGCTTTGTGATTTGCTCCATGGCTTGTTTACTCTGAGTGTTTGAAGATGTGATTCTCTGTCCCACACAGAGGTAGTAGTCATAAAGTGTTTTCCCTCACTATTTGCGCACATGTGCACATATGAAAATCTGACACTGTTTATGTTTCACCATATAGATAAGAGTCATACGGTAACTAGAGAAACAATACCTTGATTGTCACGAGTTTCTCTCCATCTGTAAACCGGGCAACGAGGGGTCTCCACAGCTGGTGTAGAAGGGGGAGGAGTTCATCTGAATTCAAACATCTCAACATTATTATAAATATATAAGTGTCCAATAGTGTCAGTACTAGGTTTATGACCAACAGTTAGCCTCTAATTAGTCATGTACATTTTGGCTCAGTCCACGTTTTAGAAAGAGTGCAAAGAAAGATTCAACACAGAAGCTGCTTTCAAGAATACACGGCCACAAGATTTTCGAAACCACAAGTCCTGTTGCCAGTAAAACCTTGATTTCTGTTTACACTGTGTACATGCTGTACACATGTGCATGAAGATCATACTCACTTCTCCAGTTAGCGAGTGCCGTGCAGCTCTGTTTGATGGTGTCAAGGACAAGGAGTCTCAATCGGGGGCTGGACGATGACAGCAGGTGCTTGCTGCGTGTCAGAACCTGCAGAGAAATGAAAATAAATATATCCATATCGTGGGTCGTCAACAATCTTATGATACGTTCACATATGATGAGAGAAAATCTGGTGCCGTATTGTCTCCTAAAACTAAGAGTCATATCAATTGTGCAAACAACCCTTTTGCCATGTAACTATTGTTTAATGATGAATTTCAGGATAAATCCTGGGGAAAAATCTTATGCTTAATCCTCAACATCTTTATCAATTCTTTTGGTATACAAACAACTTTTCACCTTTTCTTTACATTATTCCTATTTTTCCCACAAGTTTACACATTCCTGTCACAGTCACAAGTTTCATTAGCACAAGGACCTTCAGGATTGTCCTGAGAGAGGGGATCTGATGACTAATCCTCAACAACTGTTTCTATATGAAAATATTTATCAAATCTAATAAATAAACATACTACAAGCGTACTTCCACGTCAATCAAGCAAAGTCACGTGATCAGGTCATAGGTGTTGTTCATTTCTGACATAGGGATATACTATTCCCTTGAAAGGTTTTATGCAACGAGTGGAACACGAGTTGCATAAAACCTTTCGCGGGAATAATATATTCCTATGTCACCCTTGACGGAATGTTAAAACTTATATATATTCTTCCTCCTAAAAGTGATCAGCCTCAGAAGGAGGACCTTCATGACTGTCCTGAAAAATGGGATCTGATGTCTTGTCCTCAAGATCTTACGCAAACAGCTGTTCACTTATTCCTAACATATATTATCTGCTTTAAAGTAGCCCTTTGTTCATAATATATGCGTCCTAAGCACAGCCCTGAGTTTCATGAGCACAAGGACCTTCAGGATTGTCCTAGGAAGAAGGATTTGATGCCTCATCCTCAATATCTTCAGTAAGACATGATCATGTTTTATTACACAAATGAATAATCATTAGTTGTGTTATATTTTCAATATGAGCATATGAGCATATGAGCACATGTGCACATACCACTTTTATGTAGCATTTGTTACAGAGTGAGTTACCGTGTATTGTCGTCTGTGACGTAATAAAATCATTGTTCGTAAGCAAAGCAGGCTGTTTTCAGAATATTTATATCATTACACTTGGAAGTGTGTCATATGGCATTTATGAAACTTGTGGGAATTTGTGTGTAACCATCACTCTCGCTTGGTTAATACCATAAATCACACTTGTTCATATAAGTCATATGACGCACTTCCTCTGGTAATAATTTCTATACATTTAGCCTATTCAATTACTCTACCTCTTTAACAGCAGCCACATGTTTGGGTATCTCCTTCTTCTCCTCAGAGTCATCAACCTCATCAGCAGGAGGACCTCCAGGATTGTCCTGAGACAGATGATCTGATGCCTCATCCTCAACATCTTCGTCCTGAAAGTCTCCTTCTGCTAGCTGTTTCTGTTTGTGGTAGTCGAGAAAGAACTCGCGGATCTCTTCAGCTGTTGTGCCTCTCTGGGAAGTTTCTGGTGTATTGGTTGATTCTGTGGTCTCATCATCAGTTTGGTCTTCTGACGATTTTGAGTTTGTTTTCTTTGGAAAGAAAAGTTTGTTTATTGAAGAGTACAATTCAGAGTGGTCATTGCTCCTACTTATTTTAATATGTTGAAAAATTATTGATAATAAATCCCATTTTTTTCATGGATTTCTAAAGATACTTCCAGCAGATGAATCCTGCTGATGAAGCAAAAATATTTGAAGATGTAGATGTAGATGTAGACTAGGAAAAGTTGGAAAATGTAATCAAGCAGTTTCTGTTATTTGAAAACATAATATTTTTAGTGAGATAACATTGTAAAACTCCTTTACAATCATTTAGAAAGTACTTGCAGTGTTTATCAGCAATAAATTACAAACAGCTTTCATCAAAAAAGTTAATCACATAAAACATTAAAAAGAGTCAAAGCAGTTTTAACTCCATCTTTCCACACGGGGCATAACTAGCAACTGTCTTAATGACTGGCTCATTTAATTCTTGCTGAGTTCCTGAACCTGATATCAGAAAATTTTAGAGGTATCTACTTAATTTTTGTGAAAAGCAACAAAGCTTAAATTAGGGATGATAGGGACTGCGTGAATTACACTATAGCGAAAAAGTAATCATGCTAATAATAATAATGATATAAAAAATGACAATCATGTTTATATGTGACTGGCAATGCCTCACACATCTGACCTGTTTCGCAGGAGGAAACCATCTATTGACAGCCTCCGTGAGAGAGTACAAGACTTTCATAAACATGGCCGCCTCTTCCATGTAGTGGTCGTCAAGGCAACATAGGATCTGAGAAACAGAGTAAGCAAGAAAAGAATTATTGAACAATTATTTGATTGATATGATCCATTAAAAACAGGACTGAAATTTTGAAGTGAAGCATCTTTCTAGAGACAGAAATATTGACAAATATAAAATTAGGTTATTCCACAATCTTGCCAAAGCCAATATGTGTGGTAAAGATATAGGCATGCATGGAAACGTATTTGGAAAAAAAAGTAAGCCTTTGAATAAGAGTAACATATTATACAGGAAGCTAATTCTTGCCATTATGAAACATCTTTTGAAAACAAATCAATATAGCTCTCCTTTTTAAATGTAAATCATAAGTCATGAGGAAAATATTGCCAATTCATTTTTAAAGGCCCTTCTTAAAGGAATGTGACTCTAAATTTTCTATCATATTCTCTGATCTTATTTTTACCTCTTGAACAGTGTCATCAATAAGAGGCAGGATATCAGCATGGCAGTAGGTCAACATGACCTGGAGGACACGTGGAGCGTCAGGGTTTGCCTCCAGGTGGCGCAGGCGTAGTGATATCGCATTCATCAAGTAGTCTGCGTTGAGTCTGATCAGTTCATCCAACGATCTAGCATAACATGACAGTCAGATGATGTCAGTGAATATTACTCATAAGCATAAATGAGAGGGGCTCTACAACAACCGAAAGTAAGTTGTTGGAAAGTGAAATTTCTGGTGCTGTCTATCGGGATGTATCTATAATGTAGCAATAATTTTGAAAATAATATCAAATAAAAACCAAAAAAATTAAGGGATTGATCATAGGTCTATGTTATTGATGACATATTAATATTGATGCCTTTTCCCCAAACATTTCAGGTCTTTATCGTCCTGCATAACTCTAAACGAGCCCCAGTTATTAACTCAAGGTCTGGGTTATAACTCCAGGGCATATTCTCCTCACACCCAGGTCATACAACACCAGGACACAATATCCGGATTCATGACACAAAGGTATTTACGCAGCTTCCTCTCCTTTACTTCCCACTATTTGAAAAATTATGACAGAGAATTCCAAATGTATTAAAATGTATATTTTTCACCCTGTTTTCTGTTATATGAGTGCAAAAATCATACAATAACATTGCAAAAAAAAAAAGGAGTTCAAGGATGTTACACACATTTAGTGATTGTCCTATCACTGATTTTGATTTATTTCATTTAACCTTTTATTGTTATGGTGCAGTGAATCTCACCTGTACGAACCCGCCTGACAGATATCCACAAGGGCTGTGTACGCAGTGGAACTGATGTAGGCATTGTCATCTCCCAGTTTCTCTAACAGCGGGTAGAGCACCTCGATAAGGAGGGGTTCAAACTCAGACCTGAGGACTAATGCAAACTTCCCAAACCCTTCTAGGAATAGCGACATCTGCATGATGTTTCTGTTAAGGGAGGTAACTGTTGTTGGTTGTGATTGGAAGTTCGAAAGGGGAGACAACTCCCATCCCTGGTCAGGTTTGTTTGATGTGCAGAAGTGGGACAGATACTCTTCAATCAGCATTCTGAAAAAGAAGCGATACATATTCCAAAGAACTATTTGTGGTCATTTTTTTTATAAAGAAATGGTATGACATGGACTCTCACATAGTATCCTCATGATTTTAGTGATATGTACATGCAACTGACATGATAGAAAATTCAGTGAAAAAAGATGTCCACTTTTAATCACTGTAATTCCTTGATTTATCACCTGCCTTGAATAATCCCCTAGTCAATTCAATGTTTGAAATTAATAATAACGGCCGATTATTGCATGATTTACTGTTGGTAGAATCTGACTATATACTGACCTGACTAGATCCAGTAGATGTGAAGTGGAGAGAGGCTTGGCAGGAGGTTGGCTCTCTGACTGTAAATCTGGGGACAGACAAGATGGGTTTTTTAAACATTGATGTCTATGGCATGGCCAATACTAGAAAGATGCTTCCTTTGTCAAGGTCAAGGTCACAGTCACAGAATCCAAAATTCGGACCACAATTGAAAGGTTTCATCATTAGGGACTCATCTGTCAGGTTTAAGATTCTGATTTCTGTTACTAGACCTCTACCATTAGTAGTAATGTTTGGATGAAATCTGTTACCTTTCTGTGGCAATGAATCTTGATAAAAGTATAATATCTACCTCCTTCAGATTAAATCACAGAGTCCCTGGTGGACTTCAAAACCAAAGATGATTTGATCCAAAATTCATTCTAACAGTGGATGATTTTAGAGACACAGAACATATATTCTTTTAAAGAATTAAGAAGCTCTATGCAACATAATTGTTAACAAATAGATAGTATTTTAAAACTGCATTTATCCCCATGTCATGTGTTGAATGCAATGACAACGTTTAACAAAAATGATAAAAATAAAATCTTAGATCTTATTACCTTGAAGAGGTTCCCTGGCCATGTTGACTCCTTGCAGGGTTTCATTAAGAAGAAGTGTTGCGGGGAGCTTGTACACACTAGATTCATGGAACATGTCTAAAAGGTGATCTGTCAGGATCACAACATCACCTGGGAAATAATGTAAAACAGGGATAATATTTTACAATTTCTTTCTGATAAACGCACTTCAACATAAAACTTGCAGGGGGGGTGATTCCCCTTCTTTTAGAATTTAAACAAAATTCTACTGTAAAACAGGTGAGGAATAACCTAGCCCTCAAGTATTGACAATTATCAAGCCCAGAGGCTCATTGAAAAATGCAACCTTGATAGGGGAGATAAAAAGTTGAAAACTTCTTTTTGTATAAAACTCACCATAATAGCCCAGAAGATGGCAGATCTTCATCAAGGCAGTCTCAATTCTCTCATCACGGAAATGTAAAAAGGTTTTTCTTGGTCGACTGGTTGAATCCAAAGTTTCCAACATATCTGTGTGTAGATGTTGAGAAGTGTAATCATAAACAAAACATGAACCAACAAAGAGAGAAGAAATTAGAAAATCGATAAATTTTAGAGATTTGTTTTAAACATTCCATGATAAAGTGTTTGATCATCTTGATTGAAGTTTGATATTTATTGTATACATTAAAACTATTACATTCATAAATATACCAATATCTAATATGTTACTTAAATCAACATGACGATTTTCTTGCTTTGAACATTTACAGCCTGACAAATGACATGCTGAATAATATGTCAACTCTCCAAACATGCAATGATCAGCAAGTGGTTTGTAAGATTTGGGGGTCTTTGTAAAACTGTAAAGTTTAGATGCTCAGCTTTTGAATTAAATTTTGGTATTGAAAAATATTCAGGGTGAATTTTAAGGCGAAACCAAACCTCTTCAAACGTTGGTATAATATTGGACCAAAATGTAAATTAAACAGAACCTTTGGTGGTATTCAGGGAAAATGGTGCAATTTTTTTGGGGGGGACATATACTTACCATAACCTGGCGTGCTTGTCCGCTGTTCCACGATACGTATGTCTCTACACTCCAGATCTACAGACTGTAGCAGAGCAGTCGATAGACGCCTTAGATGGGGTTCACTATAAAGTACAGAGCTGATGTTCGTGCCTGTGTGAAAATAACAACATGGAAAGTAAAAACAAATCTATATCCTGGGACTTGAATGAGCAACTAAACTCTCTGCAAGTTGAAGAAATCATTACCATTTAGATAAAATTATAAAATTCTGAGATGCGGAAGTTAAACAACTTATCAATTCACAATTTCAAAAATAAAATGTTACATTTATTAAAAACTGAAAGGAGACTTCAGTAAATTTATAAAAAAAAACGTCTCTTTATCAATTCATTTTTTATCCAACAAAAAAATTCAAACAAAAAATAGATAGGATTTGACTATGATGTGTTGAAAAAGGGGTTAAATATGTACAGATATTGGATGTGTTTTTTTTATATGATGCTGCTTTGAGACAAATATGATGAAAACCTACCCAGCAAACTGAGATATCCGGACAACAGGTTCACGGCGCTCAGCTTCTCTTCTTCATCTGCAATAAACAATTCATGGTAATTCTTCTGTTATGTTTACAAATTCTCCTCAGAAATTCAACCTTCCAGCACCACCATGATCTCATTGTAATCACAATCACCTCAGTGTGTGTATGATCCCAGTACTGCTCTATTGGGGTCATGTTAGGTGACCTTTGCACTCCAGCCATCTATGAAACGCCTAGATTTACATTATATGGTATCTTAGAGAAACTATGATTGTTTGAAGTTATGGAAGGTGACATGGCCATTTGACATGATTCCTATGGAGCAGTACTCAAAAACACAGCAAGGTATGAGTGCAAATGATAGGTTCTAAATGATTTCAATCAGTTGGCATCATCAATTCATCAAAATCATTGCCATTTTATTTATTTTTAAGTCTGTGCTTTAAAAGGAAAAGCTGTAAAAGAAACAAACTCATCCAGATTTACACATATTCAATCAACATGGATTTCAAATGAACGTCTTAAAAAGTTGGGTTTTTTTAAATATTAGCATAACAGGAAACATTTTTTTCTGGCTGGCATCATCATTGATTGAATGTGTCATATGTTTTTATCAAAACCAAAAGTACCAAACCACTCCTGAAACTTTGAAATGTACTCTGTTTTAGCAGTTGTATTAAATCATTTTAGAAATTAGTAACTGCACTATGCTTAGAGAAAATGGAGATTCACAAGCAAATGTTACCTGCCATCCGGATCTGTCTAGGCAAGGATGTGGTTAGGGAATGAAGGTTCTCTTCTAGAATCTCGGTGAGTTGTCTCCCCTCATTAGAGTCTGTCAGTCTTGTCTTGTATGTGTGGAGCACTTCTCGACTCTGGGAGGACACGTTGGGGTACTCATCTCCGATCATACTGACAAGGACTTCCAGCAAAACTGGCACACTTTCTTTCAAGGATCTGAAACATTAGTAATGTCAGTGGATAGAGTTTGTATGAAGCTGCATCCACTATGGATAGACATACTGAGGGATTTGATGACACGGTCCTTCAAAGATCTCAAACATCCAATATTTTGTATAAAGACTTAATGATGCTGCTTCATTTATTGGCAGATACATTTAGGTACCTTAAAAGTTTTTGAGGATATCTAGCTATCTGCAACACTTTTCTATAGGGATCTGGAATATCATTAAATTTTATGACTATAGATTGTGATACTGTCTACTCTCCATAATAAGAAAGCAAGATTTTATGGCTAACAATTTTGTAGAATATTCAGAAAACCTGTTGCAGAGCAAATATGTCTTGTCCTTATTTTTACATTTGGTGTACATATTTGGACGCTAACGGCTTAAATGTTGCTAAAACGTTGCTAAACAGTAAGCAACCCACTCATTGCATGTATTCAGTAGATTTACATTATGCATCCCACTCACTACATGTATTCAGTAGATTTACATTATGCATCCCACTCACTACATGTATTCAGTAGATTTACATTATGCATCCCACTCACTACATGTATTCAGTAGATTTACATTATGCATCCCACTCACTACATGTATTCAGTAGATTTACATTATGCATCCCACTCACGACATGTATTCAGTAAATTTACATTATGCATCCCACTCACTACATGTATTCAGTGGTTTATCATTTGTAAAATCACTACTGCCTCACCGTGAGCACTTCTCAAGGAGTTGGTCAGCCCACACTATCAGTGCCAGTCTCACCCTCCAGTTGGAGTGGGTCTTCAAGGTAGATATCTGACGAACAAGCACTGATATCTTGGACGATGTCATCTTTGTCCATTCCTCATTTCGCTTCACCAGCAAACCTTGCAACTTCTCATTCACAGCGCCTGGTAAATGAACATCTGGTTCAGTACTTGTGTTACGCCGCGGTTTATCTGGATAACTAACACTCAGGCTCTCTCAAAATTGTTTCTGGTATTGTTAATATGTTGACTGGTAATGCTATTTTCTATTAGATAAATGTATAAATCACTTTTGCCAGAAAAGAGTAAGTTTGTATGGATGCGGATGCTAAGCAAAACTTCCAAGCACCCATTTGAAAACATCTCTATGTGAAAAGATGTTGAGACGCCATATTGTTTTTTCACAATGGGAACCACTATTATGTAAACCGTGCTTAAGTGTAAAGCATAGTTTAACACAATTAGGGAATGAATAAATGAAAATTACAAGAGGATGCTCTTCTTCAGTGAATATCAACACATTTTTCAAAAATATTTTTACATCTCTGGCATCTTGAATAAATGGTGCACCAATCGAGAAAATGATCAGGTTATGGATAAATCGGGTAATGTCAGCCAATTATTGATTGTTTGTAAATTCTTGACTCATGGCTGTGTTGATGAAGTTGTATGTTCAAAATGTACAAGTGTGTAGTAACCAAAACATACAAAGCGACTGGCATCCAAAAAAAGAAACGGGAGGATGTCCTTACTCGTTTTTGGAGTCCCTGTTTCAACCTGCACCTGTTGTAGAGAGGAATCTCCTAACACCAGACATACCACCTTCCACCATACCTCCACCCCTCTCTGAAATAGGGATTTCTTTTATTCATATTTTGAAACATATGTAGGGATTGATTTCCATGTGTGCACATATGCAAATATCAGTCTTGTCTAGCAACAATTGTTTCAGTGTTAATTCATGTATTTTGTCGTCTGTGGTGTCATAAACGATGGTTTGTGATGCGACTGGAGCAGAGATAACTATATGTATGTATGTATGTATGTATGTATGTATGTATGTATGTATCGGAGAGGACACATGTGACAATGTTTGATTGTCACAGGTGAAAATTGTATCTCAACATTGGTTTTCATTTTGAAACCATTCTAAATTAATTAATGACATACTCTAATTTAAAGACTTTTATATAAATGAAAAACTACACAAACCGTAATGACAGCATGACCCTGTTTGGAGTCCCCGGTCACAACCCTGCAGAGAGTCATGGCAACTCCTGGCAGGAAAGAGGCAAAAATGTTGCCATAATTTAGTTTTAGTTTTCCCCCATCTGCAAACAAAATCAGATTTGGATATAGCTATCATAAAAAATGAGCAGGTTACAAAGAAAATCCAACATTTTTTTAAAAATAACACTTACATGATTTATTACAATATGAGGTTTAGATCTACGCATATGTAAGGTATTTTGCTAAATGTAAAACTGATAAGTACACTATTTCAAACGTATATGACTAACTTACCTTGACAAAAACATTATCTATAGATGATATGGTATTTTGAATAACATAAAATATCAAAATTCCATTGAAAAACAGGTATAATATGATACTCTAAGACTTTGTAATTTGAAACAAATATGTAATATTTAATTTTCATATTAAATATGTTAATTTTTTGGAAATGGAACCATATTCAGGAGCAAACATACTTTTGCTATTTTGAGAAATGATATGTTACAAAGAAATCTAGAAATTGAATTAAAGTAACACTTACTTTTGCTGTCTGCTTGACTGAGACACAAGACACAAGACATGGCTGCCAGCTGCAGGTCACGTGACCTCTCTGTCTCAGCCAATCGGAGGAGGAGAGAGACTGCATGTCCAAGAGGCGGAAGGCTTGGTGTGGAGTAGAGGATCTCAAATATGCTGGTACACAGTTTGATTAGAGTTAATTCCCTTTAATACAGTCTCGATTTTACAATATCAACTTTCAATTTACTTTGTAGGTCTGTGCAATTATGCCATTGTGTGATACATAAAACTTGAATCTTAAGCACAATACACTTTCCGAACACTTTCACACAAAACGAGTAAGATTTGATTCACTAACTGAGCTAGAGCAGGCATTTCATAAGAGAACCCATGAACCCGTGTATATAATTCTAATGTTTTTTTGTATTCAAAGAATATTGCCAGGGCAGAGACTATTAGAGATGAGATTCTTGAGATATTGTGCTAACAAAGAAGGGGCGGATGTATGGAAATAACAAAGGTACATAGCTGAATACTATGTCCCCTGCGACTGCGATGTGGCAGCGGGGACAACAATGGTTACTAAGGAAAGTAGCATATGCTTATTGAGGAGTAATAATGCAGAGAGTTCACAAATATTTTTCTAAATGATATAAAACTGTTAAGTTGATGCCTAAGAAACATTTCATTATCCTTTATTTGGCCTGGTCAAAGCTGTTTCTCACCTGCTATCTGCACTCTTAAGAAGAGCTGTCAATGATTTCACCAGAGCGAGCTTCAGTTCCTCTGAAGACACCGCTGAAATAAGTAACATTGCTAAGGAAACTGGTACCTTACGTGTATGTTGTTGGATTATAAAGCTTATAAGGTCAAAATTAACCATAGTCCTGTAGCCCATAGGTTGTGAAAAGGAACCTGGGCGAGCTTGTCTGAAGGATAAGTTAAACTTTTAGATAGCATGATCAAAGGAGATTTGTCATTTGGCTAGCAGGAATTTGTTTGGACTTGTACTTTCAGAAATACATTAGCCTGAATGGCTAGTGCATCAATAAAGTTTATTTGGACCCTGCTCATTTTTTGCAGTAATCTATTTAGGGGGAACCAGTCCATAGCTGATATTTGTTGTCGAGCCAAACAAATTTAGGCTCTAGAAAGTATTTACAAATATTAACAGATGTTTTCTGTGCAAATATATTTTCGCTTCTTATGTTATCTTTGATATTTATAGGTATCAAAGCTGAAACAAAATAACATGTAAAAATTGTTTTTCCCTTAAGGTCAAATTCGGAAACTTACCCTTCCCATGTCCATCTGGAGGAGAGAGACATGTTGTGAGACACGTGAAAAGATCTTGAAACATTTCCCAGCGAGTAACATGGGTCCGGGAAAGAACTTGCTCCAGACACTTACAAACATCACATAGCAGTTCCTCCTGTCTGTAACATGGGATAACATAAAGAGGCAATAATATATATATCACAATATCGTGTCAAAACTCAATTGATACGTTAGTTTGTGATTTTTCATCTTTGTTTATAACAATTATACCCAAAAAATGAATTACTGAGTCTTAGTATTTTAGAGGGTTGATACATATAAGATTTTGAGTAGGATTGAGTGAGTGAGTGCATTGGGGTTTAACGCCGCTTTCAAGATTATTTCAATTATTTTCACGGCTGCTAGTATTATTGCAGGGAGAAAGACCGCAACACCATTGTTTCTATGCATTGCGGTGAAACCTGCGAGCATCGGCTGGAACTAGCGAAATACGGGTGGTACTGCGCTGAAACTCAGTGTAGCATTGCACCCAAACCTGACTGCGTGTAGAACAGTACTCTACTGCAGACAAAGTTACCGAGCCCCTGGCGAGATTCGAACCACGGACTTCTTGATCCGAAGTTGAGTAAGATTTACCACGTATTTGCTTGAAAAGGGTAACAAAACAAATAAATAAGATAAACATACAAATGTGTTTGAGGCTGCAGCTGTTGCTTGAAGATAAACCTCAGAGGGAAAAGAACATATTCTTGAAGTTCTTGAAGAACGGAATCATTTATAGATTTCAATCTTCTCGTCACTTCCTGTGCATTCTCCCGACTGTGTTCTTTTGTCAGTATTACACAAGCTGGACGCAACTTCTCGAATGCTTCTGATCTCTCGGCTTCCATTTCCCATCTAAAAATAATATCAAACAAAGATGTAAACAACTAACAAATCTAAGAAACTGGGCGGATTATCTATCTTTTATGAGGAATTTTATATATATAAATAAATGTTCAACTTGTAAATTATCTTAAAATAATTAAATATTGGGTCATTTGTGAGTAGTTTTCTTTCCATGATTTTCTAAAGTCAAAATAACAGAACGTCTTCAAGTATGTCAATTGACACACAAATGGAAAGATAAACCCTTGGCTTTTGCTACTATATCTAACGGCTGTCACTCCTAGGAAATTTCTTTATAACTCAGCAACACTGAAATTATCGCCATAACATACCTAAGATATCTGTCAATGTTGTCAAATAAGTTTACCTGAACAGCTAACATTCCAGAAAAAAGTATTAAAAGCTATAATAAGAGAACACTGATTTAATTAGAATATTGACATCTCAGTTTTGCAAATTATTTTAAGTACTTGTAAAAATCACATTTATAGTTCTCAGGGAAAACAGGTAAACTTGGTGATTTATTTCCCCCGTAAGATTTGCTCATCATAATCATCAACTTCAAGTCATGCTGAAATCGTAGTCATTAAATGACAGTTTTACTATTTAAAGTAACTCAACAGATGAATAAAGATATTATCTTTTTCTGACACCTGCCTGATCAATATAAACACTGTCTCACTTGAACTAAATAAGCCTACGAATTGTTAATCATGTTTCACATGGGCGCTGCCATTTGCAAAATTCGACCAATCAGGAAAGAGTTCTCAAATTTGTTATTGTTTGAAACATGGTTTTGATTGGTCCTTGAAAAATCTGGTTACCTCAAAACATGGACTTTATTAATAAGATGTTGTGCAACATATAAATAAATACACGTGAGTATCCTCTTACTTCTTGTAGGAAAAATTATCTATATTTATTTTCACCGTTCAATCACAAATTCCATTTCATTACTGTAACTTATATTGTACATGATTGAAAAAAAATTCTTTTCAGGTACAGAACTGAGTACAATTTTGTAGTTTACCGCTAACCGGAAGTTTTCTATTAATCACACTTTAGTCACAACTGCTCTTAGGAGGGTTCACTGTAAAAGCTACATTTTACTGTACAACCTCTTTTAAAAAAATATCAATGAAAATCATTTTGGGTAATAAAAACAACATGCTAAAGATATCATTCAAAGTAAATTTTTGAAAATGTATTTGTTCCCCACTATAGATTGACAGATCATATTCAAATAGTTGTCACCGTAGCATTGACATACTTTTCGTTTACAAGTATGGCGGGGTTCTTGACAGGTAAAACCTGGAGGGAATTCCAAGAGAAGAATCTGCACATACCCCCTCCCTTTGATCGACAACAAGCAGCACATGATATCAGCACACCACTGTGCATTAATCTCAAGACAGTACAGGGGCTTCTAAATCCCGTAAGTGTTTCAGGCGTCGCTATGATTTTCAAAACATCGCTTGTCACAAGCCTGTGCATGTTGTCAAGCAAAACATTTCATTTCAGCACACAATTTCCGCTCAGCAAACCAATTAACTCATACATGTTGAAAATCTAACTGTTACCACGCACACGCTAACTATCGTATCAATCTGCTGTAAGTAATGTGAGGCGATACTGTCAGTATTTCGTTAACATGAACATTATTTTGTTTGTATAATTTAGCATCAGTGTAAACAGTAATTCCATCTAAGTGTATTCAATTTTTCTCATGATCATTTGACATATAATGGATTCAAAACTGGGAAGACCTCAAGGAGAGGTTATCTATTCACATGTTTGATATGTATACGTCGACAAGTTCTGATCTTTCAATCACTGTAAAAGAATAAGTTATCTCCCTTTGTTCATGCTTCATTACAACCACTGTATAAGACCTTTTTACACTTAGTTAGATTTAGCATATTCAAAAGCTAAATTTGAGTTATGATTTAATATGATTATTTTGTTAACGTTTTGTTTCTGTTTGTTTGATGATATTAATTGGTTGTAAAGTTAAATGGACTCCAGTCTTGGTAATTCCATTTTAAAAAAAAAATATGAGAAGGGATACTATTTAGTGTTTATTAAACAAAATGCTCATGAAAATTAGATTAAAGGTGTTCAAATGGACTCTTTACATCAGTAATATTAAACATCATCTTGAGTTTCAATTCATCAAATTATACAGAAAAAGTATTGTCACTGATGGTCAGTACTAAGCCATGTATTATTAATGTGTGCCTTATTTAATTTTCATTGCCATCTTAAGATTGACAGAAGAACACTTAAAAGGACAGTCCTATCAGGGTATTTTTTGTAGAAACAAAATTCAAGGGGACATTCTAGTTTTTACATGTATGCTATTAGCACATAATTATAACATAACCCAATTGAAACATGTAACTGAGGGTAACATTTCGGTTGATTGGACAACAAGGTAAATGAGAGTGCACTCTTGGCAAAATAAAACACGAATGAGAAGTGATCCTTTCATTGGCACTACCATAGTGAGCAGCCTTGCTAAGGCATTACAAGATATTAATCATTAGTCTTATTATCAATTATTTGTAAATGTGTGGATATTCTAACCATTAATACATATAGTTAATTTATATAATGTTGTAAAATTAGTGTCAAATAAGTAAATTTCCCTCAAAATAAGATTGGGATTCGTTGCTGAAGTACGTCTCTGTAGATACAAAACAAGTAACCAAGGCTTTGGACAAGTTAGATATGTTGCTGTTAGCCTCTTATTTGACTCTAGACCTCTAGAAAATTCTAAATGCTTCACACAACCATATAGGTCTGTACATTTTTTCATCTCAGTACACAAACAGTATCTTTGAACACATTTGTTTTCAGGGTAATACAAAGTTCTAAGGTAAACAGTATGTATGACAATTCACACAACATTACCACATACAATTTAACATACAAATGAAATTCATCAGATGAATTATGCAATTTTCACTAAAAAAATACTTATATAATCACAAATCTGTCACTAAATCTGGAAAAAATATATTTGTACAATCATTGAAAACAATAAATGGAACAAAATAAGAAATGTTACATTAATACGGCTTTAAGAATCATGGGAATAATATTTGAGTATAAAGAAAATTGAATGTTTACATTTGTTTGAAAATAATGTGGTTGGGGTATTGCAGTGGTTAGCGTGTTCGGCCTGGGATCAAGGGGACCAGGGTTAAAAAATGTCTTCAGTAGAGAACTGTTCTACATGCAGTAAAGTTTGCGTGTGTGGCCGCAATAGCTTTGTGGGCTTTCTCCCTACAATAATACTAACAGCCATGATATCAGTGAAATACTGTTGAAAGCTGCATTAAAAACAAAATCACCTCACCTTTGAAAATAAGAAACAAATGGACCAATGCATATATTCCTGCTACCCAGGAATTCCAATCTCATGCCACAAATAATTTTGTTTATAGTCTCCCATTACCCCTTTATCCAATTTCCCTTCCATTTTGTTAGAGTCTGATTAAAAGCTACTTGTTCAGAGAAATAAAAGTTCAAAAATATTGACTCTACCAAGATATGTGGTTTTAAGATCAGTGTATTGTTGCCTTAGTGCAGGGCGGATATATCCAAATTCCAGTTTTGTTAGGTGAGACGTTATATCATGGAAGAATTGCCAAGGAACCTTCAAAATGATTATCATCACAATATCATGGCTGCAATACAATACGAATCCCGATTCTGTACAGTTAATAAAAGAAGAAGACATAGGACATTATAAAAGTAATGTTATTTCTTTGCTACCAAACTGTCATTAACATTACATGAAGGGATATCACAAAATCTGATTAACTGTGAAAATGGGGATAAATTATCATATAATTTCTGTTTATCTTATTACAGTGATCATTAAATAAAATAAAAACTTTGTTGGCTTTTATAGTTATTTTGTTTGAAACAAATTGTTATATATATAATCAGGGTATGTTGTATCTTGTGGCGATACATCGATGTATCATGGACTTTCACTATATATATAGTCTAATATATATATATACTAGTAGATATATATAGTCTAAATGTGTTGTTTTTGTATTGCATAGTCGACAATACAAACATTGATACTATCGATGAAGTGTTACACCACTAGTGGTTTTCATTTGACAAAAGCTTGTATAGACCCATATTTTCTTATTAAGTCATTACGAACCAATTACATCATCACGTTTACAAAGCAGGATGGCATTGATCATGTTGACATGATTCCCCGGAGTGATCCGCCCCTTATAACCGACACTAATGCTTTTACCTACCAGAGGTGTTGGATGGCTTATTTCACAGCACTTGACTATATCGACTGTACTAAAAAGTTTATGGAGAAGAAAACCTCTGATGGAATTACTTAATTCATATATTGTTGGAGTCAGTATTTTGAAACTTTCTAGGAATATAGTTGATTTTAATCAGATGTATCACTGGGTGTTTGTTAAGCTAAATGTACGGGAACTGGAATGAATTGATGTTCCGTGAATTGAAACGGGATGTACTAAGGGTTTTGGGATTCAATAGGGCATAAACCAGACAATTCAGAAAAATGAGATGACTGTGGATGTCAAGTTCTGTATCATTTGTCAACCCTAAATTGTGTTTGTAGCTGATGTTAACTTCTAAATGCCACTAAAAATAAAAGTGCAGAAAAATCATTAAGTTTCTTGAAAATTTTTTTTTTTCAAATAGAACATTTTAACCCTAAACTAATGATAGTTTACATTTTTTAGCAAGATAGAGGAAAATAAAGTGATCAAATGAATCACATTTTTTCCATCGTATCCCATTAGTTAATCTGTAAAATGAATTAATTTAAAAGGGCCCCTTGCCTACAACCATATGATATTCTTAGAAAGCTTATCTTTGATAATTGTCTTTGTTTGTTCCCTTTGTTTTGAATCATGGATTACAGAATTTTTAATTCATTCCTTATGTTATCAATTGGAATTCTTGTAGATTGATCTTACAGTTCGGTTTTACGTTAATCAACCAGATGGAAAATTGCTTCAGAATTCTGTGAGAAATGAATCTGTTTCTTGATCTTTAACAATGTTTATGATGTACGGAGATAAATACCAAAGAGGTAGCAAGATTTACATACAAATTTGAATGGGTCACATAAAGGTTGACACACTTCTGAGTGTAATAATCTTCAGTAAAAGTGAACAACTTTTTTTATTTTGTATATTTGCTACTCCTTCATTGTAAACTATAAATGCATCATACACAGGCCAACGGGCTACATAACGGAAATAGAATGAAATGAATTAAATATTTTATTCTTCCATTTAAATCTCATGGAGATACCAAGAAAATAACCTTCCCTTGCAGGACCTGCATCAGTGACGTCAAGAAAAAGGGTTTTAAGACGTCACAAATGACAAAATGAGGGAACTAAGACATTTCTTTCCACCAAGATGATCTCAAGGATAAATAATCTAGTTTAGTTTAAACATATTTTATTCAGCAGAAAAGGATGAGGAACAAGTTATCCAACTTAGAGTACCTTCTCCTTAGTATGTACATAAATTATTTACATTTTTACAAAGAAAGATGACAGATGATTGACAAGACAGCAGTGAAAAAGTAAAGAGCTAACAAATAGTTGATATGTTGATATGCTATACAAATCTCTTTGTCTCACGTATGAGCATTTGCACTGATTTAAATACATCGATATTTTGACATGGTGATAGGTCTGCACTTCCTTCTAACAAAACTTTAAGGTTAACTGTAATACCTGCTAATGTACAAATGCGCTCTACAGATGACAGTATGTTTAATCTTTGTTGTTTATACAGAGAACATTGAAACAAATAGTGGTAAGTATTCTCAACAGGATTTCCACATAAACAATTCGAATCATCCTTTATTCCAACTTTATATAAATCAAAGTTTAAACAACTGACCGAATAACGTAGCTTGGTATGGATAATATTTAGGTTTCTCTTACCAGACGAATAGTACTTGGGCGCGCGGACGTTGTTGTTAGTTATGCGTGATTTAAACAATTTGATACTTTCTAAATTACGAACTAAGGTTGGCAAATTATTCCAAGAATTTATCGTTGACGGAAAAAAGGATTCTTTTGAATGTTTAAGTCTTGTAATAGGAATTGATGTATTTTGTGAGCTTCGTAAAATATAACTTGATTTTGAACCCACATTTTTAGGAAGCAATTCTTTCAGATATAGAGGGACATTATTGTTCTGAATTTTATACATCAAACATAATTTTCGTTTTCTCCTACCATCTTGTAACGTTTCCCAACCAGTTTCATAATAAAGAAATCTATGAGGTGTATATTTTGGTAAACCTGTAACTATTCTTGCCGCTTGTAACTGGATCTGCTCAAGCTTACTAGTTTGTTCAATAGTACACCCATCCCAAACTTCACTTGCATATTCAAGATGCGGCCGAATAAACATAATGTATATATCATTAAGTGTATCTCTACCCAACAAATATTTCAAACGTCGCATTGAGGCAACCATTTTAGAAACTTTTTGTATCATAGTTTGAATGTGATCCGCCCACTTTCCATTACTTGAAAGGGTTATTCCAAGATGCTTAAATGTTTGTCAACAATTTTAACTTCAATACCATCAAAATAGAGTTTTGGCATATCAATTTCGTTTTTAATCGAGAATAAGACAGCTTCAGTCTTATCAGGGTTGAACTTTACTAGCCATTTATTACCCCATATATTAAGCTTGCTTAAATTGGCATTTAGATTTATTTCTATCAGTCGAGTGACTGGTGAAGAGTAACCAAGTGAGGAGTCGTCAGCAAACAAGCGAGCTAAACAATCTAAATCGTCTGCTATGTCATTAAATGTATACGATGAATAAAAAAGGACCAAGCACTGAACCCTGTGGCACGCCAGCGCTTAAAGTCCTTGACTTTGAAAATGATTCATTAACAAATACGCTTTGATTCCGATTAGTTATGTAACTTCTTAGCCATCCCAATAACTGTCCACTTATCCCATACCCCTCAAGTTTTAATAATAAACCTCTATGCCAAACATGATCAAACGCCTTTGAAACGTCGCAAAAAAATCTTACAAAAATTTTCTTTTTTATCTAAAGACTCACAAACTTTGTGAAAAATTTCAATCAACTGATGCACAGTGGAGTGACCGGGCTGAAAACCTGACTGATATTTATACAAAAGTTTGTTTGAATGAAAATAATTAAACAAATGCTTAAAAACAACTTTTTCAAATACTTTACCAACGCAGCTTATAAGAGATATGGGTCTATAGTTTGAAGCTAAAGTTGGATCTCCCTTCTTGAAAAGAGGCATGACATTTGCAACTTTCCACTCCGATGGATATACACATGTTTGTAGAGACATATTATACAACAGACATAAAACATTGCTTATGGAACTAACAATATGAATCAAAAGTTGGTGACTTATTCTGTCAGGTCCTGAAGCTTTTTTCAAATGTAAACATTTGATAACATCTTCAATTTCGTATTTGGAAATAATAAGAGAGTCAAAGATTGCGCTTGTCCGTCTATTAAAACATGGTAAACAAGTCTTAGTATCATTTAATGTGGAAATGGATTGGAAGTACTCATTTAGTCGTTCAGCTTTTTCATAATCAGTAAAACAGGATGGACTTTCATGTTCATTACTAGATTTAAGTGGAGGTATGCAGGTACTTGAGCCAGATTGTTTAACTAAATACCGTAATAATTTCCAGTAAGAGCTCTTATTTTCGACATATGAATCAAGAAGAAAATTGTCAATATTAGCATAAAAGTTTTCCTTAGCGTACGACTTCATATTATTGACCTTTTTGTCTTTGCTTTTTGAACTTTGT
This sequence comes from Phorcus lineatus, assembly GCA_921293015.1. Lineage (NCBI taxonomy): Eukaryota > Metazoa > Mollusca > Gastropoda > Trochida > Trochidae > Phorcus > Phorcus lineatus. Next base: position 15,220,908 of record OV121094.1, on the reverse strand, counting down.
AACATCACATGATGATTTTGTTCTTTTAGCTTTTCTCCGTAATCTGTCTCTTTTCCTGCACGCTCTTCTTAAATTTGAGTCGAACCACGGTTTGTCGTTAGGTCTGATAGTTACTTTCTTAGTAGGAATGCAAGGTTTTAAAAATACATTAAGATTCTTGTAAAATATTTTACACGCCTCATTTACATCATTGCAATTTGTGAACAATTCAGACCGGTCTGTTTCATTGATAAGTGAATTCAAAGATATATAATCACCCAGTTTGTAACACATTACATCTCTTGTGTATGCCATTTGTGTATTTACTTGAACAGCCAATGTTACGTAAGTGCCTTTATGATCGCTTATTGATTTCTCAAACTCAATAACTCCACAATCTACTATTTTGTCGACGTCTTCGCTAATTATGATTGGATCCAGAAGTGTATTGGAATTTTGTGTTATCCTGGTAGATTCATTTATAATATTCTTCAAATATTTTGTAAACATAATATCTGCGTTTAAATCACCAATTATAGTTATTCTATAAGAAATATCAAGAGCATTTTCAATACTTGTATCTAATCTTTCCCAGAAATCTGCGGAATTATACTCTGGTCTATAAGCTAAACAAACAATAAGTGGTTTCACTGGTAGGTGTATTTTTATCCAGATTGTTTCATCATATATATTTTCTAAGTTTACCAATCTCTTAAATGCAAAATTCTTCTTGACATATATCATAACCCCTCCACCATATGAGTTTCTGTCTTTTCGAATAGGATCATGGTAACCAGTCCATATTAGAGAATCATTATCAATATTTCCATCTAGATGAGTTTCTGTGAATCCAAATATGTGGTTATCTGACAGATACTAACTAAGATAATTAAACTTATTTCTAACGCTTCTCGTATTCAAATGAAAAATAGTTAGAGTTTTGACATGACAATCACTTGTTTTTGGGCCTGGATTGGACTCGATATCACCAGCAAGCTGGAGTAACAATAAAAGCAATATTGTAACATTGGTGTTACAAAACTGGCTTTGTAATACACAGAGGAAAGCTAGCACGAGGCTTGTGTTACATGAGACATATAAAAGAGTACTCAAGTTGTACAATTCGGATAAAATAAGCAATAATAGCGTATTTTTACATATGATGAATGTTGGAAATGCTTTACTAAAGCGCTTGTAATTACATGTTTTACAATGAAATAACCCAATTGTCACACGATGTTGAACAATATTGTTACCCATTATCTATTAACTTGAAACTTATGAAAGCATTGTGTGATATGTTAATCGGGTTAGTTCTTCGTAAAACAATAAAATTTGTGTTAGAGGTAATTTGGTATCGAAGTGCAGACCTAGTGAGATAATGTTCACATGTTGGGTAATTTGTCAGTAGTAGAGCTAACAAAAGAACAGTAAGAGAAGAAACCAATAATAAGATAGTAAGATTAGAAAAACATAACATAATAGTACATAGAGATTATGTGGATATAAACTGATATGTACAAGAGGCATTTGACAATTACCGTATTCGACGTGATAAGCGCCCGGGGCGCTTAAAAAATTGGTAAAAGGGGGCGCTTATTAAAAGGATAAAAATTGTCCTCAAGTTTAGTCTTCAAAGTGTTTTCTTACGATACACATGTCTTTGAAATATGGTTTTGTAACTTTTATCATTTTGATGGTGGCTGGGGGTCTTGAAATACCCTGTATTCTTCACTTTAGTGGAAGTAAAAGACTTATTGAAAGACGGAAAAAACCTTCTTCAATGAATCAGCATGCAAGGTAAGCAATGTTGAGAGGTGGGCGCTAAATCAGGACGCATATTGTTCAGTCAAAAACGTGGTGGGTGGGCGCTTATAGGGGAGTGGGCGGTTATTAAGTCGAATACGGTACGTACAGTTTGTGGATCATGACGTAATCTGATGAACATGGACAACTGAGATTCACAGAAGGTATGTTGAAGTTACAGAACTTGAAATATAGATAGGAACAATTTGAAACATCTATAGACACAATGCATGTAGACTTTTTAACTTACATTTTGTTTGAATCCAACACAAATACACTTCACGTATGCACATATCTGTTTAGTTCCTCCTTGCATTGAATATGTCTCACTGCTCCTTCTGGCTGTTCCAATACTAATATCCGTCCATCCTTAGTCCAGGTGTTCTCAATCCATCTCGATTTCTTCAAGTCTCTGGCCATCTTAAACAACTTACTCCTGTACTGGGTAAGGTCCTCGTTGATGAATACGTTTTCCATCTTGTTCCGAAGCTTGCGTCTGTTGGTATAAACTCCCTCCTTGTCCCGGTGACACACAAATCTCACGATTATCTGCCTGTTCCTCCCTTGTCCTGGCCTTCCCAACCGATGACACCTGTCGATGTCCGCTATGGCTATATCCTGGTTGATCTTCTTCAATACCCCCAGTGTCACCTTCTGAATGCCTTCGTTGTCTGACTCCTGCACTCCACTTATCCTTAAGGAATTCCTCCTACTGTACTGCTCGAGATCGTCAGTTTTCATGTAGAGCTCGTTGGTCGTTTTCTTCAACTGATCCTTTAGGGCGATGATCTCCTTCTTCATGGGCTGTATCACCTTGTCCAGCGTCGTGGCTATGATGTCCTTAGCTACCTCCACGAACGCCTTCTGAAACTTCTCCTGTAACTGAGGGAGCATCAAAGCTGAGGAGAGTTTCGTCGTCAACACATCCACAGAGACTTCGTCAATGAAGTTGAAAAGCGTTGACGGGTATGAGATGTTGGGACTTGGTTCAGCCTGGGCTTGATCTTGATCTGTGTCGTCAAGTCTCGGTGATGGATTTTCTCTTTGTTCGCCACTTGGAGTAGGTTTCGGAGTGCTCGTGAAGGTAAAGGCGTCCGGCATAGTCGGCTGCACAAGCTGCTTCGACACAAGCTGCTTTGAGAATCCGTAGGTGATCCTAACGGTTTCCTCTTTTCGCTCACACTCCTCACTGTTTTCCCTCCTCTTTTATGGTTCCTTTCCCTTGTTGACATTTTCTTGAGTTACAGGTGATGTTTGTTGGATCAATCTAGCTGTATGGCACTATACTGGGCCTTACTTCACAACAGAGTCACACTTAGAACCCAAAGCTGATATTTCAGGGATGTTGTACATTTTAGAATAATACCAAAAGACAGTTTAATTTTGAGACTAAAATAGATTGAAATTTGCATAAAACTTGATAAAGTTGATTGGAAAATGAGCATAAGGACATTTTGATATGGGATACCAAAATAAAGCAGAAATCTCTACTTTCTGTATTGAAAATATGCATTCTGATATCGAATGAAGGATGATTAATAAGTGATTGCATGAAAATGAATTTATAATGAAACTTACTTATTCAAGAGACCATCCCACTCTTGATCTTTGAGTTGTCTGATAGGTTTGTGAATAAACAATTCTGGCAATTCCTTAGAAATAATAGAGCCTCCTCACATCTTTCTGTGGCTCTTTTATGCTGTGATAATAAGGCTTCCATTTCAAATTTCTTGTTCTCCATTTCTTGAAAACTCTAAACATTTTGCTTTGTATTCCGAGGGTCCTTCGACTTTTGCATGTTTGCTCAAACTGTTTTACACTAGGTGTACACAGCACCAGTAATCTGCAGTGTTTGTTTGCATGTTTAGTGTCTCAGGTTTGTTGGCGCACCCTGATAAGCAACCATTAAGTATGAAATAAGAGGCAATGAAAATAATATATGACCAGCTGTGATAAGAATGTTATGTTAGAACATGTTACCAAGTTGGTCACGAAAATATCAAATCAACAGGTCTCATGACCCTTGCAACTATGTAGTTGTCAATTATTCAAAAGTAGTGATAGCAGTCAGATGGACTTACCTGCATTGAAGTTGCCAAAGTCTTATGAAATTCAAGGATCTACTGAGGTTCCACCACATTGTTTAAGGAGTTCACATCTTCCCGGATCTGTACATGGAAAATTGGATGGTTCAAGGTTTAAATCTACAGCTATAAAGAGCTGACACCAAGATTCTTTTACCTACATGGATACTGTTGGATATTGCTCTCTGATACACTGACCGTATCCTAAATCATTCCACTGACATAATTGGACTGCAAATCTACCTGCAAGATTGTAAGCTTCATATACAATTAATTTATCACACGCAGTATACTTGGTCTGACTTGACTATACTCTTTGCTTCAGGCTACAGAGATCCTGCAGGAAAGTTAATGCAGTGGTGAATAGGTACCACTCCACAGATCTACATGCCAAATATACATATATATATATAGGGTATTGAATCTGAGTAGACATAGTAAAGAGTACTTGCTGCAATACTCCAAATTACATTGATCTCCAGGATACTGTATGTTTCACAGGACTGACTTTAGTATAGTTGATCCACTTCTGTTACCCTCACTGTTTTGTTCTTATTTGATCTTTTAGCGGTAGGTTTGTTTTTTTTCATCGTTCTTTGAGAACTTGTTTATCCGATTGTCAATCACCCATTTGGAATGCTTCAGTAAACTTTTAGCAGGGTTTTGTCTGCTACAAAAGAACTGACTGCGGTGAAGTAGCTCCTACACCATGGTCGTATTCTATGCTATATAAACCTACCAGCAGGGTACTGTTAGCTACATTGATCAAAGTGCAGGATCCATCTTTTGAACTGACTTCATTCTACCCAGTGTGACAGTGATCCTGCTGGATGCTCTGCACTGAAATGATCAAACTGTGGCAAACTAGGTCCAATGATCCTCAATGCTAGTTGAGATATACCTGCAGGATCCAATATTGATCCAATTTTTTATGCATAGTCACAGTCTGATATCATCTTTATGCAACAGTCACAGAGATCCTACAGATGCCATGTGCTTCATAGATCAAACTAGATCCAGCTTCATTGTCCTTGCTGCTAAAAATATTACCTTATGAGCCACATCAATCAAGCTTGAGGATACTTGGTCACAGTCTTTGCTTCATGCTAAAGAGATCCTGCAGGATACTCTATAGTTTGATGAAAAGGGTCCAACTCATTGGATCTTCATACTTCATTGAGCAAGGGTTAGGGGTTGATGTTCTCTAAGCCAGTCTGACTGCTGAGTATTTTGTCTGTATCCATGCTTTGTGCTGAAATGATCAAACTGTTGCAAACCTGGTCCATTTCTATGCTATAGAGATCCTCCAGATGCTGAGGGGTCCAACTCATTGGATATTCATACTTCATTGAGCAAAATGAAGGGTTGAAGTTCTGTAAGTCAGTCTAACTACAGGGTATTAAGTCAGTCTTAAGCTCATTCATGCTACATAGCTCCTGTATGTAGCATACTGTTAGTATGTTCAATCAGATTGAGGCAAAGAAGGTAATAGATCATGATGTCAAATGTTATGTATACCTACCTGTTGGACACTTTGCATTTTAAACTTCTGGACACTTGCTGTGACTTGATGATACTCCAACATGGTCTCTGCTACATAAATCCTGCAGAATACCGAAAGCTTCATCATGAGAACAGACTGTGGCTCAGGAGGTCCAAATCTCAATGCTTCAATGGTACCAGCTGTATAGGCTATATTTATCTAACTGCAGGGTAATGGTCTGATTCATGTTTCATTCCATCTAGTTCATACAGGCTATTAAAAGCTGAATATATCAACCACAGGAGTTCTACATGCAAAGCCATTCTCTGCCGAGTATGACATGCATCATTGATTTTTAATCTGTCTCGATGGTGTGCTGATGGCAGTTGTCAAGTGAATTCACACAGCCAATCGGTGCTGAAAGATTTATAGATGAGTTCTATCCACGCTTTATATGTACTTAGGAGATGTAGCAGTTGCATGATTCAGTGAAGTTGGTATGCCTGTTGCTACAACATGGGTTGAAGTGTTGTCAACAGATTACATGTGCTGGGAATATTTCTGTCGATGGATTATGTCAGTGATATTGTTTCATATCAAGTGAAAGGATTTGTGAACAAAAGGTAGAAATGGAGTAAATGTGGACTTCATTTTGGATTATATTTATGTGCCTTTGGTGATACTGTTTCTTTTCAATGGCAGACTTGTGAAAGGTAGAAATCGCGTCTGTGGAATTTATAATGGATTAAATTGATGTCTTTGATGATCCTGTTTCATTTTAATGAAAGTGTAGTGGAAGGTAGAAGTTGAGTCTCTATGAAATTCGTAATGGATCATATGAAAGTGTCTTAGTGATATGGTTCATTAAATGGTTTGTAAAATGAAGATGGAAAGTTAAAATATTGAAGCCTACGCTGTTGAATTTTGCAGTTAATTGAGCCTCTATACTTGCTTACAACGTTGGGTAGATTTTATGAAGGTCTTCATTGATTGTGATCAGGAGTTTCGAGGTGAAGTTTTGGTTCTATGCATGTTATTCCCCAATTTGGTTTCAACATTTCCTTTAGAATTGAAAACTGTTTCTCACAGGAGTGATTGTGCGCACAATATTATGCATGTATTTATTATTATCAGGTAGAGTTGGTAGTCGTATTCTCTCATTTCAAATGTCTCTTAAACTTCATCTAATCAATGATGTGATGTTCTTATGAATATCAAGTCTAGACAGATCAAATCCTGTTTCAACCACTCAACCTTTTAATGTTTGATGGATTAGTTTGAATCAATAATTCAAATTTATTGATTTTTCAGACGTTTCTAGGGTAAGAATCAGTCATGTTTGGACGATAATTTTTTTTTACAAAGTTGAATGATTTGGCTTCCATGTTTTATTTTGAGTCATTGCTTTTATCTTCAATGTGAATTCCTGCTTGATCCATTTAGTTTTTGTGACTCCACTCTTCTTAATCCTAGCAACTCATTTCCTTTTTGAAATGATTTATAGAGAGGTCGAACATTATAATCAATATTAGAAGTCCTGTAACTTAGAAGCATTTACTGTAAGTTGGTTAGGGAAGGTACTCATACCCTCCCCTTTTGGGATGAAAGCTTTTACATTGTACAGTTGACATTTGAAATCCCTAAGTTTTATGAACATGTCCAAAACCAAAAGGCATAGGAAGCTTGGATTTTCAAAGCAAACCCATGTAAGTAACATGGTGCTCTAAGGGCTATAGGTAATACCTTTCTTTTTTTGGTAGGTAGTTGCACCTTGAAAACAAAGCTTGTGTAATTCCCGAAATATAAGTGTAATTATTTAATATTCAAACAAGTTTTCTGTAACCAGTAAAGATGCAGGTTAAAATTATTTTGGGAAGGTTTGAGATGTTTTTACATTTGCACTGTTACCACTCAAGAATTATGGTGTCACAAATCCAATCTGTACAATGCCGCTAATGACTGTAATATTGCCCAAGCGCGCGTTAAACAACAACTCACTCGCTCACCCAATCTTTACAATTTTGCGAACTGGTGAAATTTTCTGAAAAACATCTCCATAACACGGACCAATGATCAAGTTGACATGAGAAGCCAATCACCTGATACCTGTTTGTCAGGTGATTGAGTGAATGTCAACGTGATATTTTCAGGGGGTTGTTAGCCGAGATGTTATGAATTATTCATGACGTCATGACTATGAAGATGATGAAAATTTACTAGGCCTTTGGGACTAATTCACTTCTTTCGGCCACACCTTGATCAATATAGTTAAAAGTGATCGGTACTGTTATTCTCTCATGCATTGAGTACCTCCACTTAGATACACAAATATACATGCAAACTTAAAATATATTTCCTCTTGAATTACAAACTGCCCTCCCCTATAGAAACCTCAACTACTTTTCAAATAACCAAAGTAACCAAATGAGTACCCATCTTGAAAAGTTCTTGTGGGATAAATCTATGAATTTTCTCTGAAAATATGTTTGAGATCTTTCTTCTTTCTTTCACTAGTAATAGCTCTACGTTACTAGTGTACCTCCCGCTTAACCAGTCTTGTTAAAATCTACGCTTTCAAGGGGATTAAAGCTTCAAAATATTTACTTTAGTGAGATACAAACTCTTTCCAATAGACGGTTTCTCTCCATTTGGTCTGACTGCAACATAAACATGTTCCGTTACCAGTTTAATTCAGGACAAATCTAGTCATTGGCAGGCGAATCGAGTTGGTGGCGCCTTGAGTATGCACTAGTGGATTGAAATGTGTGCCTTATAACTAACCACATAATAATACTTATTATCATTATCTTTATTCTATCCCGCCAAGGGCTCGGCAACTTTGTCCGTAGTAGAGAACTGTTCTACACGCAGTCAAGTTTGGGTGCAATGCTACACTGAAATTCAGTGCAGTACCACCCATGGTTTGCTAGTTCCAGCCGATGCTCGCAGGTTTCACCGCAATGTATAGCCACAATAGTGTTGCGGGCTTTCTCCCTGCAATAATACTAGCAGCCGCGATATAAGTGAAATAATCTTGAAAGTGGTGTTAAACACCAAATCACCTCACCTATCTTTATTCTATTCTATTCTATTCTATTCTATTCTATTCTATTCTATTCTATTCTATTCTATTCTATTCTATTCTATCATCATCATCATCATCATTCTTATAATGACTTCACATAAAAACAACCAAAATATTCAAAAACAAGTAGGATTTTTGCATATATATTTAAATAAAAACCATGTTTCCTTTTGTTCTCTACTCAATTGGTTCCTATTTAATAGACTATGTTCATTTGGATGAAGACATTTTATTTGATTCTAGCACCCCAATTTATCAATGATATAATCGTCAAAGAAGTATGGTAAGTCAATAATGTTATGTTGATAACGTTTCAAACATCAAATATGACTAATTTGTTTAGATTGATTCTTAGTTAATACAAAACAATAATATATAAAAAAATCATGCCCTCAAGAAATGTTTCCAAGTTGAAAATCAATTTTCATGTTTCCTCTCTGTTATCTCTCCATTTGTTACATTGTGTCTGTAACCATAGTAACGATATTGTTGATATTCTGTATGTGGGTGTATAATGATTAACTGCCAAGACCTCTAATTAATGAAATCCTCGTTATCTTTTATCAATTGTTCCTGCTTTCCCGATGTATTCTGTTAAGCTTCAATAGCAATGCAGCTCATCAGATAAATGAAACATTTATAAAAAAAATACCTTAAGAAACTATTAATGAAAGTTTTTTCATATAAACAAAGATATCATACATATTAAGGTATATATCTTTATCATGTTTCTAGACTTCATATAGGAAAAAAAAATTCTTTCTTTCTTCTAGTATTTGCTTACTACAGACATGCAAATGAATAGGATCTTTAGCAATGACATGCTCTTAGTGCTTGGAAGTAAAAAGCTAAAAACAGGACTTAAATATTTTTTTCAATGTAACTTCATATGTAGATAAGGCTTGCTGAGCCGGTATGCACTTAATCTTGTTATATTTTCCTGAGCCAATGTTTGGAGTATATGGAGTGGGCATTAAGATTAATAAATTTGAATATGGTATATCGATGCAGTAACTACAACTTGAGTAAACATTGAACAACGTTGAACCTGCATTGTATACTCATTATCGAGAAATCATTGTAAGTATAGAACATATCAGACAATCAGGGACTTGCTGGAGTATATCAAGTGTACAACATTCATTGTTCGAGAGAATTTTTTTTCATATTTCATGGAGTGTTGCAAGTTGTCCTCTCCGTCTGTAATATTCAAATTAGACTCCTTCAGCTGATCACGAAGGAACACCACTGTAATCATAACATATTATATATATGTTGACGAAAAAGTCGGGTACAGAGTATTCAGTGTTGTCAAGTCAATGAAGCAGTTATTGATTGTCATTGATATCCGTATTAATTCATTGTATGTGTCAATCAGCTTGCCTACATCCTGTGAAAGGGAATAAAGGGAATCAATCAAGGGAAGTTTTCTGACATAGGGCTTGAATGGATGTGTTTGGGATAGCTTATTGCTATTTTGGTGATATGTTTTGAAAAATCTTTGATGATTTTGATCTGTGCTGTTCTCTCTGACACCGCCATTTGAAGAAATTGAGATATGTGAAGTTGTTGTAGACATTTTTCATGGACTTGGATCAAGCTGATTCTGTTTATTTGGATGTACTCTTGTTTTGTTTGTCTAACAGTCAAAAGATTTATTGGAATGATAATTGTTGGAAGTTAGTGTGTATTTGTCTGGCCGACATTCTCTTAACTTGGGATTCATCAGCATGGGTTACACTTGCATGTTTGTGTTTTCTTGGATTTTTGATTGTATGTTTTAAAAAACTGTGTATATATCACAGCAATAACATGTCATGACTTTATAGTGTGTGAATCATTAAAGCAGTGGTATTGGGTTGCCTAAAGTGAACAGGTCTTATATTTTTACAGATTTCCTCCAATCCACCTTGTATAAACTCTCTTAGCCTTAGCTGACAGTGACTCGATGGAATGCAAAGGGATTTATTATGAAAAGACTTTACATTCGGATAGGTGATGAGAAAATTATTTTTATGAGGCTGAAATTTCATGAGATTAAGCTAATTATGTTGAAAGAAGACTAACAGGTTCTTCATAGTCATACTGTTTGTGATTGTGTCTACTCTGGAAGTATTCTAGTTTGGTTAATAGTCAAATGATTTCTAATGATAATTGTTGGAAGTTTGTGTCTTCTTGTCTGACAAACAATTCTCTCGACCATGATGAATTGGGATTCATCAGTGTGAGTGGCACTTGAATGTTTGTGGGTTTTTTTATTCTAATTGTGTGTGTTAAAAAATTGAGTACATTCTTATTTGTTTTGATGATATACAGTTCACAGGTAGTGTATGCAATATCATATCATGAGTTTATAGTGTGTGAATCATTGAAGCAGTGGTATTGGGTTGCCTCAAGTGAACAGGTCATAGATTTTTTACAGATTTTGCTAATTTCCTCCAATCTACATAGCATAAGCCCTCTCATCCTATGGTGAGCTAAGGGCTTTGTTATGAAAAGACTAAGCATTGAGATAGGTGAGGAAGAAATGATTTTTATGAAGCTGAATTTTCATGAGATTATGAAAATTGTTTTGTCAGAGATTTACGGGTTCTTCATAGTCTTACTGTTTAATTCCTAGACTAAAAATTATTCTTTGAAACTATAATTTCCCCAATACAACTAAAATTAGATTTTTTTGCTAGGCTATTATGTTATTATCATGAATGCTAATATTATGTTATTTGAGTGTCTACATCTAGTAGATGACAGATCATTGAAATCCCAAACAGAATAATCCTAAATGTGATATTTTTTTATGGACGTGATAGTTGTTTTATAGTTAAATATGATATAATTTGTGGTTCAAACTGAAATTTATCAGCAAATATTATTTTAAAGTATTTGGTCACATGTTTGCTCACACGTCACCATTCTTTAGCATATCTGAAAGAGTTAACTGCAGCATCAATTATTGTGCTTTGACATTTATGTGAAAAGGTCACATCATTTTACTATTCTGTATGTGTGTTAGATTATTCATGGTTTTTACCTGAGTTCTGAGTTAGTGGATATGCCTAATGCTACAATGTTACTTCACTATTGTGGATAGCACACTGGTTAGCGCGTTCGGCTTCGGATCAAGAGATCTTTGGTTCGAATCATGCCAGGGGCTAAGCAACTTTCTCTGCAGAAGAAAACTGTTGTACACGTTGAAAGGTTTTCGTACAATGCTACTTTGAATTTCAGCCCAATACCACCAATTATTCGCTAGTTCCAGCAAATGCTCACAGGTTTCACCGCAATGCAAAGCAACAATTATGTTGTAGGCTTTTTCCCTGCAATAATACTAGCAGCCATGATATGTAAGTGAAATACTCTTGAATGCTGCGTTAGACCCCAAATCTCCTCACTTCCATTTGAGTAATGTCTTACTTTAAGTAGTTTAGGTAGTATATCATATCATATTCATTACTTCATTATTGGATTTATATAGATTTCCACTTGATGAATTTTATTTTTCAAATCAGAGAATTGTCGAGAGTTCTTGAGATATTTTTCTGGGGAATACAGTACACTTTTGGCAATTGTACCAATTCTTGTTCTTTTTAAGGCGAGTCCCTTGATAAATAGTTCTAGATAAATGTTTACCTTACAACAGAGCTTTGAGAGAATTATCAGACTATTCAACTTTGTTTCTGAATAATTTTAGGAAGACTTTAATCACATATTGAATTAAGTAGCCACAATGGTTAATTGTCTCTTCATTGTAGCCAAAGTAAGAGGTCAGCATCTTTGACTAGGTCCAAAGTTCGACATCATTTTGATGGTTTCGTTACAGCTGGACAAAAACATTTATCTAACATCTTATGATCATGGTTACCAGTTTGAGTTATTTTTCATATTTTGCCAATCTATCTTGTCACATTTGGGCTGGCAGCTTTACACTTTATGTTCTACATAGACTTCACTTAAAAATCTTTATAAGTCTTGAAAGAGAGAATCTTTGGAGTCCTAATAACTCCCAACCACTGTCACCAGCGCTTTATGTTACAATACTCTTCACTATGACCCCTGGGAATATTCATCAGGACAATTTGAACTGAAAATACCTGCCCTTGAGTCTTGCTATTTTACAGTAACCCAACGAAATGGCTTGATACAAGATGTGGAACTATGTTTATGGTAATGATGAGATAAAAACAGTCACTTTCAGGGCATGCTCAGAAATTAAATTTGAATTTTCAAAGGAGATCTTCTAAGTGCATTGCAACACCTCTTCTGCGAGGTTTAATTGACGTAGCAGTGTTGTTGGCTAAACCGAATCAAGGGGAGGTAATTTCAGTTCAGACTTTCTAGATGAAGTTTCCCAGGTGTAATTGTGAAAAGTATGGGAACATAGAACCCTGGGTGACCGAGGTTGAATAACTCCAGGTGATGAAGAATCTATCCAAGTCAATCTCTTAGAGGAAATGCTTATTCGCTATGCCTGAGAAGAAGAAGAAAACCTTGCATTTTGAGGAAGAAGAAAGTGTCGAGTCAACAAATAATGAACGTCAGGAGACGACTCCTCGTACAGAGTTTGACCATGCACTGCTTGACTTCAATAGTGTTAAATTGAGTAATGTGTTGTCATGGCGATCCATCCTGACTCACCCACGCCCTGCACCAGAAGATGCAAGGCTAGAGGATTTTACACCAATTTGTGTCAATTTGAAGAAAATTGATGGAATCGTCAAACCAGTCATAACCAGGGTGATTGAGGGGCAGGTGAGAATGGTGTCCCTGATGATATGCATTTGCCCACCAGGTGACAGCAAGAGTTTATTACCTCCCTTAAATTCACTCGCAACATCTGATTCTATCATTGATGTTATTTGCAAAAGAGTGCAAAATACTTCATAAAGAAAGTTTGATGTAGACTTTCTATGTAAGTCTTTGGTCTTATGAAAACACAAAAAGGGAAAATATTCTGCTGACACCTGTTTCTGTGGGAAATGTATATTTTCAAAATGCTTTCTGAGAGATTATTAGGATGCGTGAGGCCAATAGGTGATAAATTTCTTAATTTGAACAATGTGTGTCAATCACTTTTTTAATCGACTATTTTCCAGATTGTCAACACAAAGGCAGAGTACCAGTTGTCCGCGAGTCTGTATGATGTTGCCTTCCGACAGTTTTGTGGTCGACAGTGGCAAGGGCCCACCATGGCGGGACGAGGCGGTGCATCAGGACAGCCAAAACTCCAGTATAACCAGGTGGGGGAATCATTCCACTTATGAATTCTAAGTGACCAGTCACCTCCTTCTGTGCCAAGAATCGAGTTGCAATGAAATTGTTGTGCAGGCTTCTATAAACTTTACATCCTACTGCTGTAGAATGAGAAATCAAATGGTGACCAGTGAATCAAATTTCTTGTTATGTTGTGTCTCCTTAACATATAGAAAATGCCTTTCTTAAGTCAATGTTTAGGCCCCTGCCCAACTTCCCACTGTTGAATGTACTTTATATTTCAATAGGGAGATATACCCTTTATCACAAAATCTAGGCCTCTTGTGAAATAAATGTGTGTTTCTTCCAGCAAAAAGATCTCTACAAAAAAAACAAATGGTCTCAATCAGTGTAAAGTTGAGGAGAATTTATTTCTGATAAAAATATACAGTAGTGGATTGATTCACTTTTGGGTAGCAGCCTTTTTGTCACCACTATATCAAATATTGATAAAGTGTCTAAAGTGTCTGATAGATCTTACACAAGTCATTATGACATATTGAAGTTGTAGTTTAGAACTCATTTTATAAGTATTCCATGTACTCTTTCCTGCCTTCCAGAACATATATTTCCATACAACGACAACCAACTCCAGTCTGATTCTGGTGGTAGAGATCGTAGCTCACACGTACGATGAGCAGGGGACAAGAAGAGCGGTTTCCTCCGGGTGGGGATTTGTTCGACCATTCAAGAACAATGAGGAACCACCCGACTCGGCCAGAAATGTGGCTCCACCTACACAAAAGTGAGTATGACTTAACTATGTTATGTTTGAGCATATCCCCTTATTAAGGAATACTAGAATACCAGTGATATACTGTATCAATTTCAGAACCATTTTATGTTCCAATCCACCTGTCTTAAACTTAGGCCTACATCAAAATTCTGAAGAATTTAAATGAAACAGCCAAAAGGCACATAAAAGTGACCGTATTCAAAATAATAGTGCTCATGACAAACCCAGTGCATCAAAAGCATAGGCAGTATCACTAGTCAAATCTTTATACGCTTATCAAATTTGAATACATCATTATTGTAGTATTTTCTTCTTTTGTATCTGGAATATCTAGACATTTTACTCATGCAATTTAAAGGTAAATCATTTTAATAGTCATCTCCTCTTCTGAACTTGTTTAAGTACCGAATTATGTAGAATCAAGGAATACGTTATTTATAAACTTTGTAATTGATGTTTTGAACACAAATTGTTAAGAAAATATTCATTTCATGATTGTATCCCTAAGACATTGGCAGTACAAAATGGCTGTCAGGAACTTCGTATCATTTATTTCACCTGCTTTTTCACATTAACAGGGTTGAGATGTACTATGGATCACCAAGGGCTCTATTTTTTATGGACGACCCCCTGGAGAGTAAGTTCACTTCTTGTATCATCTGATGGTGTTCTGTGTTCCATTTGTAGACTTGGGTATAACATTCTGCTCCATTAGCTTGTTTGAATTTGAAATGCTCTCATCTCTACAGGCTAAAAGCCTCGTATCACTTGCTATCTAGCCAGCCAATGAAAGGACTGACATCCAGCAATAGTGTCACAACCCTTATGACATATTTGTTAAATTAGAGATATTACCTTTACGCTCCTTGCAACAGGATATTTCATTGGCTGAAAGTTACACGCAGACCATACTCATTAAGAACCAACTGTAAGCGATATGAGTCATTTGTCTAAATGAGATCAGGGTATTAGAAGGAGCGTTGTGGAATCAAAATATGCTGATAGAGCTTAATAGGTTGTTAGTTTCTGTGAAAAATATTTATTTTTTTAGACCTAACGAAACATGAAAATAAGATTAAAATCGAGGTAATGTCTTGATCAGTTTTATTTATTGATTCGTCACGGAAAGCCAGTCCTCATATAGTTCCATCCTGACTCTATTTCAAATGAAACAAATTTTATTCTGATCTACAACCTAAGAATAAAACAACAATTTGGGCTAGGTGCAATTTGTGTACAAGGTAACAAATAGACTACACCAAGTACTAACAAACCTCTATGTAATGGCCACCTGTAATTATATAATTAACAGCCCATTTTAGGTGTGGCCTTTTGGTAGTGTTTTTAAGAGAGTTTGATTGCATTTGACCTAACCAAATACATTGGTATAGAGAAATTGTCTACCAGCAGTACTGCATAAATAATGTCCACCGAGAAAATCAAAAATTTTAATCACAAAAAAACTACTTCAAAACTGTCCACTAAGAAAATGAAAAATATTTCTTTTTCTACAGCACTGCTTCAAAGTTGTCCACCAAAAAATCAAAAAATTTTCATTTTCTACTAGCACTGCTTCAAAATTGTCCACCTAGAAAATCGAACATTTCTCATTGTCTTTTGTTTGAAGTATGACATGTTCTCTCAGGCCACCAGTTACTGAAGCCAGTGCCAGGCTGTACGCTGAGCTTCACAGTGTGTACCCACAAGCCCCTTCTCAAGATGATGAACCTCTTCCCCGAGAACGTCATTGTCAGCGGCCGTGACATCATACCTGGGGTCGTGGACGATCAGACTGCAGGTAAACTTGTTTACACTGATCATGATACTTTCCTTCCTGTAAGTGTAAGATTTGATTTTTTCTCCAAGACGGTGTTTAACTGAAGTGATTATATTGTTCTTGATTTGGACTATGCATATAGTATGATGTTTAGTTACATTCCTAGTTATATAGCTATATATGAAAAATTAGTTGTGGTATGCCCTTGTGATAATTTCTTATCTCCCTTTACTTAAATTTTATCATCCTGGGCCAAGATTTTCGAAGCTCTCTTAGCACTAAGATACTTGTAAGTGCCATTAACATTGGCTTACGACTGTCTTAGTGCTAAGAGAGCTTCGAAAAATCTAATCCCAGCTCCTTTGTGGTTTATTTGCCTACAACTTCCTGTCAATCATCTGTTCGATTCTTAAGATTTCCTTTATAGTCTATAGATAATCAGCTTACCAAATTGCTAAAATTCTCGCAGTACCAGGATGAGAGTATAAATGAACATTGTCATGCTATGAATAGCATAAATATCCAGCAAGTAGAGGTATAAGGTTGATCAAGTGAAGGGAAATAAGCAGGTTTTTGCTTGATGTCAGAGTTCAGTAAGAAAGTGAGGCCAATATTGAAGTCATTTTCCTTTCAAAAGAGGGTATTCAATGACTTTAAGGTTATTTTGGTAGGTAAATCAGGGGGGAAAATTATTATTCAAAAATATGTATACATAATACATATAAAATTATATGTTTTTAAAGTTTAGATACTAAGTCAAAGGTCTTAGCTGACAAAACTATGAAACTATGTAACTTGTTTTCAACCGTGAAATTTGGTTTCTCAAATCAGGAGCAGACAAACTGAAGCATCCGAAGACACTGCGGACTATCCCACTGCAGATTGAGGGGGTGTTTCTACACCTGCAGCCAAACATTGATAAGTTTGAGGAAGAGTTGTGTACCTTGCTACAGGAGGATCGTGCCCATCGAGAGAATCGCACTCTCGATGACGCAGCATCAGTGTCTGTTTTGGAAAGGAGGCTTCAGGTATTTTGCATAATATTTATCAAATTTATGGAAAAAAATCAAAGCATTTTTAACCAGACAAAGAAAAGTTTAAAAAATAAGTTTGAAGTGTATTTTAAATAAGAGCGAATGAAAGTAGGGGATTGCTCAAAGGTATATAAACGTATTACCAGGGTCCCTATTTTTGAGTGGATCTAACTGAGGCTATTCATGGCAGAAGTAACGTTATCCTACTTCTAGGATAATATTATAAGGAAATAGAACGTCAATCTACACCGAAGAGTAAAATGAGGATGCCAAAGTTGTTTCAAAACTAGGTGTCACTTACCTGTGAATTTTTGTGACAAATAGACAAAATTTTCAGTACAGTTTGGGAAAATCAGCATTCTAACATGACACGAAAACTAGAATGAAAATACTGCTTTCTGATTGGTTAACACAATCAATTTTGGAGTTATTATTTCGCTAATAATCACCTCTAAATATTTACGACCGATTCACATTCATACGCGCACGTTTACAAACTCCATTTGCTGAACTTACTGTTTTCATCGCCTTTCAGACAAGAGCAAAATGTATTTTAAATCAATTCTATACAGACATTGAGAATACCGTTCTTTTTAAATCAAATTTAGAAGATAAATCCATTCTGTAGTATATTTTTTGTTGAAGTAGTTTATTTTTTTATCACTAAATTTAATTTCAAACAGAGCTCGCTTCTTACCGTAACGCGTGGTAATATAGCGATTCGTCAAGTGAACAGAGGGGACGTACGTTATTCTTCAACTTTCCTTCCCTTTCCACCCTCTCATTCATAAGTGACCACATTTCCAGACAGTGTATTCAACCATGACAAACTATAAAGCTTTATTGATCGTTTATACAATCAGTTCACATCTTGCATGAGAAGTAAGTGCTAGCAGTAAATGACTACTTTTGTAGTAACGTCCCTTGATTAGGTCAGTCCTTGTTGGTATTGTAGGGGTGATAGGTGTCCTATGTATTTTCGTGAAGAACGTAACTCTGACGGGATAAAAAATATCTGTCTTTTGTTGATTTTATCCTCTATGAAATAAATACTTAAGGGTAATATTAAAACCTGCTGGTTTATGTTTTGATATTTTTTTTATTATTGAAGCTTGTTCTTTGAAAATGAACTGTACCGTAGTTTCAAAAGCAAGTGGAACCGGTCTGTACTGGTTCGACCTAATCACATTGTTGTTGCACAAGGCAAATTAGTTCCTCATTATATTTCTAATTAGTCATGTTAGAATGGAGATAAATCCCTTCTGTTTTTATATTGGGTTGTATGTCGTGCATTTTTCACGACATACAACCCCAAAATAAGAAACAGAAGGGATTTATCTTCTAATTTAGGCATTATGACTGACTTGATCTGACAATTTGTCTGAGAAATTAAAAAAACTTCAAAGTTTTAATTCCCAATGTCAGGTTGGTATCCACAATGGCTGGTGCTACATCGAGAAGCCACAGACATTCCATCTGGAGGGACTCAACTTGTCGTCACGGAAACCGACCGCAAGTCCGAGTTTCCGACGAAGCAGCAAGTTCACAGGGACTCACAAGAGAACTGGCTCCAATGGATCGAGGTGAGACACATGAATACAATATAACTTTCCTATTTCCTTACATGTTCGAGTAGACCGGAACATACTGTGCAGATGTTGCACATGTGTAAATAACTTGAGCAAATTTTTTTTGCAGAAAATCAAAATATACAATAAGAACAAAAATGTTTCAATAAAGTTTTTAAAGTAACCCCTGTTGGTAAGATGGTAGTTGTTGTAAACTTATTCATTATTGTTTCAATTACACTTTTGTAGGTGCGTTTCTCATGATGAGAAAAACTGGATGGTTGATTTGAATATGCAATACTGGCCTATAAGTTGTATCATAGTTGAGTTTTTTAAACTGAAAACTGTCAAGTTTTCATTGGGACTTCTTACTTTATATTCATGTTGCTTTGTTTGTGTTGACAGCATCTCTACAGGAAGTGACCTTGTGTTAAAGAATCGTATCCAGTTCTCAGACTTTCTCGAGGATCCTCTCTTTGCAGTCGTATTCTCCCTTGAATATGTCATAGGCGAACCTCTGACAGCCAAAGATCGACGTGTGAGTTTTTTTAGACTACTTTCCCAAGAAAGTTTTTTTTACAAAATCATTTTAAAGCACAAAAGCTAAAGATTATATGAAAGATGAATGTAAGTTCATGTTGAAATCAGCTTAATTGCTGATTAAACTCAAATTTGGACTCATTCTTGGGTATATAGCAAAAAAATTCCTAGCATTATTATAACATTTGTTGTGGCTCAGCATCATAAGACAAATTTTCTTCTCTAATTTTGTTCAGCATGTGGAATCAATGCTATAATGATGACCTCAAATATACACCACATTTGTCTTTGTCAGAATGAAGTAGAATGTAATGTTATATTCCAGATGTCACTGAGCTATGCTAGAGCACACACTCGTACTGTATCTGTCCGCTGGGCTGCTTGGAACCCTCTCCAGCACCCGAACATGCGAGACGTCACCGTTTCGTTGTTTGGTGGTTCTCGCCGACGCTCCCCTGACGAGAGTTTTGTCTACAAAATGCCATCCACAGACATGCAAGATGACTCGGCCGCTAAGTCAGCCGGGGGTTATCTGTTCCTTCAGTGGTCAACTGATGCTAAGGTGAGGGGTTATTATCAGTAAAGTCAGTTTGAGGTCTTCTCTTGTTAAGTTGCAGATTGATGCTAAGATCAGGTGTAAATTTTGTATCCAGGTCTTTTCATAGTGAAGTGTTATCCTAAATATATCATTGTTACAATGTTCCTAAGATCGGTTTGAAAGGCCATTGAAAATTCTTATTTGACCTTTGACCTTTGACCGCATTACAGGACATGTTGACTTTACCAACTGGCTCCCCACGGGGAATGGGACTTGGGTACGAGTCAATGCCGTCTGTGAGAAGTATGGACAGCGGTGAACTCGAATTGTCAGGGGTCGCCTGGAAACCTCCAACAGGTCGTCCAAGGTTTGTGTTTGGAGTTGTCAAATACACACAAGCTTGCTAGTATGGTCTCACGCTTTTAGAATGCCAAAAATTTTCTATTTTGAGAGTTGCTTGATAATGGTTAGTTTGCAAACATTTTCCATATTTCTGATGAAGAATTGATCTTATTTCAGTTTTTATAAAAACAGAAAGCACTGATAGTAATGAATGTATACTGATTTATTTACAGAATAATGTATATGATTGGTAATGAAAAACATTATGCCTTTCACTGTTTTCATACTTCAAATTAAGGGTTTTCTAAGCCATTTCCCAGTATTCTTTACACTTGTTTATATCCTATTAGGAAGATAATCAGCCATTGCAAGCTTAAATACTCGCTGCCTTTTTGCCTTTATTGAAAGACTAATGCAGTTTGAATTGAAATTGACTGAAATTTATTCCCTTTAAAGTTTTTGATCTATTGAATCAATGTTTTATATCATATATTTGAAGATTTTAATCATCCTGCTCCTTAAGGGTTTTTTATCTGCTAGACTGTTAAAAAGACTGATTCTCCTCTCAGGATTTGCCTCTTATTTCCTATTGATAACCTGCCATTCAAATTCAAAATTGAGTGAGATATTAAATGAAGGTCTTTATCACTCAATCAATGAATATAGCGCTGTTTCATGAATCTATAATGTTATGACATTCTGTGCAATAACATTACATTCTTACCAATTGACGTGATGTCACAATTTTTAAGTATGATGTCAGAATGACAGCAGCAACTTTCTTGAAAATTTTCTGATATAATTTGTTGAGTAATAAATAAAATGGCAAACTCAATTCCATTGAATAACACTTTTATGAAACTTATGATTGGTTTTGGTGTCCAATTCACTTACGCTCTTCAGATACCAAACCACTTGCTCATTACGTAAAAATGTTATTAGATGGGATGTCATTTAGTTTTCACTATACATGCTCGATATATCTATGAGAAACCAATACACTATGAGGCATATCCTGAGAAAACAATCAGGAGTTTTTACAAGAGGTTTATGGATAAATTACCCTAAGAGCCGGATGTCTTGTGGCATGCTTTTGATGATGTATAGAGGCATGGATGTGTAGCGTTTCACTCAAAATGTATTGCTGAATCATCTGTTAACTTCTTATTTAGCCTGAACTGGCTTGTGTACATTCGTTGAGTTTGGAGATCGAACAAAATTGCAAAATGACTAACTAGAAAATCAACTTAGTATCCCTGTCCCCTCCTCAACATCTCAGTTATTGACTTTTCAATCTCTCAGTAGAACATCTGAAAAATTAACAATCTTTGTATGTTTAAAGGCACTATAGCACGCTTTTACGGTTTAAATAGGCTATTTTAAGGTTTAAGAGGACTTATGCAATCACTTTAGCTTTCTATCGATGCAATGAAATACTTAAAATTCTCTACAATTGACCTGCAATCAACAATGAAAAAATTTTGACAGCCGCTGTCGGCTTGGACATATAACAAATCTAAGGTTAGCTGTACACAAAACAGATAAATTATAGACAGTTGAAAGCGGATGAACACTTATTATGTGCAGCTGTTGAATTTACCTAAACTCTGAACTGAGAACAAATAATGAATTATGTTTTATGAAAGCAATGTTGTAAATAAACCGACTTAATAACACAACATTAGCATTGCTTTTAGATTGACCAAAGCGGCTGCCGTTTCCGCTTTTTTGGTTATAAGCAAAATCTTAATATTTCCGATATCGTAGTTCATGCGGATTTATTGTAACGTAACATTAAATACTTCCGGTCTTTAAAAATCAACTTCACTACCTGAATACGTAAATATTCGTTTAATAACTTACGAGGTAGATTATTTGAGTGAGGTTCTTAAATAATATCGAGAGATATGCAGTATCTGTGCATTCGTTGTGTTAAAGAAATATTGGTGTGCACTAGTGCGTTTAAGGTAACTTTTCACAAATTCTGTATTCTGTTCAGAATAATTCGAATTCTTCCTTTTCACTCTATTTATCCTATCATTTCAGGAATAAAATTCATTTTATATGAAACAAAATCAGTATTTTATTTCCAAAAGTACATTATTTGAACAAAACTCTTAAGTTACCTAATTGCAATACTAAATTGTCCTACATTTGACTTCATTTTTTTTAGTCCCTGTATGCTCTTTAATATGCAGCAAATTCATTCCCAGTCAAACATTCCAGTTCTAAATTTCGATGTCCAAATATTTTTTATTATCACAGCTTATGGAAAATATAACTAATTCTTTATTTTCACACTAATAATCAAATCATTTAGGGATTGACATTTGATTGGTGAATAAAACAGCGTTTCATCTTTAAAAAAACATGAATTAAATTCTACACCATTGACAAACATTAGTCATCTAAATCCATAACATGCTCTTTAATGTGACTCAGCAGCAAATTCATTCCCCTTTCTCATTGTACTGATTATTTTCCAAGTCCATGCAATCAATTTTCAATCTTTGCCTCCCTTCATTCCAAGGATATATCAGCTCGTATTCAAAGATGCCCCAGTGTCATCCCCTTATCTAAATATTGTCTCATCAATTTCATTTCTCCAAGCATTCAATACTGCTCACAATTATCTCTGGTGTCATGTCAAAATTTAAAATACAGATTTTTTTCCCTTCCAAATATCTCAGTTATCAGCCAGCCGGACATCAAATCCTCCCGCGGGGTGCATACAGTCACCTGTCCCCGCCCGCAAGTGACCCAAGTGTGTCAGGTCACACACGATTGAGTGGGCACAACGTAGCCCTGCCCCCCGAACACATACATCACGCGTAAGAGTTTGACTTTGCGTCCTGACTGTCACCCTGTGCAATGCATGTCCACTCCTATGTACACATTTAACCCTCCCTTCTCTTCAGTGTTTGTCTTTCCTATCCTTGATAATTTCTAGGGTGCCATTCTGATAAATCTCAACTTGTACCCTGGATGCATCCAAAATTTTGTCTTATCAATTTATTGTCTCCCTTGGTTGGCACTACCTTCTCTCAGGAGCAAATCAGATAAACCTTTACTTTGAGCTTGTCTTTATAAGCATAAATGGAGAGAGCAGAAGTGAAGTTGTACTGTAGGAGCAGAAGTAGGTCATGATAGAAGCATTTCTATTGGTGCACTCAACACCAAACCCAGCCAAGGGAGACAATAGAATTACCATAGCTAAACCCTGGATGCATCAGAAGTACGATTGGAGATTCGTTAAAAGTTCTACCCTGAGTAATGAATATGATTACTGTGTGAAAAGTTGTGCGTTTGGTAACATATATATATTTGTTGCTTTTAAGAACTATTTGAACTACTTCCTACTTAACACTTTTGGATTGCATTCTTTGGATAATTGTGATATTCTCATTCATTAAGTCATTCTTTGCCACCTTAGTTACAAAGCTAATATATTATATGAATTTTCCCTTTCAATATTCTTACTCATAAAATTTCATATTATTTGTTTCCATTACATTGTGAAACACAAAGCTCAAGTTGAATGAAGCTTTTCTTTATGAAGATTTTACTCTACCAGGATATGAACTCTATCCATCAGCGGTTTTCCTCTCAGTGGTCTGAAAGCAGCCTCATTGAATGCATGTTCTGACACCAGTTTAGCGTAGACAAAACCTAGTCATTAGCTGACCAATCACATTATCTCGTTTAAGAGAAGGATCATGGGAATTAAGTTTGAAATATGCACAGCAGTAACTTGCCCCTTGATGATGACACCAAGGCTTTGGTCTGATTCATTTCGATTGGCTTGTTGAAATTACCTCAGAACATGAAACTTATGGGGCTGCTTTCAGACAGTTGGGAAGAGGAAAACCTCTGATAGAATGAGTTCAAAACCTGGTAGAGTAAATTTTTAAAAACTTTGGTTTCTCTGCACAGTCTATTTTAAAGAGACAGCAATGTTTATCACTGTTACTTCTGCATGTTACTAGCCAGGGGCTTATATGGTCAAAGAGTCTGTTGTGTTTGTTGAACTTATCTTAGTCTTTTGTAGAAGTGTCCACTAATTAACTACTGTTTTTCTTAATCAGCATCTTTCACCATCGTATAATTATTATGTTTCAATTTTGAGTGTTGCTTGTGATCACGTTTTTGTTATTTGTTGTCACTGCATGGAATTTTTTAATCTTCAAATCTTAGAAATATTATAGTTTTATATTCTCATGAACTATAAAGAAAACCATCTTCATCTATATCACACAATCTTAGAAAACTAGTTTTGGTAAGTTCCTTATCACAAAAAGAATCAAACTTCCTATATATATTCTCTTTTTCACATTAGTAAGTTGAACCGAAGGTTGTAACTAACTGTAACTCATGCTTTAAGTACAAAGAAATTATGCATTATTTTGCAAACAATTTTTTCTCGATGATCTCTTTAAACAAAGAGCCGCTAATGGCTGAAATATTGCCTTGTATGTAATATTGCAGGAAACATTAAGTCACTCACTTGCTCATAACTAGAGAAATAAATTTCATTTATATAATTTCTCCATCTTGTTACTAAAGAAGCAGTAGCACATTTTTAGAGATATAAACTGATCTCATGAAAGCGAAAATAAAATTGACCAATTACAAGACAATGTGATTTTTTAAATTTAAAAAAGCCATTCAAAAACAATGTTTCATGTTCAGTAAAGCTATGAGAGTCCATTTCCCTACCTCAAATGATTAAAAGGTGTTCACACAAAAATGGCCGCCTTTGGTTTTTGCTTGATACTTTATTATTTATTCTACGACTATGAATAATCAGGTCGAGTAATGAGATAATGCACCCTCTGAAAGTAATACATTTTGCATAAACTTATTTTATTGCGGAAAATATGACCAGATGAAATTTTCAGAATGTGCTTGATGAAGATTGTGTAATTCCTTTACAAAAACAGAATCAATACTAGTTTTGAGGAATCAAGTTGGACTTAGTCAAGTGTTTTATCCTATAACCTTTTAATCCTGTAAGCCCTGACAACGTGCTAAACATAATCATTTATGCTGTCTAAGCCCCTAAACAGGCTTGATCATTGTTAAACCTAGCAACATACACTTGATCGCTTGCTGGTAAAATCATAATTGTTCTGAAGAGCCTGCTAACAGTTTCTTGAATTATAATCATGATGTGGTGTGTGAACGTATATAACTAGATATTTGTGTTATCCGTTTAACTTTTTAAAGTATTTGTGTATTTGATTGAATTTGATGGATTTATGACTGTAGAATAGGAATTAATTGAATGAGAGCCCCACTACAGAGTGTGCGTACGTAGCAGTCCATCTGTCTGTTTGTCAGGAAGACCTCTTAAGTGTAAATCAAACAAAATTTGCACAATAATTGCAAATAATATTTTTTTCTATTAATTATAAATTCAATGAACAGAATACTTGGATCCATTAAGACATTTTTTGGTGTTTTTCTAAAGAGTGTCAATGGACATATTTTTACCATTTTTTTTCTCAGTTTTTGTTTCCTTATTTTGAAACATGCTTTAACAGCAGGATTTAATAACAAGTCACTTGGTTTTCAGTATATCTCCAGCAGTATACAATTGGCTTAAACCTTATCTTTTTTTTGTGGTATCCATGGAAACATAACTTCAACAATAACTCACTGAATAACGATTTTCTTTTGAGCATATTTCCCAAAGAATAAAGTTCCATTTATGAAACTTTAACCATGTCTCCATAGAAACTTCTAAAATCATTAATACATTGACTTACCAAAAGATTAACGAAAAGGTCAATAATTGGGCTTGCCTTAGAAACTTGTGAAAATACTAAATTGATTTTTATGCAGAGTTGTTTACTTACTGACAATGAAAATATGTTTTAACCACTCTCTAAACACTTGAAGTAGTGATATATATATATCATAACATAAATTTGATTGGATAACTACCTTCTCAGATGACCAAAACAAAAATTTGAATTTAATTTGATTAAGATTCATAGCTTTACTATCTAGGAAGTATTGCCATTTTCCAGTGAAGTAATCTGATAAGTAAGCCATTGATATCTTCGACCTCCACTGTGACGATTGATGTCATTATATAGACTAGCCATTGAAGGGACTATCTTCCACTAAGTAGATGGAATATTAGAAACTTTGTTGCATGGAAGTCCAGTTAGTCAATAACTACTGGTAAAAGGATATAATGATTAATTAGAATGATTGTCAAATACCAGGTTCATTTCCTCTCCTGACAAGTAAATTTGAATTGTGATGTATCAAGTCAAGGATCGTCTGTATCAAACATTGAATAAAAAATAACTTACCAAGGGCTCTATCTATCCTCTTTATTCCTTCCCACAGGTCTCAGCAGAACCTTCACATCAGCTTCCAGGACCAGCAACTGGCCCCCCAGATCCTCCCTCAGCAGGCGGGGTACTCCCACGCCCAACCCCCTGCCATGGGCTCCTACTACCCCCCTATGTCCATGGGACCAAACTCTGGTGTCTACCAGATGGCAGCACCTGGCATGTACCCTATGAACATCATGCAGATGACAGATGTGAGTTATCTCCCTTTTTGTCGTCAATGATATTGAAAAAGGGAATGTAATCTTCTCGATTTTATGAATTTTCCATTAATTTTGATAAATTTTTTATAGGAGTTTATTTTGGTTTGATCAGTAGCTTATGCAGATGACAGACATCAGTTTTGTGTCTTTAAGTTGTCTATTTCCAGGGAGTAAAAAAATAAATGTTATTTTATGATTCTATGAATCTAAAAGTAACAGATGATTTATGTCGATCATTTTGTTTCTATGGCTCCAGCCCGGGTCAAGCAGAATTACAGCACCAGATCTTCATGAGCTGCCCTTCACTCCCGTCCACGCACCAATCATGGCTCAGGGACCTCAACCAAGAGGGTGAATATCATCGGCTTACTTCCTATTATTTCCTATCTATATAAATTATGGATGATACAGTGCTGCAGCCAGGCTACGTAATTGCGGGAATCCCGCTAAATGAAGTTACCTTGGCGCTTTATTTATAAACGTATGCACCACTATTGGTGCAAATTTATCATTTACTACGCATTTTTGTATTTCATACGCGCTATCATATTTACAGACAAATAATTCAATTGAAACGAAGTCAACAATTTCTCATTACAAAAACAACCAAACGATCGTATAATCCAAGCCGGAAACAAAGTTTCGTAAACTCCGCATTGTGCTAAAATGTGTGAAAATATTAATAACATATTATTTTGTCAAACAAAGTCAAACAAATGAAGCAGATGAAGTAACAGAAAAGGATGATGCAACTGTAGAGCTGCCTACCGAAAGGATTGTTATTGATGAAAATCGTGAAACTGTCCAAGCAGACAAAATGGAAACTGCAGATCAAAGTGACCGTCACGTGGCCAAAACTAAATTTATTCACAACTATTTATTATTTTTACGCTTGTTTAAGTGTTTACTAGAGCTAGTTTTTGGAAGTTCTCGAATTGGCCCACAGTTTCAAAAGTTGAAATCCTGGCTGCAGCACTGATGATACAAGGCTATCTGTATCAGGTGATAGTTTTAGCAGGTTATTTGAAGAGATGGATGTGCCAAGACTGTCTGTTTATAAGTAGAACTTCTGAATGCCATCACAAGATTTCCCTCTTGTTGCTAATGGTAGATAAGACATGGCCATAACGCATGTAGACCCTTACTATCAGTGACAATTATCATGCTAATCTCATCTTGTTAGTTATTTTGTGAGGGTTTATATTATCATGAGTAACACTTTAATTATAATTTCATTTGTGACTCATAGCAGATTTTATTTTAATTGTGAGATCCTTGTATTTCACTGGCAATCATGTATTATGTGTACATTGCATTAAATTTATAAAAATTTCTCTCTCTTTCTCTTTCCGTAGGGGCATGGGTCTCTCCAGAGCTGCCTATGCTCGTCTGTACTCTGCTGGATATCCGCCCATCCTTGACCGCAATGGTGAGCCCCCAGATGTTCTTGACCCGGTGAACCCAGTCAGTGTCAACCTGCAGAAGGAGCTCAGTGACCCCCTTCAGTGTAACGAGATCATCTTCCAGTTCCTTGCTCTATCAAAGTAAGGGTTCTTTTTTTACTCCTTCTATTAAGTTAGAAGAGATTGGTTACACGTCTGTCTTCATGTACATCCATAATAAATATGCATAGTGGAAAAATTTGAGATAATACTGTAGGCCTCCAGTTCCTTGAGTCATGCAAGTGCTTTCTATGTTCCTTATTCAACATAGTTAGGGGTATGGTTTCCTGAGCATAGCTCAATATTTAGTTAGATTTGAAAATGTGATATGGAGTTCATTATGGTATTGTGTTGTGCTTTAGATAAGGGATTGCAACTTCACAGTGTCCATTGAAAGTTAGTTTATTCATTTACATGAAGACTGAGTGCCCAGCAAGGAAGCAACGACTCCTATCCTTTAAAATAATTTTGTATTAAACAGCCAAGAATGAAACCCTGGCCTTCCAGGTGGTGAGGAGATGCTCTCCTAACTAGTCCCGGTTCCAAAACAACTATAGTTATATAGTGATAGAAGACTGAAGATGGACAAGCCCTGTTTCTAATCTGCAGCACCAATGAAATAGATTCTCTTTCATTTCTTCCCTCTCCAAGCACAACAAGGTTGAGTGTTTGGGCTAAGGGTAATCACATATTAATATTGATATGATATCACAAAAACCTTCTGCTAATTAACCTAGCATTTGTAGTTTAGTTTCTGGTTCCTGTTTGCAAGATTCAATCCCCCGCACCGGCACCATGTGATGATGCCGATATACAATCAATTTTGATTTGACAATGAAAGTCTTTTCCCCCACACAGACTGATGTCCAACATGAACGTGCCCCATAAGACAGGAGGGACGGTTTTCTTCACCTTCCAGTTCTACCGCTTTCCCCAGGTCACTTCGGAGAGGTGAGTTGTGTTGTCATGTACTTAATGTAAAATCATGTATGGCAATATTTTACTAGAGTAATACTTATGTACATTTCATGACGTGATAGCTTGTAGTTGCAATGTCACAATACTTTAAATGACAGTCAGTTGCTATATATATAGCACTATATAGCTAAATACACTTTTATATAATTTTTGTCATACTAGTCATTAACTTGTTGCATAAACTTATATTAAGTGATGAGTAATTAGGTATCCTCTTATAGATATCTGAGTTTCAATGGCCACTTTCCTCCCCAGACTGCTGTTGTCTAAGCCGCAGCACGACCTGACCTCTGACCTTGCGACAATGCCCTTTATCCTGCAGCGACTTGAGAAGGATGGGTCGGTCATGGAAGGACAGCCTCCAGGATTTGAGGTATGGGTCGTCTGGTTTAACTTTGACTCACCTTCATTCTTACAGGGCCTGTGTAATGAATTTGGGCTTAATGCTAATGGCTGAATTGTTACCCAAATTGGGCCAAACGATAACTCACTACAGATTTTGGGTGGGACAGAAATCAATCATTTCCCTTAGTGAATCATTTGTTGCATAGACTATCATATTACTTTTACCTTTCAACCATTCAAACCCTTGTATTTGGTTTATTTGTGTCATCAAACATCACAAGCATGAAATCACTATAGAAGGTCATTGTAACAGAAAGTGACCTTTTTCTGGCCATTTGCATGCATTTTAGATGGAATAGAATATGATTGAATGGAATCACACAGATATGTGCCTAATGACTCTTATGAAACTAATTTGTGAGAGACAATTCTCATACTACATTAACAAAGATATTCACAATCGTGTTTGAAAAATCAAATGACAGTTACAGATCCATGAATATTGAAAATAGTTCACGTATGATAGGTGAGAAGGGTGTTAGCTTCCTCGAGATCCACTCATACTACTTTCAAAATTTTGGGAAAAAATTGAAGGATATGTTATACCTCCTGAATCCTTATATCTACCACTGTTGGGTCATTTCATTTTGTAATGGTCTTTATATACAGGTGAAGTACTACCTAGACCCATCGTTCCTGAAGCCGGGTGAGAACAGCCTGTTCTTCCAGCACCTCGCTCGTCAGACTCTCTACATCGACGTGTGGGATGGGGATTCTCTCCTGCTGCTTGGCTCGGCCGCTGTTGATCTCAAGGTAGGCTTGATACCTGCAATACCGTAAATATTTGATAATCAATTATTTAAAGTGTTTTTTTTGCTGGGTGGTTATTGAAGATTATTAAAGGCAGATGATTATTAATATGAGACTGATAATATGTTTCTGAATTATTTTCAAGATTAAAAATGATCATGGAAATATTAATCTGTGAGTATCATCCTAGGGTTTAATAGAAATTCTTAAAGTTCACAGCAGAATGCATGAAAAAGTATTAAAAGGTTGTTTTTATGAGTTTGTATACTTTCTTTAAAATGAAGAAACTTTATGTAAATCAAGTTTGGTTCAGGATGTTAAGGATAGCAAAATTATCCGTTGTTTGTTATGGTTTGTGGCTAAGTGGCTAACTCTGTAAACTGCATATGCAAAAATATATAGTCTGTATTGGTCCTGGCTGATGTTCGACTGTCAACTAGGTATTATTCAACTTTACACCTCTGACTTGTTTTTGACAGTTACAACATATGCTTTTCCATTAAAGCGTTTTTATTGCCAAGAGTTGTGTAATGCCCTTAAAATCATAAATGGCTGGACATTAACCTTTCAGTACCTGTGTCGATGTGGCAGCGAGGCAGTGCAGACGACCTTTGAACTTGACGTTGTGACCTCTGAATACCATGAGGACATTACAATGGGCGAGAGCCGCCCCCCAGACCCCCGATCTTCGAGCGTCAAGCCCCTCTTGAAGGGGAAACTTCACCTGCGTATAGCTAACATAGGACATGAGGGGGAGGTACGCCGGATCGGACATAAGACAGGTGGGTCAGCATTTCATATAGTAATAATGATGATGATAACAGCGAGGTTGATAAATATAATGATCATCATGATAACAGTTGTGATAATAACACCAAAGATGATAATGATAATAACAATGTCAATAATGATCATGTAATAATAACAATGTCAATAATGATTATGATAATAATCACCATTACAATGATGATAATAATAATAATTCATTGCCCAAGTTACATTGATATTTTGGAAATTTGTTACAAGCTATGATCGCCACAGTGCAGTGCAAGTTAAAGCATTTTTTTATCCTAATATTACTTAGCACCAAGCAAGGAAGCAGTAACACCCCATTTTAATGTCTTTGCTGTTACAGAGATAGTACCACTCCCCAGTAAGACTCACGTCATCGTCTCCCAGACGGCAGGGAACTCTTCATACAAAGGAGGTAGTCTTGTCAGGGGACAACATGGTAGGTTCAGTAGTGGTCTTAGCTGTTCAGATGTTATTGCCAAATGAACAACAGACAAGATGTTCTCTCTGTCAATGAAAGCCTGAAAAATAAGGTCAAAAATTTATATTTTGCTTTACACATGTACACCAAAATTATGGATTGGGTACAAGTTTGATAATTAGAAGTGCTCACAATATATGTTGAAACGATATTAAATATACAAGTATGAAATATTGCCCAATAACTCACTCACTCTGGAACTGTCAATTTGTTAAGTTTCTCATACTTTTCAGAAACAAAGAAGCTAGGAGTATCCCGAGCACATGCGCTGACAGAAAACCGCGAGGTGGCGAGCCTGATGTTCTCGAAGGAGCGGACAATTGACAAGGAGGATATGAACCGTGGCACAAATCAAGAGCGGCAGAGGAAACTGGCACGCATGATGGCCGTGAGACAACAGACGGGGGAGCAGGAGAACGAGAATACAACAACTATCATGGTACGGAGCATCCCTTGTGTTCTGGGTAACTCACAAAACATCTCCACAGAACTTGCATTACTTACTACAGTTCAATCAGAAACCCTGATCATGACCTGTGCCTCCTGTTATTATATGCATACAAACTTAAAACCTTTGGCACCAGACAGCTTACTTTCACAGCATCCACACTTGGTATTCACTCCCTTTTGTCTTTAAATTGTCCCCCAGCCTTCAAACTTTCAAATCTAAACTTAAAATCTCCCTGATGTTCATAACTAAAAAATTCATTTCATGATAATATGTTTGAGTAATTGAGTGTTTAACCTTTCAAGTGAAACTGTAACTTTAGGAGAAAAACCAAGTAAACAAACTGAGACGAATAAAATAATATAAGTAATGGGTCTATGTAAAAGCAGAGAAGATGTGTTAAAAGTAATGATATCTTACCATGTTCAATTTTACAAAAAGTTGCAAAATGTCTACACCTTAACTGAAGGAGAGTAAACAATCTTGATATAGACATTCACAGTTCACTACCTATCACAACATTGCCGAACATACCTGT
Organism: Phorcus lineatus; assembly: GCA_921293015.1. NCBI lineage: Eukaryota > Metazoa > Mollusca > Gastropoda > Trochida > Trochidae > Phorcus > Phorcus lineatus. The sequence goes on along the minus strand of OV121094.1, from coordinate 15,188,284 downwards.
CATGTTACCATAATTCAACATTTTTCTATCCATCAAAACAATTGTGACCAGTGGTTGTTTTGAATTCATACAACTAATTCCAAATGTTTCCAGGGCTACGCCTTAACTGTAGAAGACGTGATATAGACATTCACAGAACAATACCTATCACAATAATGCAGAATATACATGTCATGTTACCATATTTCAAGTTTTTTCTGTCCATAAAAAAAATTTGTTGTTTTGAATTCAAATGTTTCCAGGGCTACCGTAAGGAGAAGACTGAGAGAACTCGAGACTTGAAGACGATGGAAATATATCGGATGCAGACGAAGCGAGAAGGTATCTTGAACATGCTGAGTAACACCATCACCACAGAGCACACCATCTACCCGTCCTTCGCCTCCACTGAGTTCCTTGAGTTTGTCCTCAAAAATCCATTCAACGAACAGCAGAATATCACTGTGGAGTTTACAGACCCTGCCCTCTCGTAAGTACCAGCTATTGGATCTTTTCTTTCATCCAGAGGGAATAAACTTTTAAACCTAACAAAAGAAAAGTGCTCTGTTGAGCTTGAAGAGATATTCAATGTAAGTTAAGGGATAAAGATTGTATGATGTTGGTTTAAACTTCATACTAGTAACAGTTAGTTTATTAAAGAAGAATGTCATGAAATTTATTTAATTCCGTTATATCTTATGAAACTGTCAGGAATCATAACTTATAACAGATTGAAATAATGTTAAATTTGCCAAAATCTAGAGGCAATGTGCTAATTTCCATGGTTAAACATGAGCCCCCCTCGTGTGAGAGTGGGGGCGAATAGTGCAGTGGTTAGCGTGTTCGGCTTCGGATCAAGAGGTCCGTGGTTCGAATCCCGCCATGGGCTCGGCAACTTTGTCTGCAGTAGAGAACTGTTCTACACACAGTCAGGTCTGGGTGCAATGATACACTGAATTTCAGCGTGGTACCACCCATGGTTCGCCAGTTCCAGCCGATGCCTCTCCTCTTTTGTAGCTTGATTGGACACATGAGAGAGAGAGGCACAATTGGATCTGTATATCCTCAATAATATTGCATAATGAGGTAAAGGGCTGTTTCAGATGTTAAGATATGTGTCCCTCTGTTGTAGAGTGATAACAGACGCACGAGAGTGGCGCCACTTCAAGCAGCTGCACAACATCAACACGCACGTGGAGGAGGGGATGTTCACCAAGGGCAGCAAGTCAGACCTGCCACAGATCTTCCTCAGACCCAAGGAGACCGTCAACATCCCCATCAAGTACCAGAGCTTCCAGGCAGACCAGTCTGTACAACCACAGGTGGGTTATTTCTCAAAACAAAGTTTTCATAGGGTCTGTATCACTGGCCTGTTATATTGGAAGACTGTAAGAAACACTCCCATAAATTGACAAGCTTCCAGGCAGACCAGTCTATTCAACCAAAGGTGGGTCATGTCTCGAAACAATTCTTCATAGGGTCTGTATCACTGGCCTGTATTATTGGAAGACTGTAAGAAACACTCCCATAAATTGACAAGCTTCCTCATAGTGTCTGTATCACTGTTCTTTATTATGGCAGACTGTAAGAAACACTCCCATAAATTGACAAGCTTCCAGGCAGACCAGTCTATTCAACCAAAGGTGGGTCATGTCTCGAAACAATTCTTCATAGGGTCTGTATCACTGGCCTGTATTATTGGAAGACTGTAAGAAACACTCCCATAAATTGACAAGCTTCTTCATAGGGTCTGTATCACTGTTCTTTATTATGGCAGACTGTAAGAAACACTCCAATAAATTGACAAGGCTTCCATAAAGACCAGTCTTTACAACCACAGGTGGGTCATGTCTCGAAACAATTCTTCATAGGGTCTGTATCACTGGCCTGTATTATTGGAAGACTGTAAGAAACACTCCCATAAATTGACAAGCTTCCAGGCAGACAAGTTTATTCACCCAAAGGTGGGTCATGTCTCGAAATAATTCTTCATAGGGTCTGTATCACTGTTCTTTATTATGGCAGACTGTAAGAAACACTCCAATAAATTGACAAGGCTTCCAGGCAGACCAGTCCTTACAACCACAGGTGGGTCATGTCTCAAAATAATTCTTAGTAGGGTTTGTATCACTGGCCTGTATTATTGGAAGACTGTAAGAAACACTCCCATAAATTGACAAGCTTCCAGGCAGACAAGTCTATTCAACCAAAGACTGGTCATGGCTCGAAATAATTCTTCATAGGGTCTGTATCACTGTTCTTTATTATGGCAGACTGTAAGAAACACTCCAATAAATTGACAAGGCTTCCATAAAGACCAGTCTTTACAACCACAGGTGGGTCATGTCTCGAAACAATTCTTCATAGGGTCTGTATCACTGTTCTTTATTATGGCAGACTGTAAGAAACACTCCAATGAATTGACACGGCTTCCAGGCAGACCAGTCTTTACAACCACAGGTGGGTCATGTCTCAAAATAATTCTTAGTAGGGTTTGTATCACTGGCCTGTATTATTGGAAGACTGTAAGAAACACTCCCATAAATTGACAAGCTTCCAGGCAGACAAGTCTATTCAACCAAAGGTGGGTCATGTCTCGAAATAATTCTTCATAGGGTCTGTATCACTGTTCTTTATTATGGCAGACTGTAAGAAACACTCCAATAAATTGACAAGGCTTCCAGGCAGACCAGTCTTTACAACCACAGGTGGGTCATGTCTCCAAACAAAGTTTTAATAGGGTCTGTATCACTGTTCTTTAATATTGGAAGACTAAGAAACACTCCAATAAATTGACACGGCTTCCATGCAGACCAGTCTATTCAACTAAAGGTGGGTTATGTCTCCAAACAATTCTTCATAGGGTTTGTGTCACTGGCCTGTAATATGGAAGACTCTAAGAAACACTCCAATAAAATAACAAGCTTCCAGGCAGACCAGTCTTTACAACCACAGGTGGGTCATATCTCGAAATAATTCTTCATAGGGTCTGTATCACTGGCCTGTATTATTGGAGGACTATAAGAAACACTCCAATAAATTGACAAGGCTTCCAGGCAGACCAGTCTTTACAACCACAGGTTGGTCATATCTCGAAATAATTCTTCATAGGATTTGTATCACTGGCCTGTATTAATGGAGGACTATAAGAAACACTCCCATAAATTGACAAGCTTCCAGGCAGACAAGTCTATTCAACCAAAGACTTGTCATGGCTCGAAATAAGTCTTATATTCTATCAATTTTATGACAGTTAATGTATGGTATTGATTTGATTCAGGCACTGTGTCAGTTCAGAAAAACTGGGGTAATATAAGCAAAGTCTAATTTGAGACAAACTGGGCCATATCAAGACTTGTGAGGATGCATAGTGGCAAAAATTTGACCAAAACTGTCGCTTAAAAGTACCGTCTTATCCATGTTTCTCATCTTAAAGATTGAACTCTGTTTGTTGCGATTAATAAATAAAGATGTAAATTATTCAGATTTTCATTTTTCAAGTACAGTCAGACCTCAATAATCCGAACACTTCCGTTTTTCATCAAAAACTTTTGGATAGTGAAATGTTCGGACTACTGAAATGAACCAAATCTACAGACAGACGACAACGTATTTAGAATATCAAATAAGTTTTATTTTATATACACATAACAACTGGGAAACATATATTAACAAAACAATCATTGCACAAAATCATTTCTGGACATACATGCACAAAACATGTCAAAACATTCAACGAACTCACTCTCGTGTCAATCCACTGTCATTGATGTTTACCGATTCAATCAGTGTGGTGCTTGCTTGTCTAGAGGATTTGATGAATTGTCGGATTAATAAGGCAGAAATAGCTGTAATTAACTAATCCGTTACAGCTAATTAGCGTTCGGATTCGGAGACTAAATCAACAGATTAATGAATCAACATTTAATGAGTTTATATAGAGATTAGTTTGGTTACAGCTTGCTACCGTTTGGATACCGCGAGATTCGGATTATCGGTGGCCGGACTATCGCGAGTTGACTGTATTTGAAGTATTCTAAAAGCTACACACATCCAACAACCATTAGCATGTAATTAAAATCATAGACATAAAATAATAGATTACTGTAACTGTTTTTTTGTATAGTTCTTTAAATTGTGTTGTCTTTTCAGGGCCCTGTAGATCCATTCCGCAAAAAAGAAACAGGGTACAAAACAAATCAGGAAGAATCAAATCTTCTTCACTCAAGAGAAGTCAGGGTAAGTGATGTGCTAGATGTAGAACTGTGCATATCAGTATTTGTATAGTGCTGAATATTCATATTGTTTACAGCAGGTAAAAGTTAGTTTGAAATAATCTCTGTTTTTACATTAGAGGACTCCAAGAAACAACCAATTAGGATTGATAATGTTGCATTACATAACTTAAATTTTAATCGAAAGTATGTTTTTGTGCTTCTATAAAAGTTAGGTGAGTTTCTCTGAAAGCTATTTGAAATAATTTGGCATTTTGTGATGAGTATATGCCTATATAAGACTTTAAAAAATTATAATTTAGTGGTTCAGCTATATGATGGTTCAAGGTTTGAATCCTGCCAGGGGGTCAGCAATTTTGTCTGCAGTAGAGAACTGTTCTACATGCAGTAAGGTTTTAGTGCAATGCTACACTAAAGTTCAGCACAGTTCCACCCATGGTTCTCTAATTCCAGCCAATATCATTCTCACTCCATTGGTTTTTATCTGTCCCCCTTGTTCCTCGGATACTGTTTTTTGTTTGCACAAGTGTAAATAAAATTGATCCTAAAGTGACACTATTAGATTTGTTTGAGTTACCTAGTGGTTTAATTCTGCATATTTAATGTATTCCTTGTTGCCAGGCGGTGTTCATATCCCAGGAGGGTAAACCCATCTCTGTTCTGAAGCTGAAGGTGGAGCCACAGCCCCACGTGGTGGATCAGACCTTCAGGTTCTACCACCCAGAACAGTCCTTCCTCAAGAAGTCCATCCGTCTCCAGGAGCTGCATGCTCTACCAGGTATGTACTGGCACCTCAAGGCTGTGCTTGATTTGGAGGTTGCATAACCATATGGCGTACGCCTTTGAAGCTGCATAACCGGCAAACCACTTAGTGAAGATCTCCCTTCATCACAGGCATAAACAAACCACTGGTTTCAAGTCCAAGAGATATATCAATAAAATATTAATCCTTATTCCTGAATAAATTTTAAAATTATTTTTCATCGTATCATTTATTTGAGTTAGTGGGATTGATGTTGATCTCATGTCTTTTTGCTTGTACACTTGATTTAATTACATGCTTAGTATTTTAGTAACTCTTATTTTTCATGCATCGTCTTTTCTAATATAATCTTGATAGTTATGAAGTCCATTATTGCATGTTTTTTGGAATGGTCCTTTTGGAATAACAATTGGTGCATTTGAGCAAAGACAGGGTTTCTAGCAAAGCAACATCTGTATTGGAATCGTTGCATCATGTTTCAGCCAATCAGATTGGAGGAAGCGGTGTAAGCAAAGTGTATGTGCGTAGCAGTGATCCCAACATCATCACCGACAGCCGGGCCAAACAACCAGGGGAACCTCACGATGTGTTTGTAAAGGTGACATATTTCTTCTCGTAAATATTCTAAATCACTGACATCACATTTGCTATTATGTCCATCTAATTGCAGTTATTTGTGTTTGGCTTCATTTTAACATGATGTGGAAAAAAATTTGGCTACATTGTTCATTATCATCCAACTGAAATTACTGAACCTCAAAGATGTTTTACCTACTGGATGTACCGACCATGTCTCTCTTACCATACCTGCTTTTATCCTCCGACAGTGTGCACTTGGAGCATCCCCTCAGATAAAGCGATTCCACGTGGCTGTATTCATCGATCCATATATGTCGCGACCTACCCAGATCTGGCAGTTTTACGTTCACGCACTCCAACGAGTAGATGTGTCATGTATTGATGGACAGACCAGCAGATTTGCTCTCATACTCCGGTAAGTCATTTATCATTATACTGCAGATCTCGGGAATATCTCGTCTAGCACATGCTAGCTGTATATATGATACAAAACAACACAGGGATAGGATTTATACTAAAATTGGTTTTGTACTGCAGTTGGGTTTCCAGGATTAAAAAATGGGGGGTTTACCTCACAATAGATGAGAGGTATGTGACTCATCCAGAGAGTATGATCTTCTTATGTGCAAATTGTATCTTTAAATTTTTTAAAAGGGGTGGGAAACCATTCCCCTTTTGTTTGCTTCTCTTTATTCTCCTTAATTTGGTCCTATCTGTAATCTTACATAGATGACATTATTTATGATTTGGTTCACAAATATAATTTTACAACAATCAGCATTTCAATTGAACGCCGCTAATGGCTGAAATATTGCCTAAGCGGCGTTAAACAACAACTCACTCACTCACTCACTGGATCAAATAAAAAAATTGCATATTTAACCATGTTTTTATTCCGGCAGAGGCACACAATCTTCACGGCTGGTGCGATGTTTCTCCTCACACCCAGACGAAATGCAGCTGTCACCGGATGATCAGTTCCTTCTCCAGGCAGGCGCTGTCCATGAACTAAATGTCGCCATTAGACCGATGCGTACGGGCAACAAGTTCTACTACCTCAACGTTGTGGACATTGAGTACCACCAGTTGGTCAGGACGTGGCTTGTCTGTGTTAACTGCAAGGCCCCACTCGTCTCCAAGGCCTTTGACCTGACGCTGCCAATAGGCGGAGGAAAGCAATGTACAAAGAGAATCACCTACACCAACCCATACCCTGGCAAGAAGCTCTTTATTGTGTCGTCTGATAGGAGTGATCTTCTGGAGCTGAAGGAGTCACGTCTTGAGATCGAAGGTGGAGGACAGCACCCAATTGTGATGAGGTTCAATCCGGTCCACCAACCGGGCGTAGCGGAGATCATGGTGTTTATCAACGATGAGGATGATAAGAATGAGGAGACATTCAAGATCACTGCCAGTTATAAGTATCCGGGACAGTAGACTTTATAGGCGTAGAGGTTTCTGTTCCTCGAGATTCATTATCAAAAGGATGAGGTTCCTGTAAATGAAGTTAGGAGAGCTTATTATGAATATCTTGATGTCTTGGATTTATTTCCTGGAGGATTTATGTAACCTCAATGCCACTTAAAATAAAGGTTAGGGATAATGGCACTCTTGCAAGAGAAGGATGTGTTGCCAGTTAACATCTGTTTTTACCATTGCCAAGTGTAGAACTGTAATGCCACTGCCAGTTAAGAAATCCTAAAACATACCTAACTCGTTGAAGGAAAACTTTCCTTTGTATATTCAACATCTTTTTTTTAGATACTAACACTGTTATCAAGAAAGTGTTACATCAAAATCTTTTCATTTATTGCACAGAAGAAGGTTACTTTGAACAGAAATCTTTACTTGTATGTAAAAGCATAATTTAAAATCAAGTGAAAGTTACATAATATCAATCAACTTTAAAACAATATGGAAATTCTCAGTTTAATGAAGACAGTGCCAAAGGTCAGTTAATGATACACATAAAAATTCATGAACTTTTAATTTTACATGAATCTGTAAAAAATCAGAGATTGGGGATGCCTGTGCATGGAGTCATCAAATCCCACAAGGTTAATGGGTGTTTTCTATGACAGAGAATTTAAACAGGTGATTGTAAAATGTTTGAGCACTGATTTTTATGAAAATGCTTTTCGTATAGATTACGGGATAGGTAACACTTGTGACATAAGTATTACTATCACTAATATAGTTCAAATCAAAGATAGGCAACAATAATGATAATGTCTTTAAATTTTTTATTGACATGTGGTTTGAAGGGTATTCACCAAAGATGTGCCACCAAATATCCAGCTTGTGTGTGCCTTGTATGACATGTGTCTTAATTGTGCTAACACGTTTGATGTTTAGGCTTTGTTATACCCGAAATAAGATATGTTTTGTATTGTGCACAGTTGTCAACCTACAGCATGAATGTGAACTTGGCAGTGACAAATGGAAATAGATGTGAGAATACGGGCAAGAAATGTACAACCGTCCTATGTTAGTATATATATTGATATTCTTAGCAATCTGTGATATTGTAGACCTACAAGTTTGTTTCATCCAAAATGGTTTTGTTGTCATCTCCGTCCTTGGGGTTTTAAATTTGACTTGTACATGACTCTAGCATGTTAGCCATGATGAATTTATTTTAACTGTAGATAATGTCTCAATGTTACTCAAAAGGCTCTCTGAATTGTACAGTCTGGAGATGTTTATACTCAATTGTTTGTAAATGGTAACTATTTATTTACAATATATTGTATCATAATAAAATATGAATTTTTTTTGTTTTGTTTGTCTTTACAAATATATTGTATCGCAATCTCATTGAAATCAGCCCGAAACTAATCGCTCGTACCTCGCTACGTTTCTTGATCTGACCACGGCTCCGTAAAAGCCGTGTCAGACGGCCTTGACCGTGACCTTTCACCTCCAATTATTCTAACCAATCACGGGTCCGCGTACATGTCGGTTTTGTTTGATCACGAAAGACTGCGGAAAGTTGAAAATAAGGGACGCCCTGAAAAATGTTTTGCAAAAAGTTTGAAAAGATAGTATAAAAAACGAACATCAGTGTTGTTGCAACTGATATCAATCATTTTGTGTTGTGTGATAAGCTTTTTACTGAAAACATAATTGTCACTCTTGAGATACACACCAGTGGCGGATCCAGGAAATTAGAGTGAAAGCGAAGAAGCGAGAGGGGGCACCCTGGTTGTCGATAACCCCCGGGGGTAGAGGGTCGGGGGTCGCGTGAATGGTCAGCCATTGCACACTTCTGAGTTCTAAATAAATAACAGTATGTCACCTATCAAATACAATTGCAAAGGTTTCTGTTTCTACATTTTCTGATTTATTTACCTGCCCCCATTCACAAAAATACTTAATTTGAAATTCAAAAATTGATATGAATTCCTCGAAACCCTTTGACAAAATTGTTGTTGACCTAATTTTGATATAAACTTTGTAGACCTATTCAAAAATGTGTCGTAGTTTGTTTTTGGTAAATTTCTTCACTATAACTTTTAATTTGTTTTAAAACGTCTTTTGGACGATGAATATGCCAAATCAAACACAAATATTGTCACGATAATACATCTCAATCACTATCCTCCTCGGGTCGCAGACAGAGCTAAATATCCGACCAGCGTAACATCATGATAGTCAACACACCCACGATCATTTTGCATTCATCCCAGCTCGGCTTTTCTCGGGTCCATTCGGAAAATGCTCGAATCCCGAGATACAAAGGTTAGATGTGATGTTTGAATGTCAATTAAACAGTTGCCGAAGTCTTTCCAGCCTCGATTCTTATTGGCTGGCACAGTCTGGGAGTCAAGGCCGTCTGACACGGCTTTTATGGAGTCGTGGTCAGATCAAGAAACGCAGCGAGGTACGAGCGATTAGTTTCGGGCTGATTTCAATGAGATTGATTGTATCGCCGCTAATGGCTGAAATATTGACCAAGCGACGTTAAACAATAACTCACTCACTCACTCACTCGCTCACAATTATTTTGTCAAGGTGAAACTTCATTCCTACTGGCTTCGGCAAATGGAATAGACCTTTAGAGTGTCTCAATTTGTAGAGTGTCTCAATTTGTAGAGTGTCTCATTCTTACCCAGAAGTCCAAGGTTTAAAATTTTGCTTGAGGTACTCTCACAATTAAAGTAATATCTATTACAAGTATTTCTAGTATTCCATTTAAATTGCAAAAAATGGCCTACTTATAACTCTTACGATAAATTTCGATTGGTGCATAAGGTTGCCAAGCAAAGGTGTAATATGAATACTGTGTGACAATGTAGGTAACAAATTGGACATCCGCATCATTCCTGGATAAACTGAGTTTGAAGGATGGCATCAACTTGGGCAAGAGACTTAGTTCAAAATGTCGCTGCTAATAGCTGAAATATTGTGTTAAACAATAACTAACTCACTCACTCATACACTAGTTCAAAATGTGCCTCTGGTCACCAAGCAGGAAACCTGGTGAAGAAGTGTATTGACCTAGCTACAAATATACTCATGGAAAGGAATGAGGGAACGGTCCAATTAGAAATATGGATTTTGTGAGATGAGGCCATTTTCCATGTTCCAGAACGTGAAAATGGTCAGGTTTAGTGCGCGCAAACGCATTTTAACATGGAACTGATGCTCGTGCATCCCCACAAAAACATGCAAAACATGATAAATCAGAGGAGGACAGTCTATCTGCCAAACAGCTCGGACCTTGCTGAAGTCAAAGAGCGTCATTTACCGTCTGTGGAATCTATCGGCAAACCAATGACGTGAAAATGAGACCTGGTCCTGGAGGCAAGCCAAAAACCACCATTAGACAAGATCGTCAGATCTTCGTGACAGATTTAAATCGTCATCCAAAATAAACACTACATTCCGTAATGTTACTGGTGTTCGAATCTGCGATCGAACTGTTCGCAACCGGCTGAAATCTGCTGGCCTAAAGTCACGCCGTCCTGTTGTAGGTGTGAGGATGACAGCGTTACACAAACGCCGCAGAATGGAATGCGCTACTGCTCACAGACGTCAACAGATGCTGCACTGGCGATGCACCATGTACAGCGATGAATCCCGCTTTAGCTTGGACTTTGCAGATGGCCGAATACGTGTTTGGAGACGACGTCATGAGCATTACGCTGCATGTACTGTAAAACAGCATGATCGGTATGGCGGAGGTTTAGTGATGGTGTGGGGTGGCATAACGTATCTGTTGCATGTAGGTGGAAGACTTATAGGTGTACGTTATCGTGATGAAGTGTTTTTGCCCATTGTTGTGCCATTCAAACGTGTCGGACAGAACTTTGAGTTTCAACAAGATAACGCAAGACCACACACCGCTCGAGTTTCGACTCAATGTCTTACACACCACGCTGTAAGAGTTCTTCCCTGGCCATCAAAAAGTCCGGACCTAAACCCAATCGAACATCTTTGGGATGTTTTGGGTCGAAATGTGAGGCAACGTCAAGTACAGGCCCAGAACCTTGACCAGCTGTACGGTGCTCTAGTTGAAGAATGGCATGTTATTCCAAGGGCCATAATTCGCAAACTTATCCGAAGTGTTCCAAACAGTTGTGCTGAAGTGATCAATAAACATGGAGGACACACCAGATACTGACATTTGTAAATTCCAAGATCACAAATTTGTTTTAAAATGAGCACAAATTTGACACATGTAACATTAAAATGTCTGGAGTTATTTATGTGTTCCTTTATTCATTTCCATGAGTATATATCAGCTTGGGTTAGACCAACATAATATTGCTGATTGAGCCTTGAGCATGCACTAGGCGATAGAAATGTGTGCTATATTAATATCCACACACATTTACCTTGTTTCTTCTCTCAAAACAGTCAGCTGTGAACAATACAACCAAGTGTTAGCCAATAATGAGGTCATAATGAGGCCACTTGTTGATTACTGCATAACTGATAATTGAACATGAATGCCCCTTTAACAATTTGTAGAAAGTCTAATTGAATTTCTTTTTAAATATTTTTTCTCTACACTCTTTGCAAAAAGTCTTGATGAATGCGTGCAACATGTGGTCGAGCATTGTCCTGCTGAAAGAGACCACCATGGACGTTGACGTGAGGAATAACGTAAGGCTGTAGGATCAAGTCCCTATACCGTACTCCTGTGAGGTAACCCACAACATGCACAAGGGGTGTCCTAACACCGTGACGAATCCCTGCCCACACCATTACACTCCCACCTCCAAATGGGACAACCTCCTGAACACAGTTGGCAGCATAACGTTCTCCACGACGTCGGTATGCACGTGCTCGTCCATCATTTCGTTGAAGCAGAAAACGGGACTCATCAGTGAAGAGAACGGTTCTCCACCTTGCACGTGCCCATCTCTGTTGACACCACTGGAGACGTTCCGCCAGATGACGTTGCGTTAAAACGGAACGTCGAACCGGTCGTCGTGGATAAAGTCCAGCCTCTCTCAGCCTGTTGCGTACCGCTTGGTCGGAAATTCGACGCAGGCCTGGTATCTGCGTTGTTGTTGACGTTGCTGTCCTGGTGCGTTCCCGAAGGTGGAGCAGTTGGATGTAGCAATCTTGGGCCCGAGTAGTCACCCTTGGTCTGTCTGACCTTGGCCTATCATCAACGCTGTTTCGGGTGTTGAAACAGGTCCACAATGAAGAGATGGTCTGTCTGGACACGCCAAAGTGTGTTGCAACATCTCGCTGCGTCGCTCCTGCTTGCAGTCTGCCAATAGCGTTGTTGCGTTGCGCTCTGTTCAGTCTTGGCATTCTTCAGGTCGCTGTACCGATGTTGTGTAGTCTGAATGAACAGCGGCTGATATGGCTTTTTATACCCCTAAAGCAGACGTGTCTGCATGTAAACCTTCATGATCCCATGCTGCACGTGCTTTGGCAGAAAATGCATTTGTACGAATTGCTCGTTTTCATCCCTGAACACAACGTAAACTTTTTGGGCCATTGTTTTTGGTAAATTTACACTTTTGAGCAAGCCTTTCTTTAAATTACAGGTATGTATCATGAACAAAATTGACCCGTTTCGAAAAAATCAATTTGGATCGCATGAATGTCAAGTTCCTTTTTTTGAAGACTTTAATTACAGGAATTTGTCCTCGAATTTGAGAGTAATTTCAATGCATTTTAGATTAATTTATTGAGCTTATGTCAGGTAATTATCTTTGTTTACATTTCAATTATTGACTGTATTTTGAGAAAGGTACTTATTATTGCTTTTTGTTTTTGTTAAAGTCAATCGTTCCATTATTATAATGAGAAGAGGAATATTATTGAATCTGAATCCATTCATGCGAATTGAAGAAAAACCAAATAATTGAGAAAGGAAATAAAGAATTTATATTGATGGAACGTATTTTCATTTTGTGACATCTACACCACCATTGTTTTATACATGGTATGTAGTCATCACCCTGTCTGATATCATTTTGTTTTCATTAGCAGAACCCAAAAATCGTATACATATATTTTTTTTTTAAACTGTGTATGAGAATTGCATATTTTCTGAATTTGTGCCTCATATTTTCAGATTTCTGTCAATCATAGTTATTTTTTAAAACTGTACAAGAGCTTAATTTTTGGAGCAGAAATCCATGAGTGCTCATAACCATTTCTGAAACCTTTTGTCTTTCCCACCTACTGCAAAGGTGCCTTTCAAAAATATTGTTTACCAATGGAAAAAATTTGGGATTTAAACATGGATTATTTCGGTTTTTTTAGCACAACTTGAAAACTGCTTTCTATCTGAAAGTCAACGCTGACTTATGTTCATTGAGAGTTAATTTTTCCTGACTGAATGAATGATAGAAGCAGCCACCAACAGGCCTATATATATTCATCCCCTCCCCACAGAGGTAGCTCCGTCATTAAAACCTTTCTTCTAAAAGGAGCTCTTCTCAAAGTCCGGCATATTACCCTAGTGGCAAAATATTGCAACATAAACTACGTTTCAAAATTTCAGCCAATGAAAACACCTCATGCATGAATAACATAATTTTAATCACACAGGCACATGCAATTATCCAGTCTCTAAATAAGACGAATGTGTTTTGTAAAGAAGACTCTAAAAGATCTTCGAATAAAATATAGCTTTATGAAAGCATACAGAAATAACTGAGGCATTTTAAATAATTACTTTTTAAACGGTGTCGCCAATTGCAGAACTTACTTTGATTGCATCCAATCAGAGGTTAAATAGCAATAAATGACGGGCTTCTTTTCCAGACCATTTTTCAATGTTGTAATTTTCTTTACGATGACAGTTACTTTTTTCATTTCATAATTAAACATATATCTTTTCTTAACTGTATCCTTTAAAATTATTTACCGTATTCGACTTAATAACCGCCCACTCCCCTATAAGCGCCCACCCACCACGTTTTTGAGTGAACAATATGCGTCCTGATTTAGCGCCCACCTATCAACATTGCTTACCTTGCATGCTGATTCATTGAGGAAGGTTTTTCAGTCTTTCAATAAGTCTTTTACTTCCACTAAAGTGAAGAATACAGGGTATTTCAAGACCCCCAGCCACCACCAAAATGATAAAACTTATAAAACCATATTTCAAAGACATGTGTATCGTAAGAAAACACTTTCAAGACTAAACTTGAGGACAATTTTTATCGTTTTAATTAGCGCTCCCTTTTACCAATTTTTTAAGCGCCCCAGGCGCTTATCACATCGAATACGGTATCATTATTTCATTTAATTTTTTAAAAATTTTTAACTCTCAGTCACAACATAGATGTTTCATGCATGTTTATTATGAACATGAAAACATACATATACATTTTCTTAACAACCATTACTCATTAACAGACTACATCACAAAAATGATTTAATTGCAATAAAGATAGTATACATTCATCAACAATATATAAATTATGTACATGATGCTATGATAACCATTTGATTCAGACTTGGAATGTCTTGTAAACAAAGGGGTAAAACATTTGGCGAAGTAGAAGACATAAAAACTTTGGTAAATTATTTACGAAAACAAACAATCTTTTACCTCTAGCTAATTTCTTTTTCTCACAGACCAGTGATTTGCTTTCGGCTATTTTGATCTTAAAGCAAAGATAATTTTCTATTTGAGAACAATACATGAAATAAAATTATATAGCATTAACATTTCTCTAACTGTAGAATACTTAACAATTACATGTACATATCATTTGAATCAAAAGATAAATGGTAGGTAAGGACGGGTAAGAAATCTATGTCAGTAAAAAACATAGGCCTCTTTAGAAGAGCAAGGTTTGAGTCCTTCCGATAATCAACTCATCCAACAAACTTTTCTCTTTGAACCCTCTTCCTTACTGAACAATCTTTAAGGCTTTTTTAAAAGATTAAATGCTTATTATCCAGTCGGTCCTTCCACTAATAATGAACCTTTAAATGTGGCAAATTCACTCGAAAGCTCATATAAACACTAGTGTTTCTCAGCAGCCAGATGTGTATCACAGACAATGTCCAAATATCTTTTAGGTCCTTGTGTCTTGGTTCCTTCAGTGATTTAAACTGTTCCATCAATTTTATCTTTTAGGTCTCCAAACCAGAAACCTTTATTTCAGAATCTTATGTCTTATTCAACATGAGCACAGCAAGTTACTTCTTCCCATCTTTCTTCTGTTGTTTTTGTGCTTTTTCTCTGGCATTAGATAAGTCATATTTGAATCCCTCCCGCTTGGCAGCTGATTCTCGCTTTCTCACTGATTTCATGACACGCTCCTGGAGTTCAACTCGTGTAAGAGGTCGCATTTCATCATCATCGGCGTCACTTCCCTCGCTTTCATATTCATCACTGAAAAAGTGAAATCAAATCAATAAGATATAAATTTTAAGATTTACATAATATACACTTGGACAAAAGTTAAGCAACATGTATATTTTCCCCAGTAAAAGTTGTCTGATGAGGTAAGACATTTATGAAAAATAATTGTATTTCTTAATGGAATCGTTATGAAGAAATTTTTTTGCAAGGAAAATTCATTCAGATAAGTTTTGACTGCTTATGGATATATGCCATATAAAATTTAGGTATGAAAAACATTTTTATTATGCTTTGAAATTAAGTAAATATTGGTTATTGTAAAGTTATCCCTCTTTTCTGCCAAAAGAAGAAGAATAAATGACTGATGGTTCTCAATCAGTACTGATAATCATAAATAATGTCCAATCTATTGAGTAGGTTAAAAAAAGGGTTTTGGATCAACGATGACCAAAACCCTTATTATAACCTAATCTATTATAATCAAGAAGCTTTAAATAGATGTCATTAATTTGACTGATCATGACTACTGACCCGACAGTGGGCGGGTTGACAGGAAGTTGTTGCTGTGGAGGGTTGGGTCCTTCTCCCAGAAGGCCGTGTGGCTTCTCTCGTCTGTCCTGTTCCTGCTGTTAGGGAGAGAGAGAAAAAAACAGGATTGAAATACATTAATACTGCACATGAAGAGAATGTCGAGGGTGTAGAAAAAATACATCACTTAGTCATTGAGTTAAGGTGAGGTGATTTTGGTACTTTACTGCTTTGTAGAACTTCAATTGGGCTCAAACTTGTTTTCATTGGCAAATCCAGGCCAATGAGGAGTTAAAAAAAGTTCAAAATTGTTGAGTTATTGTAACCTTTTTGAAAGTTAAAAATACAAAGCTTTAAAAATATATGTTGTGCCTATTAGAAAGTTATCAAATGTAACACTGTTATATGTGATCACAATAGCTGCGAAAGTACAAACTCTTATTTCTTCAACTTTTTTAAGTCAAATCCCTCTCAGTATTCGAACCCACACCCTGAGAGTCAGGCTAACCGCCAGCACTGAGCTAATGTACCTTATTAAAAGAAATTCAAAACGTAAACGATGAAAGTATTTGCTATGTTAGTACCTTGGAGTTATTGTAGGCCTGAACGGCTAGCAGCTCATTAGTTCTCTGTTCTATGATGCCGAGGTATTGTATCATGTTACTCTCTGTCACGCCAGTTGCCGCACCCAACATGTCGTCAATAGCAGACCGGTCACAGTTGATCTTGTTGAACAGTGAGTCGATACCTAAGGTAGAAAGAATGGTTTGGTCAAGTGGATATTAATATAGATTAGATCTTATGGTAAAGTTCGGGAAGATATATATATAATAGATTGGTATCTTGAAAGCCTAATGAACTCTTATCTCTATGGAAATTGTTGAGCACATTCCCACCTGCTTTGAGTTGGTCAAGTATCTTTGAGACCTCCTTAAACTTCTGTTCATTCTCGTCTGCATCGCCCGACGCCCGGTTTTGCTTCTCCTCCAGATTCTTGAGGATGTATTTCCTCTGTGATTCAAGCTCGATACCCTCGGCCTTGAACTTCTCCACCTCGTCTTGGATCTAGGGGATGGAAAGAAGTGGGTGAAATTTTATGGGCAATATTTGAACCATCAGAAGTATAAGAAAAACACAGAAATAATAAGGTTGGCCCTCATAGGTTTCTTGCATCAAGAACAGGAGTGGGTGAACTATTATTCAGTGCAAGTTGAGTAATATATATATAAGCCATTAAGAGGATAGAAAACAGTGGTGGTTTTAGGGATTGGGGGAAGCTTTGGATCAGTGATTGAACACCCCCTTTTGGAATTTTTATTTAAATCGACCTTAAAATGGGTGTCCTCCCCTCCCCCCTTCTTTTCAATAGGTGTACCCCCTTTCATGAGTTTCTAGAACTCCTTTCAAATCAAATTTAATCAACTGTTAAATGGAGGTGGTGAATCCATGGTGAGACGTGTTAAAAGGGTTTTGACCCCCTCCTATGTCATTGTGGTCTGCCATCATTAACGGAGTGAGGTTTAGAATAGTTTTCTATAAATTGAATATGAAGGGATTTTTGTATTGCTATAGCCGAAAATAAGAAAAGGAAAACTATGACTCAACTTACAGCCTGAATATCATCGTTGAGCTTCTCAATCTCATTGTTCTGCTCGTTGACGTAATTGAACAGTGCAAAGTTCCTGTCCTCAATCTCAATGAAACGGTTGACAAGAAGGTCAAGGTCGTCTTCCTTGGTAAGCTCCTTGATAAGTTCGAAGGCCTGCTCGTACGTCTCTACCGAATCTTCCTGGCTCTCCTTCTTTCGTTCCGCCTCCAGCGCTTCTGTAACATGGGTACAATAAGGAATCATTGAATGGTAGTTATTTTCTTTCAGACACAAAATAAGCTCCTTAGTAGCCTTAGATATTCACTGGTAAATAATAGGACGAAACATATGATCAAGCAAAAGAAACAGAAATGTAAGAAAGTATACTGTAGTCGCAACAGGGGTGCAAATGTTTTTGAAAGAAATGACTGAAAATGACAGAAAATCTTGCCTTCCTTATGGATAAATCAAATATTGAAAATGGGGCTGGTTTTTCAACTTTAATTATTAGTATATTGAAGAGATAGTAACAGTGTCAAGCATAAATTTCGAAAAAGCGTTACAAGGTACCCCAAATATTAGTTGTCATCCTTGTTTGAACAAATACTCCTGAGGGTAATCAAATGAGTTTTTGTTTCACCTTGGAAGTATACTCAAATGAAAAATACATCAACTACCAATCCAATGCAACTGTAAGCAAGCGCAAGCGTTGCGTTTTCATGTTAGACAGAACCAACCTTTCTTCGTCCTCCAAGCAACAAGCTGGGGGTCCTCCTGCCTCTCCTGCCCCTTGATGCCCATGAACTCTTTGAGTTTGCGGTCGTGGTCGATAATACGGACAAGTTCCTTCATCTCAGCATTGTGCTGCTGCATATCCTTGTCCGCCTTGTCCTTCAGAACCAGCATCTTGGCTTGGGCGTCATCTCTGTGGAACCGAGGGCAGGTTAAATGTATGAGAGATAAAACCAAACATCTCTGTTTTCCATTTCAATGACACCATTGGCAAGAGTGACAAGAGATTGGTAAGAATGTGTGACAGTCTAAAAAGTGGAATTATTGAAATTAATACACAGAAAAGTTAACCCTAAACTTATATCAAACGGAGGCAAAAATTAGAAATAACATCCATAACATTTTGCAGCTTATTTATTTCAAAAACTGTCAAGGCTTTAAGGCTAAATCTTAATTTCAGGTTTTTGTAAAAAGTATAGAAAAATACTTAAACATTCTGGTTAATTTGAGGATTTATCCTTGGGTTATGATTGTCCTTTTCACTGACCACAAGGATGTATCCTTAGATGTAAAGTATGAGTGTAGTGATAGGAAAAACATACTGATTTAAGTAAGACAGACATGGTATAATCATCAGGACCCTCAAACAATGCATTTATCAACATACTAAGGAGTGGTAGGTCTAACATATCTTCCTTAGCCAAATTAATATCAGGAACCATATCTGATCTTACAGTAGTTCCAAGGATAATTAAGGAGAAAGTTAAGTTTCCATATTTTCTTCAGAGTAAATTCCCAAATTCAAGTTTTTTAAAGGTTTACAAACTCTGTCATTAATACTAGTGCTTTATGCTCCAATAACTCCTGGGATATTAAAAGATACAGTACCTTGCATCATAAGCCTCCGTGGAGTCCTGTATAACTTGTCCCATCTCCCGCCTCAACTGGGTCAGTTCTTTCTCCTGCTTCTTGTACAGAGTCTCAAACCGTTTGTGTTCCATCCGCAAGCCCTGAATCTCATCTCGAAGCTTAGCATTTTCCGACAATGAATCGTTGAACCGCTTCTTGGACTGAAATATCATGAACATATTAATCATCACCCTCTGACAAATGTTGTTCCTTTAAATCAATGTTCAAACAGTTCCTTCCTTCCATAAAGTGACGTCTTTGAAGGTATAGGATACATGAAAAGAAGTCAAGAGTTTCTATGTTATCAAAATACAACTTTCATATTACATATTTGATACAGGCTCCTTTTTTTAAATTGCTTGCAAACTTTTCTGGGGTATTTTTATAAACAAAGTTCACCATGGCTGACCATTGGCGCCCATTTGAGATCAGGTGATGTTGTTATTGATTATCATAAAAGATTGTTTACCCTGTGATTTTAGGTCAAATGCTGTTTAATTTAGTTGGCACCAGTCGCAGTTCATCTGGTTTAAATGTCTGGTGGAATTTATGATAAGCTAATAAACCAATTTCTTTTGGAATACTGTTTGAGGTAAGAATGATGAGAAAAGTAAGAATCATAAGGATGATAACTTCTTTATTCAAGATATGCAACATTTTGATTAAATTTCTTATTTCCATTAACAAAGTATCACATGTTGCAGATGCTAGAAATTAGACAGCTTGGGTTTTTTGGGTTTGTAAATTTTCAGTGAATATTTCACCTGTACCAAAATTTATTTCTAACCAACCTGATCGAGTCTGTTCTCCAGCACCCTGACTGTCTTCTGTGTAGTGGTGGTGTGTGCGGAACTCATGTGGACACCGCCCATGTTCTTGTGCTGGTTCCTCAACTTCTTCTCCCACTCTCGGATCTTTGCGTCAAGTTCCACATGAAGCTGCTTTTCCTCCTTAACCTCACTGTCACACTCGTCTGTCAAATAAAAGAGAATTGACAATTTTTCTTTCATGAAGAGATTGTAACTTGAAATTGAAATTATATACACCTGCCGATTGCAAGTGTGTGAACTGAAATTATATTTCAGGATGCTCATCTCTCATCCTTACATTCAACATTATTGATTTTTATATTGCATCTCAAATCTTTTGATGCCCAAAAACTATGTGGATAAATCATTAGCTAAGAATTTGAATTGCCAATTTGTTTTCCTGTTACATTTGATTGAATATTGATAGCTTTCTATCTTAATATCCTGATTTATTGAAAACAACTGATTAGTTGATAAATTTGAATTGAATTTGATTCACATTATCAAAGAAATTTCAATATCTGAACAATGCACTTCCTAGCATTCTATAAGAAGTCTAAAGTTTTTATTAGACAGTAAAGAAACTAACCCTTGGCCTCTACCAGAGTAACTAGAGCGTCAGTATGTTCCTCGTCACGGATCTGGTTGCTGCGACTCTCTGCCAGACGTAATTCCTTCAGAATTTCTTCCTTCTCCCTTTCAAGCTGGGAAATTTCAGATCTGTAACACGATACACTCTAATATTGACACTTTACATTCTGGTTTTAGTGACATAATATAGTTTTTTGCTGAAATCTGTCATCTTTCAAATAACCGCAACAAAAGGATGAAAAAGTTCACAATATATATCAATTGCTCTGCCTGTGTACAGTTATAATTGAAAATGACTAATAACAAAATATAGAAATTTGTCACTTCATGCATCTCCCCTTATAGGATTGAAGACGTGCAAATCAGAAATATAATTTGTTTGAAGCTTCCAGAAAAATATTGATCACAGAAAATTACAAAACAGAAAAGAATCAAAGAATAATTTTGCTTCAATACATCAAACAAGAAAAGTCTTTATAGATAGATTCTAAAAAGCACAAAATTATTGGTATTATGATATATACCTTTGACAGATTTAACAGATAAAGCTGAAAGTACACAAGTTCTTCTTTCAATCCAGAGGTACTGTCATAATTCTTGTAGTTCTTTACAAAACATCATAAATCAAATACTCTTACTTTTGTTTCCTAATCATGTTGGTTGACTCCTCTGTGTATGCTGACCGATCACCCTCCATGATGCGATACTGTCGTTGTAACTTGACCAGTTCTCCCTCCTGTAGACCCTCCATGTCAGGGTCACTGACATCTGACCTTGCTGACCTTGGGCGGGGCATGATGCACGGTCTTTGTCTGACACAGAAAGTAAGGATTTTTTTATCGTCATCTCAAGAATGAATAAATTTTCTGAGTTGTACCATATTCTACAATTTCTTGTTAAGCTTAACAAATGGGGATATAGAACGAGAACAGGCACTTTAATCAGGGGGATCTACCTGCATGCTTATAATATGGTCAGACATCTTGTGATAAGGTGGTAAAAGCAATGTTTTACTTTTATTAAATTGTACAACTTGATACAGAAAAATAATATGCATTCACAAAATTTACATAAAAGTATTGATATGAGTAATCAAAAATATAGTCCCTGTCATGCTGCACCACTCATCAAAACAAAAGACTCCAATTTCAAACAGTTGACAAATAGGCTACTAGTCTAGGCGGCTATATCTAGTTCCTCCAATCAATCAGGCAATGTTGACATTGATAATATATTTCTATATTTGTTTCACTTACAAAATTCACTTATTCACTTGTAAAATAAGGTATAAGTTTTCAATTAAAAACAACGTAGACATCAAATGAAAAATAAACCTTAAAATGCCAAATTGAACTGACAACATACATCGGAATATTCAATAAAATTATGTCACCTCGGAAATTTTAGTATGTATGTCACCGTTTTTCACAACTGCAGGTAAAGCATATATAGTGGAAGGTATGAGCACTCTTTACTTACTTTTATCGTAAGTTTTGAACTGCCAAAAGTCCGTCAGATGAGTGAATGACCGTTCTGAAACAAGCACTTGCTATGGCGGCTGACAACCGTTGCCAATGGGAACAATAACTTCCGGCAAGGGAAGTCACTCTGTCAAAAGCCATTGATATTTTAGGACCGCTTCAACATATATCCCAAAACAAAATCAATCAACTACGACTATCCGAGATTCGAAATTACGCCTTGTAGGATCATATTGATAATATTGTTTATATATGATATGATTGATAACATGTTTTTCCTCTATATGTAGGCAACGGTTTAAATCAAAGAATACCCTAATCCGCATTGAAAGATATTTGCAGATTTCATATTTATATCAAGTTCAGCTCAATGACAGTAAGTACGCCTAAACAGACACTGCGGGAGTATAAAGTCCCGATTACACTTGAAAACCAAACGATGTTAACTGATCAAAAGTAATTTTTGGAATCTTATCGAAGCAGTCAGAAGGACAGTTAGGATAATTGTTTGATACATTATAGAGGATATTTGTTCGTTTTCATTGTAATATCACTTATCTCTCATGGAGTGATCGGATAAAGCAAAAATATTTTCACGAGTGGTGCAGATGAGATATATTAGTGACATCGTACTAAAAACAAATAATATTATGTTGATTAAAATATGCTTCTGTGGCAAATAAAATTGAGCTTTACGTCCAAAGTGCTTCAATAGAGGGGTTTCTTGCGCACCGCGATTTTCATAACATATTATTTACCTTTGATACGAACCTAAATGTCATATGTGGTGATATAAAATCAAAACATTTCAACTTTTCATGTCCAAAAGACATATATATGACAAATACTGGTTTTCCAAGAAAATTTAAAAACAGCCTTATAAATGCACAAAGGTGTAGATATCACGTCCAATATATATGGATACCAGTTATATAACCTAACAAACACTATCAACTCTTAACTGCCCTCCTAGCTGTTTTAGATAAGTCTCCAAAATTACGTTTGACTATTTGAAGCGCGCCACTGTCCGGTTTTCGATCATAATTGCGACGTTCTACCTTCATATTGTCACTGTAAAAAAACCAATAAGCTTTAAAATATGTCTTTTTGGTAACAGTCGATACTTATCGATAAAATGACACTATTGATTAAGTTTGGCCTTTATACAACTCACGGAGTGGCTCTGTGAGGCGATTTCCCCAAAAAACTTGACAAAATGCTCAATATACACATTACGGTTTATTCTTCATAAAGTGCTACAAATAATCGTTTAAAGGTGCAGATTGTCAGCAAAAAATATCAATGAATATTATTCAGATACAACTTATCCAATCATATAGTGTTAGTGCTTACATAAATAAAACTATTGCAATTATAAATTATAAAAAAAAATTGTTGTCAAAAAGGCATTTCGGACATCTGTTGTAATATTATTCAGAGGAACGAAAAGAATACCGCTAATCTTTGAATAATCTCGACAAATTTTCATAGAATTCAAACACTGATTTGACACGATCATTTAAGGAATGCGATTATTTATTGCTGTATGGTACCTTGAATTGTCATAATTTTCACAATAAAGAAATTGTCTATCTTACATTTATCAGGAACCCATCATTCAAATGTCATTTATTGATTTTATATATCCTAACTTCATCGACACTGAAAGAAATAGGACAGCGCAAATCTTTACAAAAAATAAGCTTGTGTCAAACTGATCGTCGAAGGTCGAGCAGACTTCTATAAATTTCTTCCTGACAAAATAATAAAATGATTGTCAGTATAAAGAAAAAAATATGAATAACAAAACAGTAATTATACAACGTAACAAGCAATGGCATTTCACTACATAGTCCATGGGTCATATAAAAAGTAGTATAAAGAGATATATAAAAATATAGTCTGGAATGATTGCAGGTGATGATGATGTGGATTTCGCAGAAATGATACATTACAACTTAGTATTTTGGCAAGATGGAATCTACTACAAGCGTGTAGCCTACATATTAGCCAAGGGAAAGACACCCTTTTAGATCCTGGCTACAATTGAAATAACAACAACCATCCTGCAAAATCTGCGTATATGAATCCGTCAATCCGACCAGCTCCATCCTTATATACCCTGATCTCTTTCGGGCAAAATGCCTCGTACGGCTTGATCGGCTTGATATTCGTGGTTAAGTTCATCTGTTATTTTTTCAGCCAATGAGATGTCATTATGCATTTGTTGGTTAGATATATAGCTAGCGATAGGAGGTTTTGGGCTTGTAAGAGATCAGCGTATTAGAAAGGAACTGAACTGATTCATATACGCTGATTAAGCAGGATAGGCTACAATAAAAATATTATTTTATTTTTCAATGGTCTTTACAAACATTAAGTATAAAAGAATCACAAAACTTAGAAACTGGTAGGCAGAAGTTGATATTGGTAAGCTGTAATGGAAATTTGTGAGCTATAATGGAAAATGGTGCGCGAGTATTTATCAATAGGTAAGGAAATCAAGGTATCAAAGTAACAGAGCAAAGGGACATAATTCATGATGAAACTCTGAATGACATTGTCAGATTTTGATGAGAGCAAATCACCGAGAGAGCTCATATTCCGGGGAGACACGTTTTTCTAACTTTTGTTCTTTGTAACAGGATTCATGTGAATATAAAAGGAAATATTTTCATAGATTCAAATTCCGCCATTGATGTAAGCGAACGTTGTCTAAAGTCTTTTTTGTATTCATTTACCTATATATTCACTCGACAGAAACATTTACCCCGGAGAGAGCTAAGTTCATTGAACGTTTTACATTTGACTCACTTGAATTCGGCTCAGTTACATTGACATCCTGAAAGTCACAAATCATATTGCCTTGTCACAATATTCTCCATGATAACCAGCCAAACAACGACAGATATAGTTATCATATTTTTTGACATTCTTGTACATTATTTCACCAAATTGCGAAGATCTTCTCTCACTGACGTTCGTGTATTCGTGAGTTGGCCGGAAACAGGAAGTCGTCTGCTTGAGTGCTAGAAACTTCTGTGTCTGTGCCTCGTATTCTTTGTTCACACAGCGCCCGTGGTTATTGCAAAGTTGGAGGGCACAGGCCTGTGAAAACTCTGTTATATTCTTCACGAACGGACCCACAACGTTTTGGATATCATCCCGAAGCTTCTGACACTGCTGATGCGTGTGGGTGTGGAAGAAACCGGAGCTTCCCCAGATCGTCACACCAGAGGCTCCCATTTCAGCAGGTTCTCCTAAGGCGACCCCAAGATCATCCTGAAACGGCACGATTGAATTATATTGGCAATAAATATAATAATGGTCGAAAACAAGCTAATTAGTCATAACTTTCAAACGGTTTGGCAGTTATCTTTTTTCTATCAAAATAAACCCTTAGGCCTAGAATAATGCAAGTAGGCCTACAATGTGAAACGTTTCATTACAAATATCTCAGTAATTGCATGAGACAGAGTCGATCTGTAACTAAGGAAATACGGATATACTTGACTCATAAAATAAAAGTTTCACGTAATTTGTATCAAAATACAAAATTACTGCTTATTTCATATTTGGTATATGATCTCGTTGAAGAAGTTTGTCGTGAGCTCGAGTGTGTTTTGTCAGAGTGTTGAAACCAAGCCACACTTGTATTAGCATAACCATGATTGTGACTTAATTCGGATCAATTGAGATTGTCCCCTGACGAAGTATCACATATCATTTATAGGAAACGAGTGAGAATTATTGTTATACCCGAGCATGAGCGAATTTGAGCGAGATTCATAAACAAAATATTGAACAATCTTGAGTGTAAAGTTTCTTTATTGCCGATTCTATTTTATCTTTGCCAAATGAAAACATCTAGGCCGCGACTGCGATACAGGCATCGCAAAATAAATTGACGTCGCAGATGACCAAATATGGGAAATCTCGCTGCAACAATATCCTCCCATAATTCAGAATATCCAAAAGACAGGACGATCAAACCTATAATTTGAAGGTACGGATACAAGAGAAACATTAGGTAGCTACTTTAGTTCATCTGTAATCATGTAATGAATTGCAAAACATAAACTTTGTTAATTTGTTAATCGTTGAAATAGTCGTTTCTAAGCAGAAGTATTACGTACGCATGTGTACAGATGAAACATATGTCTATACTTATGTTTAACAATTTGGGTAATAAATAACGATCACATTAACTTGCATTGTTGAAGAGGCCTGTTATGTGCATATGTACATAGATGAAATATGTGATACTTCCAATTTTTACAATTTGGGTATTTAATAACGATTATAATAACTAGCTTTGTTGAAGATGCATTATACAAGCTCATGTGCATAGATGAAACATATGTCACTACAAATGTTTTTAACAATTTGGGTAATAAATAACGATAGTATCAATTAGCATTGTTGAAGAGGACTGTTACATGCACATGTGCATAATGAAATATGTCACTACCAATTTTTTTAACAATTTGGGAAATAAATAACGATAACATTAACTAGCATTGTTGAAGAGGACTGTTACGTGCACATGTGCATAGATGAAATGTATGTCACTACAAATGTTTAACAATTTGGGTAATGAAATAATGATAGTAAAAACTGACCTTGTTGAAGAGGTCAGTAGAAGAGTCCTCTATCAGCGTGTAGGGCATGACTGGAGTGTTCAGACTTGACCACTTCACCTGGACACGAAGCGTCTCGTTCACGATCTGTCGTACACCCAGGTGACGGGACGCCAGCGGAGTTTTTCTGTTAGTGTAGATCCGCGGGTAGAAGCCTGTGCTTTGGCTGAACAGCCAACTCAAACTGTAAAGTATTTAATTCTGTGTCACATGAAATCGGCGTGGAAGTAGGTTGCCCATTTCCAAATTAAATATCTAAGTCGTTATCAATAACAACATAAAAGAACGTAAATTGAAATTTTACTTAGAAATAGTAAATGTGCAAATTGTAAAAATAAATATTTCAAACGCTATAGTTTCATACAAAAGCATTTTGAGTGAGGGTCCACTCAAATTAACTTCTGAATTGAAGGTATAACACATTAATAAGAAGCATCTCGAATCTCAATTAGGTGTTTGCTTTGAAATTGGAGGCACGTCATTGAAAACGTTTTGGACAAGAAGCATTGCCAGTCAATGGGTCGTCTCAAAAACGTTTTCTCTTTATATTAATTGAGTGAGTGAGTGAGTTATTGTTAAACGCCGCTTGGACAATATTTCAGCCATTAGCGACGATTTTTTTAATTGAAGGCATTTCACATTTATTTGTGTTCCGATCACGATTGTAAAATCATTTGGATATCAGAAACATTTCAAGTGTGGGGTCGTCTCAAAAAAGGTATAAGCGTTAAATGAAAATGCTTAATGACATCGTTTGCACCAAATGCTCTAACTCTAGTGACCTACTATAACGTTGTTGCTTTGCGAAAGGAAGCCAGGATTAATTTTATATATATATATATATATATATATATATATATATTTGAAAATTAACTTCTGTTAGAACGCGAGTCAAGATTCGGGCATGCAAATCTCTGATGGTTTACTCAGCATTTTTAGCTACTGGGTAACGGTCGGAGGGTTTACAGAAGTAGATGTACTTATGTTTAACTTTTGACGGGTTAGTCGTTAATCACACGTTGAAAACATTGGTAGCACAAACTAAGCACGCCAAAGTAGAGATATCGGCTGTCAATCACATCGCGGTTTATAAAAGAAAAACAATTCACGCCATTTGACGAATCAGTTTCAATAATTTCTTAAGGTTGTGTTCCATATCCAATGAGATATGTTAATATATATGTATATGAGATATCAGTAAAATATTGGAAATATTCTTAAAATGTAAAATGATTACGGCGTCGTGTTTCGTGAAGTCATCATTGAATTATGCAGTTATCGTGGATTTATGAAAAACACACAATTGATTTACGGTTCGTAGGATTCCCTGCAAAATATACTGACTACTTGTCATTGGCAACAGGAGTTCCGGAGGGACAAACGTTAGATTTGCTGTTTCCCCAGCATCTTGGGTAACCATAGTAACCCCAGTACCCCATAGGCCGAAGTTGCTTCGCAAGTTGAATGGTCGACTCCATGAAAGCTCTGAAAAAAATAAGCAAATATTTTATTTCCTTTGCGGATTATTCCTTATCAGGATTAAAGGAAATTTTAACTGTTAAAATAAGGATTATTGATATGAATAAGAACTTGTTTTCTGGGCACGAGGTATAAATACAGACCCGTGTGTCTGTAGTGAAACTTCGCATTCTAGGAATATAGATTTTAACTACCTCTTTCATGATACTCTTCCTATACTTCCAAAATCCATCTGAACAAAGTTAACATTAATGTCAGTTTAAAAAAGGAAAATGTGATATTGATTTACACTGTACATAAGAAAGGATGTGTCAAAGATTCTTTCATCTATGGAAAGTATTTGGCATTCGTTTATCATATTTATTCGAAAGTACGAACCGATTTATATTTCTAGTTTCTTATTGACCTGTATATGCTTTTGTTTTCGTTTGTTCATATTTTGTGAATGTTACTATTATGACACTATGTTTTTGTAATAGGAGCTTTGTTAGTATACAAATCTTTTTTTAATTATTTCTAAGGTGGGCAAAATGGTTGCGCAACTGAGATAAATGACCAGTTTTACCTTTGATCGGTCATATATCTCCGTTGCGCCATCCATTCAAATGTAAGGAAGACAATGATGGATGACCATCTCTCCCAAAAGCAACGTTTCATTAAATATTTATTCACTGTTTCGCCTGTTATTTCAGCACAAACGGCTACAAGTACCTTGCAGCCTTGTCGAACTGGAATGTTGCCTCTGTGTGTACCATAGATGCGTTCCAGTCAGGGTGTTCTTTCTGAACGATCTCCCAAGACTTGGTTTGGTACACCGACAGCGAGTCAAAGTTCCAAGGAAGGTGGGGACGCCAGGATTCAAAGTCGATCACCGACAGGCCGTTAAAATCAGCCCTTTTTATTGTTGATTTGACGATTTGGGTTTCTTTTAGTAAGTGATTGTGTAAATCTCCTGTCTGCAACAAATGTCCGTTTATAAATTAGACAATTGAGGACATTTATCTAAATTTCCCAGGGAGAAAACGAGGGGACAAGGTTTAACCAGACCAAATCGTGCTTGCGAGAGTTTCCTTTTTATGCAATCACCCGATATTTTTTTCATGCCTAGCAAATCCTCTAAACCCGAGGGTTTTCTCTGACTTATCAACCGTTAAGACAAATCTTAATGAAATTGTGTAATTATATACATTTAAAAAAATATATCTTTGTCCTTTTGTAAAGCGAAAATAAAACGTACCAGTTCGAAAAGATCATTGAATAGATAGAACGGCCAATCGTATTCTGAACAGCAGTCCTTTGTAGGATTTCAAAATAAATGGTACAGTTTCAGGCCGTAGTTTGCAGGTTCGATTCCCGCATTTGCTGCTTTGAAATACTATGAAGACTATGAGGTCAATTTTTTAAAATAACTTTCGAGACCATAGCTTAGGAGAGCCTGATCAGTTAGAGAATCAAAGGCTTTATTTTGATAACATTTTTATCGGGTACATGCATGTTATAGGTGTGGTGGTGTTTAACGCCGCTTTCAAGATCATTTCACTTGGATCGCGGCTGCTAGTATCAGTGCAGGGAGAAAGCCCGCAACACCATTGTGGCTATGCATTGCGGTGAAAACTGAGAGCATCGGCTGAAACTAGCGAACCATGGGTGGTACTGCGCTGAAATTCAGTGTAGCATTGCACCCAAACCTGACTGCGTGTAAAATAGTTGCCGAGCCACTGGCGGGATTCGAACCACGGACCTCCTGATCCGAAGCCGAACGCGCTAACCACTGCGCTATCCCGCTCCCCTCATGTGTGTTATACATGGACAATTGTAGAACTTCTTTCACCCATGTAATTTATTATCATCAGAATGAATTGAAGTTTAAGGAAATCTTGACCTTGACGTTTGGCAACGTCATCCATATTCTAATTTTAATTGCACGCTTTTCGAAACATTTAGTCAAATACAAGTCTAATTATATAGCTCATGGGCTTTGCACTATTTATTACTTAAACGCACTAGTGCACACCAATATTTCGTTAACACAACGAATGCACAGATTCTGCATATCTCTCGACATTATTCAAGATCCTCACTCAAGTAATCTACCTCGTTAGTTATTTAACGAATATTTACGTATTCAGGTAGTAAAGTTGATTTTTAAAGACCGGAAGTATTTAATGTTACGCTACAATAAATCCGCGTGAACTACGATATCGGAAATATTAAGATTTTGCTCATAACCAAAAAAGCGGAAACGGCAGCCGCTTTGGTCAATCTAATAGCAATGCTAATGCTGTGTTATTAAATCGGTTTATTTACAACATTGCTTTCATAAAACATAATTTATTCTTTGGTCTCAGTTCAGAGTTTAGGAAAATTCAATAGCTGCACATAATAATAGTTCAGCTGCGTTTAACTGTCTTTGAGATATCCGTTTTGTGCACAGCTAAACTTAGATTTTGTATATGTCCAAGCTGACAGCGGCTGTCTAAATTTTTTCATTGTTGACAGCAGGTCAATTGTAAAGAATTTTAAGTATTTCATTGCATCGATAGAAAGGTTAAGTGAATGCATAAGTTCTCTTAAACCTCAAAATAGCCAATTTAAACCGTAAAATCGTGCACTAGTGCCTTTAAGGTTAAAGTCATACAAGTGGAATAATAGGAATTTCAATTGCCATGAGTTGTCATCTTACAAAAATTTATAATCTGCTGTTCACGGTTGCATAGAGTGTGTTGTTTGGGTCAAATATTTCAAAATTCATAAATGGTGTTATCTCATCGACAAGTAATAGTAATTTCTGAAAATTAACATATCAACGCTTATCAGTTAGCATGGTGACAATGAACAGAAAAGAGTCGATATTTATTATTGAAAACCGGACAATGGCACGCGCCAATGACTAATTTTTAAAACTTATGCATATAAGACACGAGATATATACATGTAGGTTGGTATTGCTTAGTAGTTCATTTATCTATTATACATATAAATGGGAAGCTGAATTTCGACTTCTTAACATTTATATGACAGTTTTTAGGTTACAATTGAAAACAAGAAATTGTCATAATTTTTGCATTTAAGCGATAAAGATGCAACCTTAGACCGGCGATTGTACTTAATCAAGTTCATAAGATATCTAATCCATCTATAAACTTCATGAAACATCATCTGTGTCACTTTAATTCAAATATAAACGAAAACTAATATCGAATAGTCCCAACATTCCACAGATAAGGATAAATGTAATTTTGTCACCTGGCCTCGAATGTTAACGTTACCCACACCGCCACCAATGTATGTACAGTAATGCTAACCAAGTGACTACGAGATTCACCGAAGCGCACATAAAATATCAAGCAATGACATACCTGCGGTAGTCCGCCATTCACTGGAGCGTGAGTTTTGTGATTGAAAACAGGCCAAGCGCCTATGTTGTAGAATATTGTCATATTGCCCCCATTGAAGTTTTCTGGGTTGTTTGTAACGATTCCATAGGCAGTGAGGTTTAGATCTATTCCTTGCCCATGGCACGATTCAGACGGAATATCCCACACGACGAAATAAGGCAGGTTCGGGAGATAAAATGGGGCGGTACATCCCTCACGAGCGTCTTCAAGGCTTCGTGACAGTACAACTGTTGGAAACGCCAGAAACAGCAGGATTTTATGCTGTATTTCTCTCATCGTAACAGTTAGTAGCCAAGTGGGATGTGGTTTCGTTCACTTCCGTCTCTCCTCTGGTCACGTGATTTGGTTTGGCGGCTTGCTTGAGTTATCATTCACAAAGACCTGTACGAAGTATGGTCGATGATATCTAATATTAAATCATACCAAGCATGTCTAGAATACGCCACGCCTGACTTGCAATTTTATTTGCTTTTGTGACAATGACTTATTTGAAAATATTTTCTATAAATATTTTTTTATATGAAATTTAGAATCCTGCAAAGGTTCTAGTGTAATAAGACCGTTAATTAATTGATGTCTTGGTCAAATTTATTATAATATGTTCAAGGCCATTGTGTGGACATATAGCCTCCAATCATTTGTTAAATCGTACGTGTTCATCATATTCAGCACATTTGGAGCTTAAAAAGAGTATCTAAATAGCTTTACATTAAATGCAACCCTCTAAATATAATACATTTAAAATAAACTAATGTTTATCTTGGAAAAGTTATAGAAAACTAAAGAGTACAATTACTACCCTTTTTATTGGCTACAAGGATTTTCTAAAAGCTTGTCGTCTTTGGACGAATGAATAGCTTCTATATAACCCGTGTAGTAGGTTTACTCTCAGTCTGCCTACAAGTCAATCTGCCTACAGTCAAAATAAGAGTGTAGGCAGACTGAGAAATAAGAGGGCACCCCTATATGTAGAAGTCGACTTGACCACTGACAACAAAACATGTCATGGATTTTATCATTTTATTTGTTGTGCATTATGTTGTAATGTAAATATACTCTTCACAAAAATTTAAGCAACATTTTTTATTTGAAACATTTTTGGTTTTGTCTATTTCGCATGTTTATTGTGAGGAGTATATTAATGTTTACGCAACTTAGTTTTATTAATAGATAACTGACAGAAGATTTGTTGAACTCATCACTAAGCTGACCTCAAAGAACTAGTCCTTTAAAACAACAAGTAAACATACTAACAATAAAGTCTCTCATATTATGTTGATAGATAATTTATATTTATATTTTTATGACAAGTGACAAGGTTGTTATGTTACAAGACCCCATGTCAAAGAGGATATGAAACAAAAATGTTAACAATACATGACATTGTTAGTTTGCATTTAGAATAAATGGACATAGTAATATTTCAAATTTATTGCCCCCTCCTCTATTGGCTATGGGTGTGTTGTTTTCAATTCCAAATTCTACATTTTTACGAATTTAGAATTTCTATGAATTTTGATTTAAAAATCTATGTCCTTATTCTTTGGCAATTAAAATATTTGTAGGAGATACATCGGATAAAATAATCCTTACACATGATTTAATTTAAAGGTCAAAATAAGCTGTTCCATTTTTTCTTATGGGTAAGTTGGGTTAATTGCCCTATACAGTTTTCTCACTGTGCCTACATTCACGTGACAAACAGACCTTGACATGAGCTGTTTTAGCTGTAGGCAGAATGAGTTGTAGGCACATTGAGAAGACACCGTGTAGTGTACCTGAATGTTTTTTTAGTGTTTACGAAATGTTTGACCTACTTTTCTATTTACGTAACAAGACCAACCTTTGAACCACCACATAACACAGCACAGGATACATTAATCAGCTTTAGTGAAACTGTCTCAATGTCACCTGGTAATTTCAGTTGGCCCTCTAAACCGACATCCCTCTTACCTAATATTACAGTACACTCTTTAAACGACACCCCTCCTATCCAACACTATACAGTTAACTCTTTAAAGGACACCCCACTTAGCTAACATTACAGTACACGTCCTCTAAACCGATACCCTCTTGTATAATATTACATTAAACTCCCTCTAAACCGAAATCCCTTTTATCAGGTATTACATTAAACTCCCTCCAAACCGACATCCATATTATCTAGCATTACCGTACACTCTCTCTATACCGACATCCCCCTTATCTAACTTTACAGTACACTCCCTCTATACCGACATCTCCCTTATCTAACTTTACAGTACACTCCCTCTATACCGACATCCCCCTTATCTAACTTTACAGTACACCCCCTCTATACCGACATCCCCCTTATCTAACATTACCGTACACTCCCTCTATACCGACATCTCCCTTATCTAACATTACTGTACACTCCCTCTATACCGACATCCCCCTTGTGTATCTTCACAGTACACTCCCTCTATACCGACATCCCCCTTATCTAACATTACTGTACACTCCCTCTATACCGACATCCCCCTTGTCTATCTTCACAGTACACTCCCTCTATACCGACATCCCCTTTATCTAACATTACTGTACACTCCCTCTATACCGACATCCCCCTTGTGTATCTTCACAGTACACTCCCTCTATACCGACATCCCCCTTATCTAACATTACTGTACACTCCCTCTATACCGACATCCCCCTTGTGTATCTTCACAGTACACTCCCTCTATACCGACATCCCCCTTATCTAACATTACTGTACACTCCCTCTATACCGACATCCCCCTTGTGTATCTTCACAGTACATTCCCTCTATACCGACATCCCCCTTATCTAACATTACTGTACACTCCCTCTATACCGACATCCCCCTTGTGTATCTTCACAGTACACTCCCTCTATACCGAAATCCCTCTTATCTAACATTACAGTACATTCCCTCTATACCGACATCCCCCTTATCTAACTTTACAGTTCACTCCCTCTATACCGACACCCCTCTTATCTAACATTACAGTACATTCCCTCTATTCCGACATCCCTCTTATCTAACATTACAGTACATTCCCTCTATACCGACATCCCTCTTATCTAACATTACAGTACATTCCCTCTATACCGACATCCCTCTTATCGATAATTCCAGTACACTCCCTCTATTCCGACATCCCTCTTGTCTATCTTCACAGTACACTCCCTCTATTCCGACATCCCTCTTTACCTAACAATGATTCCAGTATCTGTGAATTGATTTTTATTGCCAATCATAAAAATTAGAATAAGTTACAATTTACGAAAATACTTTACAGTCAGAAATTTGAAATATTTCAACATTCCTAAATTGAGGCATGAGTTAAATTAAAAAGACGGGATCTTCTTATTCCTGCAATACAATATTATTTTAACACATTTTCGAAAACATTTTGGTCAAAATAGACAACATGGTTTAAAATAATGATATATCGTATTTTCAAAAAACTATTTAGAAATGACAATTTTTATGAGATAATCACGAAAATTTAGTTTTTGCATTTTAGACCCAAGTGTAAAAAATAAAGTGTTACATAAATCCCTGCCAAATGTGTTCCAGTAGAACTGTTAGTATCGTCTGTAAGTATGTGATGGTAATATGTCTTTTGATTAAAAAAAATGGCAACTTAAAGACAAATTATGTTTTAATGAGTCGATCTTACATGAACACCAGTTTACATATTTGCATTAAATTTGAAAATAATGAAGTAAACGTTTAGATGACATTATGATTTAGCTGTATTTCAAATGTGCTAAAGTTGAATAAGACATTACATTACATAACATTGATATATAAAGGATAACCTTAAGTGCAAAAGTACACATTAGGTAGACATACGAGTGATAGGTCTTGCATAATTTCTGTTGGATTACTTACCGTCGAAATGATAAAAATCCACGATTTTTTTCACGGAATGACAAGTCTTGATTTCCTTATACACATGACAGGCTATTTCAAAGGCTTGTAATTCTTTGAAATTTCAATCTGATTAAAATCAGATGGAATTCCGCTTGTTTAATTTCGTTTCGTTTTATTTCCGTTTCGTTTCGTTTCGTTTCAGTTTAACAAGCTATATTGATGATGGACAAATGTTAGGCGTGCGATACGTCATCTGATTTTAATCAGATTGTTGAAATTTCAAACTACTCATGCTATTTAATGCAGAGTGTTTTCCATTGTAACATTCTACTTGTAGATGTATTCACGAACTGTTTTGACCTATTTTTCGGTGTATTCAAATGTGAGACCAAACTTTCAAAAACAATTTGACACATCACGAGTTACATAAATCAGCGACAATGAGACTGTCTCGTTGTCTATTTTAACCTTACAACTGTGCATTTCCTTTAGACTGACATCCCTCCAAAGCGTGTGTATGGTTTCAGTTCAAATTCACTCTCTTTCTACATATATTCGATCACGTTTTGAATTTTTTAGATTTATTTGATTTCAAATTTGAACGAAATTAAAGGAAATTTAATCAAGGGTGTACAGTTGACTGAATATTGTAGAAATTACTAAAAACATCGACTTCCGTAATGAATTAAGCTAAAGAAACTGTGCTTTACTGCTGCAGTTAAACGAAGAGTTAAGAAACGAGCTCGGGCGCATCTCTGTAAAATTTGACGATGACTTTACGAAGTATTGTATGGATTGGTGGATTCAAAATACACAGATGCTACTATAAGAATAAGGCCTTCCTATATTACAGACTGTACGGTAATCCCTTTATACATGACCCCTTTGCGAATGAGCATGTATTCACTTGTAAGGTCTGTCATTTATACACACAATGTCCCTCTGGGGTGCAAGTCAGATTCGAGGGGTGCTCCTAGATGTGACGGGGGTACTGTACGAGAGTGGTGAGGGGGGAGGCTGCGCAATCACTGGGTCAGTGGACGCCATACAGAAGTATGTTTAGTTGTATGAAATGATTTATATGTAAGTTAACACATTTAAGCTTATATGGACCTCTGTGTCCTTAAAGAACATTAAGAACATTTTCCCAAAATAAATTAAAAAACTATCGGTTTGTAAGTTTAAAGCATTGTTCATGTTTAATTCAAAACTATAATATAATGTAAACTATCATGTAATGACATTTTACAAAGAAAAGGAAACGGAGTTATATATGACATAAATTAAAACTTTACGGCATAAAGTTGTATACATGTACATCTAAGTAGGTATGTGTGTGTATGAATAAATATGTTTTTTCTGTCTGTATGTATGGATGTATTTCATTTAAGTATATACGATATATATATATGATATAGAGTCCCGGCAAAACCCTTTAATCTAACGAATACACATATGAAACGCATATATATCATTGGGTTTAAATTACCTACGGAAGGTAAACATGTCTCACGACGGGAATAAACATCTACCCTAACAGACCATGAAAGGCAAACACAAACATGATCTGACAACATTACCTTGGGCAAACATGTATCAGTAGCCACACTGGTGTGACACGAATATGAATTCAACGAACTTTTTCATTTTTTGAATTTTTTTATCAACATCAAATCCTCACATACACAATCAGGTTGAAATAAAACTTTCAAATAATTCAATGGAGTTTATAGTTGTTTTTGAATGTAAATGTCCTTCAAACAGTCATTTTCTAATAGTGAACTCTAATTAAAGACATTGTCCGGAGAAATAATTTGAAATAAAATATCAACAATCTATTATATTTTTAGGCATTTTAAAGTTCAAGGTATGAATTCCTTACGTTTCTAATATTTTTGAAAATTACGACACAATTTCGCTCAACCACCAAATAATGTTTCCGAACCCTAGTTTCATTTTCCTTAAAGATACTGCCATTAAGCAGTGCATGCCTTTTTAATTTCTTTGTGAAGAAATATTTGCTACCATATTGACGGAAACCTTGAATACATTTGAAAACAAACGAGCTGTATTCTAAACCCCGCCTAGCAAACTTCACTTAAATAATTTAATTTGTTACAGACTGCGAGCTGCTGGACTCCCTATCCGATTCTGCTCCAACGACACAACCACAACGAGGCATGGTTTTATAGAGAGGCTCCGGAGCCTAGGTTTCGATCTGAGAGTTGATGAAGTCTTCCTTCCTGTTCCTGCAGCCTGTCGTCTGCTCAGAGGACGAAATCTACGACCACATCTTCTTGTACAGAAAGGTTTACTGACAACTTCAACTAATTGGATCAAGGGAACATTTCAGTATATCCGACGTTGTCTGTTACTCGATTATATATCAGCGTCATAATATATATATATATATATATATATATATTATTCCTATATACATGATATGCTTGTTACGCTTGAAACCCGTCTTTGCCTTGCCAAACACCAACAAACGTCAAACAACTCCCATCTTTTAAATCGATTAGTATGTAAGAGTCTCATTTAAATCAGAAGCAACCTATCACTCGCATCTCGCTGAGTGTTGATATTGGTACTGCTCCATACGGTTTCTGTTGGGTGACGTCTGTAAACGTTAACATTTCTGTAGATTCAAGTAACTCAAGGTCCTGCTGAGATATCAAGTCGTGCCGTAGAAATCGGGTGATAGGTTGAGATCGAGTGATAGCTTGAGATCAGGTGTTAGGTTGAGATCAGGTGATAGGTTGAGATCGAACGATATGTTGAGATCGAATGATAGGTTGAGATCGAATGATAGGTTGAGATCGAATGATATATAGGTTAAGATCGGGTGATAGGTTGAGATCGGGTGATAGGTTGAGATCAGGTGATAGGTTGAGATCGAATGATAGGTTAAGATCGGGTGATAGGTTGAGATCAGGTGATAGGTTGAGATCGAATGATAGGTTAAGATCGGGTGATAGGTTGAAATCGAATGATAGTTATATGAGGAAGGAGCTAAAGCCGCCTTTTTTTGCTCGCGATAATTCTATTACCTCCATTTATACGAGGCTTTAATTCAATCAGCTGTCTGCGCTGGCAAGGACAGCGGATCAGTCAACTTACTTCAATTAGCCAGAAGACTATAACGATATTATTTGATTGTCCCTTGTTTAAGCATATATAATCCGACCCCGGGTTGGAAAATGACATTGAAACAAATATACTAATTATCTAAAAAGCCGGGGCTTCCAACGGAGTAACCGTACGTTTCCCTTCGTTGGTGTGTTTTCTAAGTCTAGATTTCAAAAGGTCGATCAGTTCGTGCATAATTATTACCCGGGGTGTTAGCAACACAGGTACTTTTTACCTACGTTTTATTCATGATATCGATTCCTGTGATAATATTCCGTTTTAAGTAACGGTTAAGGAGCATTAAATGGCTAATGCAAGACGGCTTGGCCAGCAAAGAGAGGTTATAGAATTCGACCCTGCAATAAATCCAGAGTATATAGCGTAAACATATCAGAACATATGCCCTGCATTGTCGAGGATGGAGAAAACAGTGCCCTGGAACACCTATGAATCGAGCCATATTTGGAGAATGAAAAGAAATAGATTGATAAAAAAATAAACAAGTTCGTCGTTTCCGCTCAGATTCTTAATCCTTACATCCAAGGTGCAAAAAAACATTTGTACATATATTCTAATTTGTCCTAATTCAATTGAGTTCTAAACTTTATTTCTTCATTGCGCATATGCAGAGGTTCTCCCCGACTTCGCCTCGGTTGATACAAGCGACCCTAACTGTGTAGTGGTCGGGTACGCAGGAAATGAGTTTACCTACCAGAACCTCAACCATGCCTTCAACACTCTTCTTTCACTTGAGCACCCTGTTCTCATCTCCCTTGGAAACGGGTTTGTAACTTCAATCTCATTAAAATCTATTCAAACACAAATACCTCGTTTCGTTTCTGATCTGAGTTTTGTTCCATAATAGGGGTCTTATCAGGTGACCTTTCACTCAAAGAAAACGGAAATGATGCTCGGAAGGGTCGCCTCTATTTGATATCTGAGCGGGCCTGTGATTGGTTTATTTTTAAGTGAATTGGTGGCGTACAATGTTTCATGATGTCTTGTAACCATGACATTTGAAAATGCTTAGTATTTCTCATGCTTGTTCATTTTTCAGACGCTACTACAATGAGAATGGCCGGCTCAATTTAGACATCGGGTCCTTTACTAAGGTTCTTGAGGTAGGCAGGTAAACCGTTGGATTTTGAAACAAGCAGAGTCATATATGGTTTAAAGGGGAAGTAGGTTTTTGTATGTGTTTCTTCACTTTCCACAATACATAAATGTATTTGGCAAATGCAGTATCTTCAGAAGGGTAAACACCCCATTACCCGATAGTCCGTAGTCGTAGAAGAAAGCATCAAGAAAGTATCAAGTGAAAACTGCATGCGGCAAATTTAGTGTGAACATGTTTTATCCATTCAATGGGGGGGGGGGGGGGGGGGGGGGGGGGGATGTAATGATGATTCCTTATTTAGATGAAAAAAATTGTCTTGAAATTTGTGACACCTGTTTTCGCTTTTGTGAAATCTCTTTTTTTTTTACCTAAAAAGGTGCTACTGCTTCTATGAGAAATCTCGATTTTGCTGATTTCTCAACTTTCCTTCCATCTCATTAAAATTAAATCTAAAATGCTCCATGTAGTGGAACAATATTAAATCTTATTTCAATGAAATAGTTTCTTTTTGACAGATCCTATATGTCAAAGCATTATGAGCCATTTGCTTCTGAATTTTCTCAATTCCAATTCTTTAATTGAGAGAGATTCATAAGTGGGAAAACATGTTGTTAGAAATGTATGTCATTCAATATCGATGCGAACGTGGGATAACAGAAGGGAAAACAGAAGTATATTGATATTTGTAAAGTAAGAACATAACTCATACATGTATATTATCATAATCTACCATTCAGTTTTTATTTCTTGAAAAATATGATTATATCCTACATAAGAAATGAATTTCAAATAAATGGGATTTCCATTATCTGTCTCAAATCTAGACTTCCTTTTTAGAGGTCCTGTAGCACGTTTTTGAGGTAATAAGATCTCGTGAATTAATTTTACCAAATGAAAAAAAAATTTTAAACGTAGGTGTCAAATTGGGTTGAGTACATGAATACATTTCCACAACTCAAATGATTAAAAGGGGTGTCCATTATAATGGCCGCATGCAGTTTTTCCTATAAACGTAACACCTTTAACAACAACTACAAGTAATCGTGTGAATTATTGAGATGTATAACCCTTTGAAGATGATATATTTTGCATAAACTTAGATAAAATCAGGAAAATTTGAAAAAACCAGTGACAGTGCCTTTTAGATGTTTTGTGTCGGTTCAGGAAGAATCTAAAAGTGAATATCATGAACCAGAGTCTCTGGGTATTGTCAATGACGTTGACATATTTCAGAACGCCTGTGGTATAGACGCTGAGATCGTAGGTAAACCAGCACCAGCTTTTTTCAACGCCGCTCTCTCCGATATGAACCTACCTGCCCAACAGGTAAGGTATAGTATAAACTCTAACATTGAATTTTCAATTCACTACCTCCACTTTCCGTTATCATAATCGGAAATTACCTTGAAGGAGATACCGGTTGTCAGATATATCGAAGGGAGAAGGTTTGACACAAGGCGAAATGTTTGGCACAACGTTATATTGATTGCATCTTCCCGCGCATAGCCTATACTTGCGCCAGCCCAATTGGTTATCTTGGCTAGGCCTTACCGCATTTCCCCAACTTTTCTGTGCTTGTCGTCTAGGCTGCTGCGACTGATCTCAAAAGATCAATGAGAATTTATCTGAGAATAGCAAGTTTTTTCCGAAAAAGCGGATTTTGATGCGCAGACAGCAAAGTTCAAATTAGCAAGTGGTAGAGACTGGTGCAATTTAAGATGTATTTTTTGTAATGTGTCGTGACGTCGAAGTAACAACGAGTCAGAACCGCTAGCAAGCGTGTTTGGTCTTCGTTTTTCCGAATTTAAGCATATTCTCTTTTTAAAACAAACTTTTAATATTTCTTGAAAAAAATCAACTTTATGTTGATAATGGAATTTCAGTATCTTGACCATTTAAGCAATCTCTATATTTTGGCATTTGTTATAATCAATGATGTTACATTATATCGCCATTGTATTAATTGTATATGGTGTAATACTATATCTCTTCATATCTAATCTCAACATTGTAACACTATCTCTTCATTAATTCTATTAAGCTTTAACTTAATCATTTCATTATGTAATCAAACATTTTTATTTAAAGAATATCATTTACGACGTAACATTATCTTGTTAATATATTTTCATTCCTTGAATTTCTTTCGTTCTTATTTATTTATTAATTTACTTACCTACTTATTCTATCTATCTATCTATCTACCCATATTTATTTATTTATTCATTTATTTATTTATTTATTTATTTATTTATCTATTTATCACACATATCCTCATCATATATGCCATCACATGATATAAAATCGTTTTACTTCACAATAGTTGTGTTACAGGTAGTGATGGTTGGTGATGATATTGTGAACGATATCGCTGGAGCTCAGGCGTGCGGTATGCATGGAGTTTTGGTCAGAACTGGGAAATATAGGTTTGTAAATACACTAGGAGCGAACATGGCACATAATATACGTATGCATTACAAATCGTACCTTACCATTACGACGTAACATTTCCACCCCATGACAAGAGTCCGGCTATTTACTAACCTTTTCTAGGCGTCCTTGGAGGAGAGTTTGAAGAGCCTCTCCTTAAATGCATCCGAACAATCGAAAATTCTTATAGGACTCTTATTTAGTCACTGTAAACAACGTTTTAAGATCATGTTTTAAAAAAATAATTCGTAACTAAAATGTTACCAGTTCTATTAGTAAAGACGCTGAATTGATTAAAAGAATTACCTCTTGACTGTTTGTGTTGTCAAACCAAGTCAAATTATCAAATCAATTTATATTTTCAGACCATGTGATGTGTCAAATGGGAACATAACACCGACGGCTGTAGTGGAAAACTTAGCCGAGGCTGTGCAAATTATACTGAAGCGCATGTAAAATATACTCTCAAACGGGAAATTTTCTTCATCGCGAGGATCCCAAGGCATGATTCTTCATTGTCATCTTTTGGGATGAACCTTTAACTACAAAGACAATGCGATACAACCTATCAAAAGATTCATCATGCAGTTTTAGCAATCTCATTGAAATCAGCCCGAAACTTATCGCTCGTACCTCGCTACGTTTCTTGATCTGACCCAATCTCATTGAAATCAGCCCGAAACTTATCGCTCGTACCTCGCTACGTTTCTTGATCTGACCACGGCTCAATAAAAGCCGTGTCAGACGGCCTTGACCGTGACCTTTCACCTCCAATTATTCTAACCAATCACGGGTCCGGGTACATATCGGTTTTGTTTGATCAACAAAGATTGCGAAAGTTGAAAATAAGGGACGCTCTGAAATATGTTTTGCAAAAGTTTTGAATAGATAGCACACAAAAATGAACATCGTTGTTGCAAGT
This sequence comes from Phorcus lineatus, assembly GCA_921293015.1. Taxonomy (NCBI): domain Eukaryota; kingdom Metazoa; phylum Mollusca; class Gastropoda; order Trochida; family Trochidae; genus Phorcus; species Phorcus lineatus. The sequence goes on along the minus strand of OV121094.1, from coordinate 15,145,314 downwards.
GAGATCTATAATTTTGAATTGTATGATCAGCTTTCTTACTGAAAACATAATTGTCACTTTTGAGATACACACCAGTGGCGGATCCAGGAATTTTGGGTGAAAGCGAAGGAGCGAGAGGGGGCAAACTGGGTGTGGGGGAGGTGGGGGGTGTGGATGGGTTCATCCATTTTACTGTCGATAATCCCCGGGGGTAGAGGGTCGGGGGTCGGGTGAATGGTCAAACATTGCACACTTCTGAGTTCTAAATATATAACAGTATGTAATTTATCAAATGCAACTGCAAATGTTTCTGCTTCTACAGTTGATTTATTTACCTGCCCCCATTCAGAAAAATACCTAATTTGAAATTTAAAAATTGAAATGAATTCGTCGAAACCCTTTGACAAAATGATCGTCGACCTAATTTTGATATAAATGCTTTGTAGACCTATTCAATAATGTGTAGTAGTTTTGTTTTGGTAAATTTCTTCAATTAACTTTTAAATTTTTGAAAACGTCTTTTGGACGAAGAAAATGCCAAAACAAACGCAAATATTGTCACGATAATACATCTTAATCACTATCTTCCTCGGGTCGCAGACATAGCTAAATTTCCGAACAAACATGAGCGTATTCATCATGATAGTCAACACACCCACGATCATTTTGCGTTCATCCCAACTCGACTTTTCTCGGGTCCATTCAGAAAAAGGTCGAATCCCGAGATACAAAGGTTGGATGTGATGTTTTGAATGTCAATTCAACAGTTGCCGAAGTCTTTCCAGCCTCGATTCTTATTGGCTGGCACAGTCTGGCGGTCAAGGCCGTCTGACGCGGCTCATATGGAGCCGTGGTCAGATCAAGAAACGTAGCGAGGTACGAGCGATAAGTTTCGGGCTGATTTCAATGAGATTGGCAGTTTTAGTCATCATCAACAGATAATTATTTCATCCCATCGGCCAATGAGAGCGATAATGATGAAACATCATTTTCATAACTTATATTCAAGGACAAATTCTAATATTTTTTCAAATTAAATTCTGACGAAACAATTTATTTTATGATGTCAGTGTGATAAAACATCCTTGATTACCGCGGCTTTTATCTTCAGAAAACGTGCAGATGTATTATGTAGGTTGATATACCAATAGGGCTTTCTTGGCTGGCAGTGGGATAAATTCGGACAAGGGTCAGACCACAAAGGGACTGTGTATTAAATCGTTTGTACAAATTCTGTCTCTGCGCGGAATAGTCATTTGCGGACCCATCTGCTTTTTTTCCCGCCAACACGGAAAGGGTGATATATCTTTTGCGGAACCCGGTTCGTACTAATTTTGGTCAACAACAACAGCAACACTTGAATCTGGCATAACTTAAAAAGACAACCATTCTACCATCGACTCCAATACTACACTGAATTTCAGCGCGGTACCACCCATGGCTCGCTAGTTCCAGCCGATGCTCGCAGGTTTCACCGCAATGCATAGCCACAGTGGTATTGCGGGCTTTCTCTCTGCAATAATAGCTGCCTTGAAATACTCTTGAAAGCGGCGTTAAACCCCATGTCAATACTGTTGTTTAGAATATGTTGTTGATGAGAACGATGTGATGATGATGTAGATAGTGATATATTTTTATGAACTACCGTCTTTGTTGTTCGTAGTAGAGGTTTTGTATAATGTGATTGAAAAAGACTGTGTTGGAGTTAAAGAAAGTGTTGAATTATCTGTACGACTGCATACATTTTTCTTGAACTTGCATGTAATTGCCTATTTAATATGACGGTGTCATAGAGATGTTCAAATGAACAAGCTCTGTTAGAAAAGTCAAATTCAGAGCAAGACCATGCGAGATTATGGTGATTCCCAAATGACACATGGTATTGTCGCCAAATGCTCGCGAGCATAAGTAGCATTCCATGCCCTTTCGGAAACACATGTACTTACAAATAATGTTAAATAAAGTCAACATATTACATGTGTTTAAATTGGCATATGCAAAAATAACAATAAACGAAAATCTAAAACTCGACTCTCTTAGGGTTTTGTAACTCTCCCTTCATCTAGGCGCACCTAAGGTAATCTTATCAGCTTATCTTAAGGATGTCCGCTCCTCAAATTTAAAGTATTCAACTTTTTTTCTAACTTGTTTTTTTCAAAAGTTTAGTGTATTTGCTTGAAATATCAACCAAAAAAAAGGGGGTTAGTGTTGGTTTTTTCGAGATATATTAAGACAAAGATCCCTGTTTCAGTCAGAGATTTAACATGGGAGTCAATGGGGAAATGATGACCTTTTTGAAAAATGTTAAATTTAAATTAGTTCCTGTATTAAACTTTTTTTAATATGAAAACATGTTTGAGTTAAGATAATTTTCTTCCAGAAAAAAGTATAAAATATATATGGTACTGTGGGTTTTTAGCCGCTACGACACAACATGTATTCAAACATTTCAATTAAATTATCAATATTTAAGCTATTTTTGTACTAAAAACATGCTTTCTCCCACTCATTATCCAAAAATCATACCTTAACGAATACATACAAATCATATTCTTTCAACAACATCTACTTTCTAAGAAAAACAGACAATAGAACTTGCTCAAATGATAGTTACAATTAAAATTGCTGAGTCAGCAAAATTGTGAATTATTTCAAATTGAAAAATACTACGTTTCTTAATTTTGATGAATATTTAATCAGAAATCATCAAAATTGAGAAATTGCCGCTTCATATTGGATTATTATATAAGAACATTATGATTTAAGGTTATTTGAGTTTTGTCACTGTGACTGAGGAGCGAACATCCTTAACGGGGTACCCAACAAACGCCTGGTGGATCTGGACACCAAGTCGCAGTATTTTGACAAAGATGTTACTCAATTCACATCATCTCTAGCAACCTCTGTTACGAATTGGGTAATTTCTGGGGTTGAAATATAAAATCCTGATTACTCGCAATCATACTTGAGCAATCGGTGAAGTAGTTTCATACTGGGCATATTGACTGTTCCCGTTACCGTCGAGACGATTAGAGTCCCTTCCTCTGTGCGATTTGCCCATATTGCTTACAAGTCAGACACCAGTTGAAGATGCGAGACGATATATGATAAGTTATGAATAAAGATGTCTGTGTCTAAAATTTTAATTTGAAATTTTCAATGTTGAAAGACCTTGGCAAATAGCCGAATTAATAAAGATGTTACGTTGATATGCATTTCGTAACCGCAATTAGGAGAGGAAAACCGAAAATTGACTCCAAGATTTTTACACTCAGTCACGGGTAGGCTTCCCTGATAATCTTTACGTCCCAATTCTTCCACCTCAAAATTTTAAACTAATTGCCGAGAAAATCATTTTAAGAACTAAAAAAAACTTTTTAAATTTAACTGTTCAAAACTATCGTTGTTGATAGATAAAACTAAATAAAATAACAAAACTATGATAATCAACATATTACTTTTATTTAGTAAACTTATCAATAAGACTTTGTTTTAAATTAGGTCAGTAAAGACCAGGTTGAGTTTTCGAAACTCAAAATCTAAGATAACAATGTGCTGTCCTAGTAGGAAATACCTGCGTCGGCAGTTTACTACAATTCCTTATCAAAAAATCTAATCTTTTACTTTACAAAGACAAAGTTCATAATTGGATACATTACTTTGTGTTCTGATCGTTGTGGAAGCCCGTTACGATGTCTTCAGAGAGTATTTCACGTCTAACCGGCGTCGATATTGGAGTTCTGTCGGGATACTTTGCTCTTGTCATCGGCATTGGCGCTTTTGTGAGTGCATTTATCATTCGATGAAGTGTACATGGCGGCCAGGGGGTTAAAACCGATTGCTTAACATAGAATGACACTTGTTATCATTTTATTTTCTAGCATCATTACTTGTAAAGATATGATGCATTTGACTTTAAAATGTCGTTTCAATTTCAATTTTCAATTTAAAAATTTAATTCATAAGATTGACAATAGCTTTATCTCATAAACCCATTTCTGCACCTCGGTCATGTGTATGTCGTCTTTACGTAAGTTTGCTTGTACGTACATATATCATGTAGGCCCTGCTTTCAGAATTTCGGCAGTAGAAACTAACATTGAAATACCTTCCGATAAAACATGTAAGACACATATACGTATACTGAGAGAATTATTAAACTATACTGTGTCTGAATGTACAACTTACCAATCGATACAGAGGATTTCTCTAAAGTATAGTTAAAAGGACAGTCCTATCGGGGTATATTTGGGGGAAACGAAATTCAAGGAGACATTCCAGTTTATCCATATATAGAGATTATTACCCGAGGAAGTGTGTCATATGACTTTTACGAAACGAGTGTGAATTTTTGTATTACCCGAGCGAGAGCGAGGGTTATACACAAATTCGCATGAGTTTCGTAAAAGTCATATGACACAATTCCGAGGGTAATAATTTCTTTATTACCGATTCTATTTCATTTCAAACGCATGGAAATATTCAGAAAACGGCCTCCTTTCCTTGCGACGGCGCGCTACAGTGACGTCATGAACAATGGTTTTATGACGTCACAGACGACTTAATACGGTCACTTGCGCTGAAACAATCGTTGCTAGGCAAAAGTGATATGTGCACATGTGCTCATATTGAAAATATGTCACCGCTTATGATTAACCATATGGGTAATAAAGGTTATTATTACATGATTTGAATATAACCCAGTTGAAACATGTTATTGGTGGTTAAATCTTGGTTTGAGATATGTAAATGAGAGTGCACATTCAGTAAAATAAAACAAAAATGAGAAGTGAAGCCATTCATGACGCTACGAGCTTGGAAAGCCTTGCTACGGCATTATAAGGCATTGTTGATTAGTCTTATCATAACTCTTGTAAAACTGTGAATAATGCATCCGTTTATTAATGTTTTGAAATAAGTATAAGTACAGCGCCTTTTTTTCATATCATATTCCCTCAAAACAACATTGCGGACCGTAGCCGATAGGTCAGACTCTTTATAATTGTGGAGCTGGATTTCAATAGTCAAATAGTCAAACGTAATTTTGGGGACTTATCTAAATAAGCCAGGAGGGCAGTTAGTAGTTAATAGTGTTTGTTAGGTGATATAACTAGTATCCATATATATTGGACGTGATATCTACACCTCTGTGCATATATAAGGCTGTTTTTAGATTTTCATGGAAAATCAGTATTTGTCATATATATATATGTCTTTTGGACATGAAAAGTTAAGATGTTTTGGCTTTATTTCACTACATATGACATTTAGGTTCGCATCAAAGGTAAATAATATGTTATGAATATCACGGAGTGGCTCTTTAAGTAACAAAATCCCCTTACCCCGATTTTCAAAATTTCGTCTTGAGGCTATCATTATGATTGCCTTGAGAAACCTTTAGTCATATGATGTAAAGTAAAATTTGTGGAATGCAAGAAGGAAAATGAGGGACATATCATACACAATGGCATTATGGAAGGATTTCTCTTAAAACAAAATTACATCCTGATATAAAGGTATTTTCTAGCAATATTATTCATATATAATGAAAAGATAACTTTGTACTAGAAACGCAAACATACTAAGTTACCATTCAAGAGCCACTCCGTGAGTTGTTAGTGTCATATATGCCTAACTTAATCAATGGTGTAATTTGATCACGAAGCTTCGACTGTTATCAAAAAGACACATTTTAAAGCTTATTGTTTTTTTACAGTGACAAAATGAAGGTAGAACTTCGCATTTATGATCGAAAACCGGACAGTGGCGCGCGTCAAATAGTCAAACGTAATTTTGGAGACTTATCTAAAACAGCCAGGAGGGCAGTTAGTAGTTAATAGTGTTTGTTAGGTTATATAACTAGTATCCATGTATATTGGATGTGATATCTACACCTCTGTGCATTTATAAGGCTGGGTTTTTTTTTATGGAAAACCAGTATTTGTCATAATACATGTCTTTTGGACATGAAAAGTTAAGATGTTTTGATTTTATATCACCACATGTGACATTGAGGTTCGTATCAAAGGTAAATAATATGTTATCAAAATCACGGAGTGGCTCTTTAAAGCTGAGACATATACGTCACGTGCATTAAAAAATGTCTTTAAAAAATTGTATTCTACTTTATATTTGTTGAAACATGAACCCTTGACCACAGGCGGTTTACCGAGGAAAGAGGAATACAGTGAGCGGCTACTTCCTTGCAGGCCGAACCATCTCTTTCCTTCCGGTAAGGTTTTTTTCAATCAAATCTCATATCAAGGTGGTAGGTTATTCTGATCCCCTGAAAAGAGCAATTTAGATACCAATAATAGTGTTTTCTTTAGCAAAGATTTACAATTTTAAAATTCAAAACTGAAGAACGCATTTTATCAGTATCAAAGTTCTTACCTTACAACCTGCCGCCTTTCCCCATTGGATGGTGTCTTTCCCCGATGGACCAATTTGTTTCCCCTTGACATCAATAACAAGATTTATAACAAATCTACATGTAACTTCACTTGAAGATTTAGTTTTTCTTAAATGCTACATTTCGAAATCAGAAATATGTTTTTATTTCGATAAATGTGTTGATGAAATATAGAATTATTTATAAACGTGGAATATAAATCACTAAATAACGCAAACGATCAATAAAGCTATGTAACTGCCAGAATAGACACTGGCCCTTTTATAATAGGAAAATATTGTCAATTGTGATTTCTCTCTTCAGAGTAGGACATGCTTATCGCTCCAATATCTTGAGATCCGATTACATTTCTCTTTTTATCCTCAAACGGAAAACAGAGGGTATTTAATATCTTTTCAAATATTTACAAGAATATAGACGTTGTTTACTACGATGTATCAAATGGATTCTGAGTTTATGACATATTTTCGATGAATTATTGATGACTATAAATATTCAAATAAGAAAAACATCTAACAAAATGCAGATTCCCATATAAAACTTTGATGTTTAGAAATATGAATTTTTTTAAAAATGGAATAGGAAAATTAGCTTCAAAACTCTTTAAAACAAGGGAAAGGGTTAAGAAAACATTACATATCTTTAAATATAATCTCTTAATGACAGTAAAATGATGATAAAAGCCTAATCGTTCATAGTCTGGCGACTTTTATGTGGTTGTCAAGAAGTTATTTAAAACTATTCACTTTACTTTATTTGATTATTCTTCCACTAGATTGGAGCCTCCTTATTTGTCAGCAACATTGGTACAGAGCATTTCATTGGCCTTGCTGGAGCAGGAGCAGCCAATGGAATCAGCGTTGGTGCTTTTGAGTTCAATGTTAGTAAGCAAATAAGATGTTCTCATCATAAGTGTAAAACAGTTATTGATTCTACAATGTATGTCATATGTTTATTTACCCACAAGGATATATTTATATATATGTTATCAGCTCTCATTTTCTTAACATTTTAAATCTAAATGGAAATTTATTATTTTATTAGAATGACAATTATAGCACTCTTTATACATATACATTTATCGAAATGTTCAACGATATGATTTTCAACGTTCATGTTACATATATTGTAAACGGACTTTTTTTGTATAAATGAAATCAGCAATATGTCTGTTACCATAACTAACAAGGTGTTATATTAACTAACAAGGTGTTATATTAACTATCAAGGTGTTATATTAACTAACAAGGTGTTATATTAACTAACAATGTGTTTTGTTAACTGGCAATGTGTTGTTAATTGTTTCAGGCACTTATAGCTCTCCAAATAACTGGATGGATATTTCTCCCCGTTTATATAGCCTGCAACGTAAGTATAGTGACTGACATCGGTGTAGCAAATGAAATTATCACCACCCAGTGTTGCAAAAATTTCCAGGGTATTCAGCATTTAGAAATATCACTTTCAAAATGATTTTAGTAATTTCGGTATTAAATGTATTACAAACTGATTTTGTTTATAACATCTTGCCTCAAAAGTTGCATGATTGACGTGTGCTTGAATAAGTTTGGTCTCAACAACTGTCAAATGCCTTCATTAAGTGAAATCACTATCACTGTGTATCAAATCTGAAAAGGAATTTTAAAAACAACAAGATATTTATTCTCAAATCTAAATGGACAAGTTATCGGTATTCCTGTATAGCAACTGTATACCCGTATGCACCTTAATCGCAAAAATTCAATATCCAAAACCTGATCATTTACTCAACAAAAAATCCTATTTTCAGTAATGTGAGATCTTAATTACATCATATATATCACAAGAGACGATTAGGCAACCCTTAAGCTTCACATTTGACAAAGTTCAACTCAGCCAGTCAAGGACTTGGGCGCTTATTCTTGGGTTACTGTTTTACTGGCGACAGCAACTTACATCGCATACTATGTCTGCTTTCAGCAGATATGAATCTTGTAAACGTTGCATTAAAATGTCTCCATCTATTGGTCAAAAGAAGTTCCAACCAAAATCTATAGTTACCTTTCATGTAGCTTCAGCACGCCAAAATGCTTTAGTTAACGTACCTTTTCCAAAAGGTAAGCTATTTTTATTGACTTATTCTAATGGGAGTGTCAGAAATCATAACTGACCTACAATTAAATGTAATGAAATCCAATTTCCTCAGTTTGAGTCCATTATATCATTATCAATTAAACTCGACCTTATGACTTATATTTTTTGCAAAGCAATTGTTTATATAAATGTTACAATAATCTTGAAAACTAATCCAAAGCCTTAACCTTGAATCGTAAAATCGGAACCCTGTCTTAGATTTAACCTATTGCTTTGTCCATGCAATTTCTTTACCATTTACGTAAAGGCTATCTCTGCCTCTTTTTTTAACGAATAACCATAAAACCCTTTAATGTAAATAAAATATTGTAATGTTTCAGACTGTGACAATGCCGGAGTTTCTAGCAAAACGATATGGAGGAAACAGACTTCGTGTCTACTATGCAGTTCTCTCCCTTGTTTTATATATATTCACAAAGTGTTCGGTAGGTTCTTATACTATGCAGTTCTCTCCTTTGTTTTATATATATTCACAAAGTGTTCGGTAGGTTCTTGCAGTAGTAACGTGTAAGAGGAATATTTTGGATAACGTTTGTTAAAACTGTCAAAAGGAGTTGCTGCATCTTTAAGATTATCTTTCAATTTTAACGACTATGACACCAAATACATTGCCCATGGCTTCATGGTTAACCATCTTCTATATATAGAAAAATATATATATTAAAAACGGCTTCCTAAGGGGCTTCCTAATGGAATGTGATTAATATTCAATAGAGTATATGTTCAATGATTAAAAATGATAATAAGGCAAATACTTACAAGACCCTTATTTTAAATAGAGCATATGGTGTGAGTGCCCATACCGCATACTGCATGTGCGACACAAGAGCATTTCGATGCTTGAGCGATGGATGCACCGATGTCAGGCACGATGGTCTTAAAATATTATGACATGGGCATAGATATGTTCTTTTTATTACCAAAACAATGAAACTGAGAAAAATGCGCAAAAATGAGGCAAAGGTCTATCTATCGCAGTTTCTGCCTCCAGAACTCTCCGAAATACATGAAACAACCAAACGTCATAACATTGTCGATGACGTAATGTCGCCATGACAAAGTGAAATTTTTCCCCATGAAGAATATGAACCCCGATATGATTACCCTTTTAGGTAAAATTTATGGTCTTCACGTTTCAGGGGGACCTGTTCACAGGAGCTTTGTTTATCCAACAGTCGCTAAAGTGGGATCTGTATGTCAGTATCGTGTCTCTTGTCCTTGTTACTGCTCTACTCACCATCACAGGTCAGAGAGTTTTCAAATAGGTTGTATTGAAATGTGACAACTCAGTGAGGAATTCTTTGGTGATTGACAGTCAACAGCTTAGGAATCTGACACATCAAATATACAGTCTGATTAAAATCGACCGTGTTCCGAGTAATATAAGATTTTTTTAAATGACTCTAACGGGGGCTTTCCTCTCCACAACGTTGTGGAGAGGAAAGCCTAGACAGATAGAGTTCGAATCTCGTTAGAGTCAATATTTTGGAACTTTTATTCTTCGGAACACGGTCGATTTTAATCAGACTGATCAAATATATGTCGTTGTAAATCGACAATCGCAACTTACGATATGACACAAAGAGGAATTCATTGTAAACTGAAACTCAACAATTTCTGAATCTTACGAGTCAATGACAAAATTCTTAGTAAATGGACACTCAACATTATATGAATCTAAAACTCCAGAGAGGAATTAATTGATTATTGACAATAATTCATATAAAATAAAAAGAAAACCTTTGATGATAGATGGTTTGAAAATCAGATCGAAGAAGACATCATTGTTAATTGGCAATGGAAACTTGGCAAAGAGGAATGCAATTTTCATTGACAATCAAATGCAAAATTCAAAGAGGAATGCTTCTAAATACTATTTAATTTGCTCGCATGTATTAATGTATATCGAAAGCTCCAATGAATTAAGGGAGGTTACATAAAACCAACCAATGCTCGCTATAGTGAAACAAGAATATATACCTGTTGTTAAGCACCCTGCTACTTTTAGAGATAGATTTTAAGCCTTAAGAAACAAATTGCAAAACGTTTCCTCTTTTAATTTGCCTCGACGTATCTTCTTGACAATTTTAAGCATAATCGCAAAAAAATACTAGATAGGGAAGCATTTCCGAGAAAATATCAAATTGCAAAACATTTATATGACAAAAGCCTTGTCATGATCTACATACAGGAGGACTGATGGCAGTTATATACACAGACACCCTGCAAGCAGCCCTCATGATTGGCGGAGCTTTCTATCTCATGGGGGCAGGTCAGTATTAATTATATCATCATTTGATAACTAAATGAATGGATTATAACTAGATATTCTTTAAGTGACCTTAACATATTTTTACATTTAAGACTCCAATTACATTTTTTTAATGAAGTTTTAGTTGCCAATGAAACATCGATAATACGTTTCTTATCTCTTGTAACCATTGGATGTGCTCAAAATCAGTTTTGAATAACTTCATATCAAAATCAATCATTAATGAATTATTATGAATATTCTATATGAAAACTGTATACGTATTTTCGTTACCCTTCTACGTTTGCAGGTTTTTCTGAGGTTGGAGGGTTCTCAGGTCTACTAGAGAAGTACCCCCAGGCTGTTCCAACCAACGTGAGTTCCATCGTTCCAGGAACCACGTGTCATCATCCAGACCCGGAAGCGTTCCGCATGCTCCGAGGGGCGGGGGACATGTACATGCCATGGCTTGGGCTGATCCTCGGTCAGACTCCTGGAGCTATCTGGTACTGGTGCACAGATCAGGTTGGTTGAGTAGTAAAGCAGTCCAAATTTTCATAGTGATAATGATCACGAGATTGATGTTGGCGATGTTGATGCTGCTTCTAGTGATGGTGAGAAGGAGGAGATGGAGGTCGGACTAGGTGGCAGAGGATGAAGTTTTGTATGCATAATAGAAATCTTTAAGAATTAAACGTAGTGTCACCTGAAAATCTAAGCTAATTTCCAGCAGATCGTGGGAGAAATCACATTTTTTAGTTAATTGGCAATGGAATAAGATGTCTATTAAAAATCTCAAGAGGGCCAACTATGGAAGTGGTGATATTTTCATGTATCAATGATTACAGTTTAAAACATGCTATTGATTTGGACAAAACGGGGATTCCATTTGGTAATCATCTGTTCATCTTTTTCAATGAAATGTATTTGGATTTGAAATGTATTAGCTATTAACAAAACCGCATATAGCAACGTGCAGGGGAAGTGCAGAATGCTCCAGAAAACATAATAACAAGTAAATCAAGAGGATTATTGGCTAAGTTCATGAAGATGGTTCCACTTTTAAGCAGTCTTTCACATGTGGATCTTTGATTAATGTTATCAACCTAATGGGTAAAGAACTTCCTCAATGCATTGTATCACACTCTTCGGTAATCACCATGTTTCCACTCATCATTTTTCTGCTCAACCATCTGTATATCAAACTCTATAGGGCCTGACGGCCTCGAAAATCCAGAAACCTCATCTTCTCGCTAATCTTGATTTTGAATCATAGATACCAAAATTCTCATGTTCACATACGTCCTTACTTAAATTCTTTCACCACGTTTCACAGGTTATAGTTCAACGAGCACTTGCTGCTAGGAACGTAGCCCACGCTCAAGGAGCTACTCTGATGGCTGGCTTCCTTAAGATTCTGCCTCTGTTCTTCATGGTCATGCCGGGGATGATGGCCAGGATACTCTACCCAGGTACTTGATCCGGGTGATGCTTGTATGGAATAGTTCCAATGGTACTGCCCTGTTGTTTCGTCATTGAAGGGGGTCGTTGGAATTTTTGGAATTTTTGGAAAAGAGATTAGGAAACATTTTTACTTCTACTTTTCAAAATATGTCATTTATAATAAAGGTGTATGTTCTTTGCTTAAGAGAGTAAAACACAACCTGATTTTCCTGTACACGTTAGAAACGATATCATGAATAAAGCGACCATGTTATCATTTACAATCAAAAACACAAATCCAATGGCTTTACCGAACATCGTACACACGTTGATGTGCTTGTTTTTCCAAAGATACAGGGATGTTTTAACGGTGGTGACATTTATCTTCAAATATATTTCAGTGACGTATTTGAGCGAAAAATAAGTGCTACTGCCCCTTCAGTATGCTTTCTTCAACATGAGTTCTGAGGACTCCCTCATCATAAAGTATCTTGTACAAACCAATAATATCTCAAGCTCTGGAAGCCACCCCTCATAATTCACCTCTTTCCTCTCCAGACGAGGTGGCGTGCACCAACCCTGGCTACTGTATGTCTGTCTGTCAGAGCAGGGCTGGATGTTCCAGCATTGCCTTCCCTAGACTCGTCATGGGTCTTATGCCTGATGGTAAGCACCGTCGATAACCTATCTAGCTTCATCAGCGTATTTGTAATCGAAGAAACTCCTACAAAACCCTGATATCTATCAAGGCAAATGCCTCGTATCGCTGTATTCAGCCAAAGAATTACTTTGTCCCGGGCAATAGCGATAGTACCCAAACGACGCAACCACTGACTTTGACATGTTTTGCTTAAGGCTCTTTGACAAGGACATCTCATTGGCTGAAAAATATCCATGCTATAAAAGCCATGAATATCAATCTTTCAGTGTACTTTGAAAAATGTTTAAAGATAAATGTAGCGTCCTCAAAATACAATGGTACACTATTATGGATCAGTTCACGACTCCGGGTTAACTATCTTTCATGGTGTTTTAGCCAATCAGGGGTTAACGCTTTAGCGTACTATTAAAACGCTGCTAGCAACAGGGACGATTCGCATAGAAGTTTGATTGTAGGGGTTTATCCAAGGACTAAGAGACGAAGTCAGGCATGGGAGTTTCTTCCAAAGTTAGCATCAAAACCGTGAATAGATCCAGAGTATCAGTGAAGATATATCGGAACTAATACCTGAAAAATATTCAGGATGGATTTTAAGTTGAATTCGCCAAGGGGTATCTTGTTTTTTTATGTTTATACATTTGAAGTCAATGCCTTTGGAATGTCTGCGACTACTGAATCTCAGTGTATCAGGCTAGAGCTGGATGTTTTAACGTTACTCATCATGGCTCGTTTAAGGTTCTTATTATAGAAATGATACAGTTTACATGTTCCCAGATGCTCATGTTTAACGGTAAGACCATATTCTATTCAGAAATATTTAATTCATTTTCCAATGCATTTTCTATTCTGCATTGAAATATACATGTGTGTTAGCAAATATGAACAATCTCGGCCAAATACGCCGTCACACAGACAACGTTTTTGCTCTGCAGGTGCCCGTGGACTGATGATGGCTGTGATCGTAGCAGCACTAATGTCCGACCTAGATTCAATCTTCAACAGTTCCAGTGCACTCTTCACCATCGATATCTGGAAGAAAATCAGGAAGAGAGCAACCGTCACTGAACAGATGATAGTGGGAAGGTAAGTATGGTGACTTACATTTGCCATCAGACGAAGATGCGAAATGCAGAAATCAGCCAACATCGTAAAACTGTCTTTGTAGAAATAAACGTTAATTGTAGTTGACAGGATAGACTACTGTTAACTTCAGCTGTAATATTTTAATGCAGACTTATTTGAGTGATGTTCTACTAATACTCATAGGCATCCTCCCCCACCCTATTGCTGGATTTAACGTGCAAAACATCATTTTCTTTTGCTGGATGTTTTCAGGAGAGTTCACTTTTATTAGTTTTCAAATATTATTATACCAAAACTTTAAAGGCAAGGGTGGGCATGCTGCCAAATGTAACAGAAATATGCCATAGTAGATGAGAAGAAGAGAAACTGCCAACAGTTTGTTCTCTAAGCTATTTGATGATCATATATAAATATATTTTTATGACATTAAAACTCTTCTGCTATAGGGTAGCTGAAATAAATTTTGAAGATTTGCAGGTTGTTCATCATCGTGATGGTGGCAGTATCCATTGCCTGGGTTCCAATGATCAAGGAAACACAGAAAGGACAAGTGATGGTCTATATAAACGAAGTCATCAACTACCTGGCTCCGCCATTTGCTGCTGCGTTCCTGCTGGGAGTCCTGGTGCCCAGAGTAAACGAGCAAGGAGTCTTCTGGTCCTTGATGTATGGCCTAGTGGTTGGGTTGGTTCGCTTTATCCTGGTCTTTGTGTACCGAGCAGGGGAGTATTGTGGGGAGGAGACCAGTAGCCTCCCTTCCTTCATCAGCAGCTTCCACTACATGTACTTCGGTCTCTTCCTCTTCCTCTCCACCTCGCTCCTCGCAGTCTTCATCAGCCTCCTCACACAACCTCCTCCAAAACATCACGTACGTCCAGCCAAGGAAATGATGACATGATTTGTCTTCTTTCTCGTCTTCACACTCGACCTTTTTAAAAACATTAAAATATAACCTCGCAGTATTATCTGAGCAAGAAATGAATCCTTTATACAGAGACGGAGTCAGAGGCAGAGTGATGGAGAGAGATTGAGAGTGACTGAGAGAATGAATGACTATCTAAGAGACTAAGTAAGAGAGTGAAGAAAATAGAAAATTAAGAGAGAGGAGAGAGAAAGTAAGCGAGAGACTGCGAAAAAAAGATTCATTATTATGCGTTTTAAATCATGCTCTTTGAATATGGACATAACGCTTTCTAATTACACATTATTATTATAATTATTATTATTTGGATCATAGTAAGTATAACAGTTAATGGTTGTATGTTTTTTTTAAACAGCTCGAAAACACCACGCTATGGAGTTACTTCAGAAAAGACAAAGAAGTGAACGAGTCAAAAAGGGAGACAACCCTAGCGCTGAATGTAGAAAACCAAGATGGCGGGAATTTGCCGGAAGTTGCTGAAACAAGCGTCATGAACAGCGAAAATGAAACCTTATCTGATAAACACGATGGAGATGACGGAGGGACAAGGGGTTAGTGTTGTGATCTTTGTCATAAGGATTAATAGAATTATAAAGCTTCATTCAAATCATATACAACTCCCAACCGTAAATATGTCCTTTTCATGACATTAGGGCAAACAACAACCCAACGGCAATGACCGTCGACAACATGTGCTTTTATTCAACTTTAAGACTTACAGGGAAGAGAGTTCGCCAAGGGGCATAACTTATGACGGACTACTTGTTTAGCTTGGCGCATTTGTTACGCTACGATAACGTTAAAACACAACATAATTATGTGACTCAAGCAACGTCCCTTTAATTGTTTTATTAAAATCTTTTAAAATGAATTAAATAAATAAAAGAAATAATTATTCCATCCTTTGCCAGCTTCACCAAGTGGATTAAGAAGAATACTTTACATCATTTTGGGCATCAGCAATTTGCATGAAGGAGCCAATCAGAGCACCGAGTTCAAACATCACGTGACTTCAATGGCGGCTCTCAAGAAATCCAAGTGTGAAAGAACTGTTCTAAACTTTGGTTTGGTGGTTATTCTAGTAACTGCGGTTTTTCTGTATTGTTTTTTCTCTCTGTATAACTTTCCCCATGCGCCATTTTATCCTGAGGGAGCAGAAACTCTTCTTCCCGGTGACGGGGATTTGGATAACGTAACCGAAACTGTTGTTAGCGAAATCATAAGGAATTTTACTGAATTATGATTTTTAGAATTGCTAATCAATAATTCTAATTGAAGCAATCAACCTCTGGAAGAGTTAATTTTTAAAAAGCCATTACAACATACGAGGCAATAGAGCACTCCGGTCCGCTTTTCGATCACTGCATGGGTCTGTGTATGTGTCCGAAATTGTTTCCTTTGATAACTATATGCCTTTGAAATTTGTATAAATGTTACCTATTAAGAATCGATTTGCTTTTAATTGGGCAGTAGCAAGTTTTTAGAAAGAGTTATTTCTTAAAACAATTTAAGTTGTTAACAAGCAACTAATTCTATGTGCAGGCCATAAAACGACGGCAGGGTACGTGATCTGAGCTCATTTCTGCCTTGTGTAACATAGATACTGAACACCAAAAGAAACTCTAATCAAGACTGAAGGTTTAGGTAGCGTGAAGTATTTTGTTAAATCAACAGTTTACAAAGAATTAAAGCCATTTACAATTGAATCAGGGTTGTATTTTAAGTCCATTCTTATTTAATTCTTTACTTATGAATTGGCCAGCAAGCTAGAAATAATCGTACACATATGGCATACAGTTACAGATGTTTTCCAACCATTGTATTGTCCTGATATCAAGTAATACTAATGGCTTACAAAAGCAAATATATGAATAGGAGAAATTGTGTATGCAGTACAAATTAATAGAAAATCTAGAGAAACAAAGGTAGTGCTATATAAAAATGGTTTTAATTAGCAAACAATTAAAGATAGTTCTATTATAACTTCAGATTCTTATAAATATCTTGGTGTGTACATTCAGGGACAAAAGAAATGATACCAAGGAAATTCAATGCTGTGAGGAAAAACAACAAAAAATAAACATGAATTGACATTTGTAATTTCAAGAAAGATCAATCAACTACATCATGTAACAAATTCATACGTGCCGATCTCATGCGTTGGCGACGACGTTGACAGCTCAGTGCTAGGCCACGTAAGGGTATTACACACGAATGCCATGCAGACGAAGTCGCCTTGATCCTTGATAGTATTCTTCAACTGATGCGGATGCCAAGTGCATTTTTGCTGATGACGTCACTGTCAGGAATATGTTACGAATATGAAAAACTCACGGGTATTGGTCTTATACGTTTATGTAACAATGGGCTGCTATTGACATTTTCATGTGGTTTTATACTTAAGGTTATGCACGTGTGTCAGTTTGAACGTGAAGGGAAAATATTGATTAAATGCACTTTTTCATGATTTTCAATCTCAAAATGCACGTTTTTTTCACAGGTACATGATGCTTGCGTTTCTGCAAAGTTTTCGTGACCGGATACACTGGAAAATTCAGGGTTCAAAGCCACAAATATTTATTCAAATTTGGTATCGTTTTTTATCCCTGAGTGTATTCCACAATCCATCTTTCATTGTCATTACATGCAAAGTATGCAGCTGTGCAAGCAAAAAGGGTATCGCTTGGAATGCTATGACACATACACATCCTATGTGATCGTGTCAGGAACCTACCTCATTCAAATGCATTCTCTATCTTAATGTATGGTTTCACGATACAAGAAAGGATCTTTATTTGCATTTTGGGTGTGTAAAAATATCCGTTATTTTCTTTAAATGCTCACGACACATATCGGATATGGGTCACCAATGTTTGACTCTCTTGAAATCTATTCGTCCACGCACGTGTATGCTTTTTTCTCATTCACCGCGAAGTGATTGACTGACAATTCCCTGCATTACATCTGCAAGGAAGATTTTATCAATGATTTTAAACTGCTGCTGTACGAAAGTTTGTAACACTGTTAATATTTTTTTAAAATCATAATTTTTGGTCATTTTGAAATTGTCAGCAATGCAATTTTAAAAAAATGAGAATCAATATTTGAGGAAGGTCAACGTTGTGATAAATACTACGTAATTTACAAAAAAACGATTTTGAAATTATTGCATTTTTGACGCCAGAGTTTCACAATTCCTTGCAAAAAGAGTTGTAGAAGGGAATATCAATATCAAATCAAAATATGTGATAGAAAAATGATGTTTCTTCATCTCCTAAAAACATCATAGATTTTAGCAGAAAAATGATTGGATCAGCAGATCTGAAATGACCACCTGTTAACGTGATATTTGCACAAGATTTGCAAATAATGCAAAAAACTTTTGTTCAGCAGCTGTATAAATATGGAGAAATGAAGCTATTCCTCAGCCCTGTGAGTCAGGAAAGCCTCGCTACGGCAGGAAAAAGTATTGCTAATTGGTAATCATTTCTATATTTTTGGATATTCTGTAAATATATACGTTTCATCGATGTTCTGTTTTAAGAATTGTATAAGTAAAGCAGTTTTTTCACGTAATTCCAACAAACAAAGACAGTGACCCGAAACGCGACACAACTCACTTATACGCATGCGTCGGAGTGCCAAGACGTGTCCACGTCGAGCCGAAGAAAATTAGCTTTTTTTCGCTCTAAAATCTGCCCCATTACTGTCTACTGTTGAATGAATACCATCAGATACACGCTAGTAAGTAGGGTTTAGCTATTAATAATCGAGCGTATTTTGAAGATTTTATATTGCATTTCATAAGTTCTGAAATTGATAGTTGTCAATAGCTGCCAATCAGTTGTCTGTCACCGATTTCACGTGCGAAATGGGAGACTCGCTGATGAACAGGCGTGGTCGGATAGGTTGCTTTTTGCCACGTAGTCGAAAGATTTTACAACACGTGAAAACTTTGAAGATCTCTGGTGATCTTGTGACGAGACAGTTGAAAGTTTTTCTGATTCTGAATCTTATCCATCAAGTGAGTAACCCTAATGTTGCTAGTCTTATCCATCAAGTGAGTAACCCTAATGTTGCTAGTCTTATCCATCAAGAGAGTAACCCTAATGTTGCTAGTCTTATCCATCATGTGAGTAACCCTAATGTTGCTAGTCTTATCCATCAAGTGAGTAACCCTAATGTTGCTAGTCTTATCCATCAAGTGAGTAACCCCAATGCTGCTAGTGATCGTCGCTCTCGTCAATTTGATGAACTGAAATCGTGTACGTCAGTGTAAGATTGTAACACTTGTGGAAGTGACTGTGTCTGCATGTATGTGCCATATCTTTCACGTCTATTTGTAGGGAGTTCGCGTCGAGCGACCTACCTCTCTCTTCGATCCCATACAAAATAATTCGGCCTTGGTTATGACGTCACATCGTACTTTCGACAATCTTCGTACTTTTACGTGCAATTCGCGAGAAATTGACATGCATCCGACTATTAAAACTCGCTTGAAAAATCCATTTTCCCTCTTTTAATATTATCAAAAGTTTCTAGGAATATCGTCTAAAAGCATCAAGCCAAGAAGTATTAGTACGTCGAATTTTTCTCCATCGGATATTTACGGAAATATCAATTTCTAGCGATTTCATTGGTCAGCTCTTCCTGTTTTGTTAATAGATTACCATATTGACATAGTTTAATTACATCTCCTTAAAGCGTCGACAAGCATTCTTTTAATCCTGTACATACATTTATGTCAATATTTTACGTGTTTTGTTTTTACTAAATATGATGCTTGAGGGCAGGATAAAAATATCTTGCGTTTCCATATACATAAAGTCATTGCCAAATGTAATGCCAACGACGGAGTGGACTTAAACAATTCGGAAAATGGCATTTGTCAACCATATTTTTTTCATCTTATGTCACATGACATGTGTGTAAACTTTATATCTTGAAAATGTTCATTGTAATACATCATTGTAATGTTGTTCTATTTTGTCATTAATTTTACATTTTCTGACTCAAACTCTTCAATAAATAATTAGTAATGGTGTTTCCCGTGTCGTGATCGACTTTATTATTTTATTGCGCAAAGCACCGTGGTCGTAGTTGGCTCCTATCTCTTAAACAAAATTACCCACGTTGGGACGGAAAAGAGAAGCTGGATACTGTCAAAATGACGATAGATTAGAAGGGAGACAAGTTGGTCAAAACGGCGAAACACATATATGATTTGTTTGAAAGTCAAACTTGCTTTATTTTGAGTTTGATTCGTTTTGATATGGGCAGGTTACTTGACTATTCATATTGAGCCCATTGTACGTTGTTTTCAATTAAACATAGTATCGTCAAGTTAAGGCGAAGTAACTCTTATAAACTTGTTTATTTCCATAGAGCAAGGTGAGATAATTAGCATAACCCCATATTGTGACATCTGAATCTATTATAATTTATCGACGGAACAAGGATTTTTTTAATTTAAATATGTACAGTGAATATGTTTTATATTAAATTAACAGCATTTTTTGTTTTGCAAGTTTTGGTCTCCTTTTTATGTAAAGAAATTATGGTTATTTCTTTTTACGAATTTCAAATGTTTATAATGTTTTAAGAAAAGAAATTATTTTTGTTTATTTGTTATCACTAAAACCCTATCTGTTATCGAAGTTTTAAAATTATGAAAGAATAATGTGCAATATCTGTTCTGTGATAAGATGTCATATTTGTAATAAAATAATATAATATCTATAATATAATATTTGTGATTGTGATATGTAAAATGTATTTATTCTGTATGTTGGATATGAAACCACAATTTGATAAATACAACAACATATCCTGTGATATAAAATACATAGTATTTATTCCATTGTGTGATATTTTAAGCAATTGAAATA
This sequence comes from Phorcus lineatus, assembly GCA_921293015.1. Classification (NCBI taxonomy): domain Eukaryota; kingdom Metazoa; phylum Mollusca; class Gastropoda; order Trochida; family Trochidae; genus Phorcus; species Phorcus lineatus. Next base: position 15,124,542 of record OV121094.1, on the reverse strand, counting down.
AAACCTAGCAGTGGTTAAAAGCTCAAGACGCATATTAAGTGAAGCACCATAAAATGCAATATGGAATATTTCGTTTCGTAAGCATGTTAACATTTATATTGAACGATCTATATTTAGGACTTCCGGAATCAACTTGGCGGTCATTCAGCCGTTTTGACCAAACACAATTTAAGTTGTTCGTGAGAGCAAAACTAAATGATGGATTAAAACGTTCATTAAGATATGGAAATTCTTCATAAAGATAAGCACTTTATCCGCAACCAATTTCAGAACTGTTGACTCAAGACTTTTGGTTTTAGGAATTTGACGCGAACTCCCTACTATTAGAAATGTGTGCTGATATCGAACTGAATCCCGGCCCGAGAGGTAAGGGGCCGACGTCTAGCAGGGGTGCACGCAGTAAAACAAATAGGCAAAGTACACTAACATTCAGTGAAGATATCGTATCTGATTGTGCAGAGTCTGATAATTGTGACGACAGTATGTCGGATATGCTGAGACAGATCAGAGCAGATATAAGTGGACTAAATAAGAAATTTGATAATGTGAGGAAAGTTCTTTCAGATGAGTTCGCAAAGTTAAGGACAGAAAATGAAGAACTTAGAGATAGACTTTCGAAACTTGAAAATTTCGTAGATAAAGAAGAGGCTCAAAGTAGACGGAACAATCTGCTTATTCATGGAATTGAGGGTGTAGTTGGAGAAAATGGGCAGATACAGAGAGATGTGTGAGAGACTTCTTGAAAAATGTTCTGACTATGGAAAACTACAATGATATCGGCATCGAACGAGCACATCGCCTACGGACCCGCAGCGACCAATCATCGTGAAGTTCCTGTCATATAACGACAAGGTGAGCGTGTTTGAAAATGCTGAAGACAAACTTAAACATGGTGAAACTGTATATGTCACTAATGACTACACAGAGAGGGTGAGGAAAATTAGGTCTGACTTAATCCCACATATGGTGGAAGCCCGTAAGAATGACAAGAATGCCTATCTTTCCTATGATAAGTTGGTTATCGAGGGGGAAATATATGTCATGGGTGATAGTGAAATAAGAAAATTCACTAATGAACGTTCAACCGCCCGCCATGGTACCCTGAACCGCCGCTCCCCCGGGACCCACAGAGGGGCGCCTCATGTTCTCGAGTCGAGCGGAGGTTTAGGCCGCCAGGGGGCGTCATTTTCAGGATACAAGGGGGGACGGCCGTGGCCAGACGTCGCCAGGAGATGACAAGACTACGTCCTTTATCGACCTCAACATCTGTGTCTGGAACATTCAGGGAATTCATTCAAAAGTCGAGTTGCCGTGTTTGTTAGATCTTGTCTACTTTCTTGCATTGAGAGAATATATTCAGTACATGGAATAATTGTGTATTCTTTCGTATGTCCAGCTGTAACCCAATGTGTGAGAGGAAAATAGTCATAGGGTTTTTATACATATTGCCTGAAAAATCTAAACTGTACGACAAAACTGAATCTTATGATATTGAACATTTAGAGTCGAAAATCGGGGCTATCAAATTAAAATTTGGAAATGAAACTGATATTATTCTGTTTGGAGATTTGAATGCACGTGTAGGTTCTAACGATGACTTTATACAAGAAAATGAAGCCGAATTAGATTACATGCCTTTACCCAGCACGTATGTACCTGATGATTTTAATGAGCCGAGGGCCACTCAAGATGTATCTGTTGATAGGTTTGGTTTAGCTTTGTTAGAGATATGCAAAACTTGGAGTATTCATATCGTAAACGGTAGAAAACCTGGTGATACAAATGGAGCATTCACGTGTATCAGCAGAAATGGCACCAGTTTGGTTCATTATGTGTTAGCATCAACAAATTGTTTTAACGACATTTCTATATATCCTTATTGTACATACGAGAACTGAATCAGACCATCTTCCTGTTTCATGTACGTTAAATATCAGATCGGACAGACCTCAAGACCTGAACCATTGTGAAAGCATTAACTGTGACTATATTGATAAATATAAATGGCCAGGGAATGAACACAAGTTTGAAGAATCTCTTTTTACTGAAACATATCAAGGGATCATAGATGATTTTTTTACATCATATCCATATAAATGTAAATGACGCAACTAACAAACTGGTTGAGCTAATGCACTACATAGAGGCTGATATGAAAGTAAAGCATATGGGGCAAGGTCGGCAACATTATGCCCAGCCATGCTGGTTTGATTATGAATGTACTAAGACAAAGAACATAAAGTATCATAACTTGAAATCTTTTCGGAGATGTCGCACAGATGAAAATCTTGCTAAGTATCTAGAGTCCAAGAAAGTATTTAGGGACACGTGTACCGAAAAGAAGAAGCAGTGTAGTCTTAAAGATATAGATGAGATATGTAAAGCAGCACGAGAGAGGGATTGCAAAGGTTTCTGGGTTAAGATCAAGAGTTTACTTAGAAATGAGACAAATCTGGCTAATATACATTACTGCAACTTCATGGTATGACTATTTCAAAAATCTTTTAAATCCAGCTGTGTCTACAAATCATCATCATTTTGATGACACTGTTGAAAGTGTTTTATCTAATCATGAATACGAGGAGTGTGAAGAATGTCTTAATGTTGATCTGCTATCAGAACCTATTTTGAATGATGAAATTGAAAGAGCTATTAATCTCCTCAAAACAGGGAAATCCCCAGGCGTTGACGGGATCCCATCTGAATTTTATAAATATACCCCCTTTCTTATATCCCTTTTCTCGAAATTCTATTCAATTGTGTATTAGATTCTGGAATCTTCCCAGAGGGTTGGAATATAGGGAGGATAATTCCTCTCCATAAGAAAGGTAATGTTCACGATCCGAATAATTATCGAGGGATTTCACTTTTAAACACTATGGGTAAAATATTTTCATCAATCTTAGAACACAGGATACGAATATGGCTTGATATTCATGCAGTGCTACACGAATCTCAAGCAGGTTTTCGCAGTGATTACTCTACTGTAGACAATATGTTTATTCTGCAATCTTTATGTCATTAATATTTGCGGAAGCCGAAACAAAGATTTTATGCCGCATTCATAGATTTTAGGAAGGCATTTGACCTAGTGAACCGAAACAAATTATTGTACATTTTATTAACGAAGGGTGTTCACGGTAAGATGTTTTGTATTTTGAAGAATATGTATGAACAAGTTTCTTCATGCGTTAGAGTTGAAGTATTTACAACCTCCGCTGGTGTTCGCCAGGGTTGCATTCTTAACCCTGTGCTGTTCATCTTTTTTATCAATGAGTTGATAAAAGAATTCAAGACCTATGGATTAAGAGGTATATTTGTGAGAGACGGAACTGACGATATTCAGTTGATCTTGTTTGCTGATGATGTAACATTATTGGATGACACTGTTATAGGTTTGCAGAAGAAGCTTGATTTGTTAAAAAGTTATTGTGATAAATGGGTAAACTTGAATAAATAATGCATTGTCGTATTTAGGAAAGGGGGATATCTAAATAAAAACGAAAAATGGACTTATTGTGGAGAAAAGATTAATGTTGTATCATATTATAAATATCTAGGCATACTGTTCTAATCGAGACTTGTGTGGTCGAAGGCGTGTGAAACATTAGCTATTCAAGCCCAAAAGGCCTGTTTTCCTATTTTTCCACTTATTAACAAGTATCCTCAAATCCCGCTGAATGTAATAACCAGAATATTTGATACGAAAATAGCGCCAATACTTTTATATGGTTCCGAAATTTGGGGTTATTCTGTTAGAGATAAGATAGAAAAAGTACAAAGTTCTTTTTTTAAGAAATATCTTAGTGTCAGTAAATTTGTGTCAAACACAGCTATACTTGGTGAAGTTGGAAGGTCAAGACTTTGTATCAATTATTTTAAAAGATGTGTAAAATATTGGACCAGGTTACTTAACATGAAAACAAGTCGCCATCCAAAGGCCTGCTATTAAATGCTTAGATCACATGAAGGCCATGGTGGTATTAGTTGGGTGTCCCATGTTGGGATTTTGTTAATGGATACTGGTTTTTCATATGTATGGATCTCCCAAGATTGTGGCGACACCTCATTTTTTATGCAATGTTTTAAACAACGATGTAAAGAGTTCAAAGATATTTAGTATCAAATATGGCAGAGTAAATTATGTTCATCATCTAATCGTATTTGCATTACTATTGCTCTTACAAGAGTAAACTAGCGGTCACACGGTCTAGCATACTGAACCTCTGGAGATGTTCCCAATAAGAACCTGGACACGGATGAGGGTCGAGATGTTTATATTTTGAAGTACAGAAATGAAGTCAAAAAGTTATACAATACAAATAATTACAGTTTCAAAAGATACGTTACAGTTAGCATGTTAAGATAATACATATTTGTCGTAACATCAAATTATATTTAAATATACATGAACATTTCGCACTGTTGACAGATTCCATTTAACATATAAATCAACTGTTTAATGCAGTAAATACGCTAAGACGCATTTATGATTAATCCGGTAATTTCTTCAATACACGTTAGAAAAAGTGTGTCATATTGAGCACAGTAATTATGGCATTAAAACATATGGAGATATATACTTTAACATTTCCAAACTGTTTATATTTTACTATATTTATGACAGTTTGTTACAGAAAATACGGTAGGTTACAGTTTAAATAGTAATTGAATAATTTCTTTAAGTCATACAAAGACTTGGCCGAATACTGACGTACCTCTCATTTTATAATATAAGAGTCTAAATAACAAATGAAGGAACTTGAAGGTTGATCTTATTGCAAGCAGACATTTATATATACTTCAATCACGGTGTTTGATATAAATCGAATGCTTACATAATAGAATTAGCTAACACAAGTTTTGTGCACCGTTACAACTATAAGTGATAGACAAGGAGATAGATGAAGAATGTTGATAAATTACAGATAACATTGCAAGTCAAAATAAGGTATTAATCAATGGTGTCATTTGATCGCGATGTATCGACTGTTACGAAACAGAATCATTTTAAAGCTAATTGGTTTTGTAAAGTGACAATACGAATGTAGAAAGTCGCACTTATGATCGAAAACCGGACAGTTTGGAGACTTATCTAAAGCCGCCAGGTGGTCAGTTTGGAGTTGATAGTGTTTGTTAGGTTATATAACTAGTATCCATGTAAATTGAACGTGTGCTCTCCTTTATAAGGCAGTTTTTATATTTTCATGGAAAAACAGTATTTGTCATATATTTGTCTTTTGGAGAGGAAAAGTTAAGATGTTTTTAATTCATATCATAACATAAGACATTTAGGTTCGTATCAAAGCCAAATAATATGTTATGAAAATCACGGAGCGGCTCTTTAATGTTTCAAACAGTTCAACAACAAACAACATTTAAGTTGATAATGTAAATAAAATATATACGTAACATAGCATTGCTTACCTGAACGCAGATGAGGCTCGAGATGTACTAGTATATATTTTGAAGTACAGAAATGAAGTACCGATTTCTGATATAGCGGCTTTATATAAAGTACGACCACATAATCAGATCGATCTGTGTCCAAGTGATCAATGTCAAAGAAAATATGGTAGCTTATTTTTGTCTATAACAACACCCCTCCGCATGGGAAAGTTTCGACCACGACAGCCAAATATTTTGAAAAACATGTACATAATAAAACAATGTACAATCATCTGGGTTAGAATCCAGGAGATGGAAATGTAGAAGGTATCAAGTAAAAACACTTTATTGGGAAAGCCAGCAATGAAAGATTCCGAAAGTTTTTTTGTTTTTCAATAAACGGTTACTTTGCGATTATATTGTTCATATATATATATATATATATATATATATATATATATATATATATATATATATATATATATCGCATGTATTACATCCATCAACAGGAATGATCAAAATAATCGATTTTTTAAAATCGATTTCACGTTTCATAGTCTCTGTTTCCTGCCAAACAGACGAAATGATATCAGTGCGTTATCACTTTTTTCGAATCAGAAATTGAATCAGATATGTGTCACTATCATTCATAAGTAAAAATTAACCAAATGTTCCTTGCATTGGAGCGGCCTTAAAGTTCAATCATAAAAAATTCAGACATTGCAATGCATTTCCGCATCAGCAACATGTCAGGAGATGATACAGGTGCCATTAATATTTTTAATTATTTCTTCAAATATTAGTAACAGTTATGATTTTGGAGAATCCCTTGAATCATTCGAAAAATGATGTTAATTTAATTACCAATGGGCCTCCAATCACTCATATCAGAAGGGTCTGGAACGACACGATACCCTTTACTATTAAGATTGCCATCTTGCTGAGCCCTCGCCACGCTTCGCTTATCAGAGATTTAAAGACTTTATTTCGCTTTTCCCAATTGTTTGAAAGACAGCTCAATACAATTCTTAATTTTGGTATATTTAACAAATTTACTTCAAAATAATGACACAGTTAAAACATACCCGCTCATCTGTATAGATTAATTTCACAGATTATGTTTCATTAAGTCTCACACTAATAATAATAATATATAACAATAAACAATATTGTATATGTATAAATAACATAGAAAGAAACCAATAGATAAACAAAAATATACTTTTACAAACAAACGTACAAATGATTAAGATACACACTAAGATACACATGAATTTTCACACAAAACCAATATAAAATATAAAATGTTTGACAAAAAGAATTACCTCAACAAATTCCAATTTTTAAAAATTCTAACCGATTATTTGACCATTCATCAGAATGTTTCAGTGTCACTGTAATTTATGATATTGATTATTTTTTCCACGCAAAACATCGTCGTCGTTGTTTGTAAAAAAAACATGGCTGCCATCCAAATATTAATGAAAACATCGAAACATATGAATATTAACGTTACAGTAATAATTACATAGACTTAATTATTATCAAGACACAACATAAAAACACCGTCTTCAGACGGTCTCGATCTAGTTCAAACACACAGTTTCAAAGGAAATATGCACTCGTAGAAATAATGCAATAGTTCAACTCGTGCACATTTCCCGTATCACTAGTATCTCGTTGCTTATTCTCTAAATACACACTCTATATATACTCTATATAAACATAATTAGCTATCGATAAATAATTGAATAAAGGAATTAAAGTATGTTTAAACTTTTTGTAATTCTGTGAAAGTCTATATAATGTCCAAATATTTTTTAGCTCAACAAATTAATTTAAAGTAAATTAACCTGTTAACCCCACGTAATTCTCATTAATCGAATCAAATGCATATCGATGTTGGAATCGCATGCAACTAGGCATGGACTGAATACATCACAAGACTGAAGCATGTGTCCAAATAAAATTTTTACTTTTCTTGTAGCTCTGTTTCGACGGGGATTTCTAAAAAAAACTTGGTCACTGTGTAATCTATTAACTTGACAAACTAAGAAGAGAATATACTCAAAACCGAAAAATGGAAGGACGAACATGAGAAAATTTATCATAGAAGACTTCGCATTACGTCACCTCCTATGACTACACAGCCCTTCTGAAGTCACAAAGGACGCAAGCCGCTATCTTTGTAAAGTGAGAAAAACTTCCCTGTCCAAAACAGGGACAGTTTCAATGGTGAACACAGACATCAATCAACCATTTTGATATCTGCCATGCTGGTTACAGGTTAGTAGCTCTTTCAACGTATTCAATCACCAAATATCGAGTTTAAAACACCAAATAGATGCCGACCTATTGCCAAGCACGTCAGATTACTTCGATACTCAAGAGACAGACCTAGAGTCTTCCTCAACCATTGCTATCCACGTTCACGCCAGCTCTTGCACAGCCGGAGAAGAGTTTCCCTGTAGTTGAGAATCTGTACGTGTGTCCTGATGACGTTATTTCATAGATCTCTATTTCATATCTCTGACAAGCAGCTACAGTTAGTTCATAAATCTTGTCACGCAAGGCCACGTATCTAAATTTATAACACGAACATAATAATACTGTCCAACAGTTGTTAAAGTAAGGTAAAAGAAGGCTACTTTTATTGCCTTCTCAAAACATAATATATATATATATATATATATATATATACTGAAATCATTTTACAGTAGGTTCAGGGAAGCTTAAAGCGACACAGAGTATGTTTCATAATTTTTAATTTGGCGTAAGTAAGAGCCAAAATACCTTATAACCTGACTGAAATTAAAATCGCCCGCATAACTTGCATCTTCATCTCTAAAATGCCAAAATTATGATATTTTCTTGTTTTAACTGATAATCGGAAAACGGCCCTTTGAATGTTAAGAATTTGAAAGTATGTGTCAATTCACGTGTATATTAGTTAAACGATCTACTTAAAACTATTAAACAATGTTTGTCTTTGAATCTGCTATAAATAATTTTCCTAAATTACGTTTTTGTCATTGGCGCGCGCAAATCACAAATCAGGACTTTAACCCGTTTATTATCCTTATACAGGGTTTGATAAGCATTAGGATTCCGATTCTCTTAAACAACCACTACTTCTCAATAAAATAACACCATTTATTACAGGGGGTTCCGGGTAAATAATAAATATATAAATATATAAAAGATTTGAAATCTAAAAAAAAATTATATTGATACATAACAAGACAAATAAAAATTGATAAAATAAATGTAAAAGACATTTGAATAACAAGACAAATAAAAACCATAATAAAATGAGTATATGAAACATTTTAAATCTAAAAAAAATTATATTGAGATATAACAACACAAATAAAAAATAATATGATAAATATATAAGAAATTTAAACTCTAAAAAAATATATATTGATACATAGCAAGACAAATAAAAAATAATAAAAGGAATATATAAGACACTTAAACTCTGAAAAGATTATATTGATATACAACAAGACAAATAAAAAATAATAAAATAAATATATAAAACATTTGAAATCTAAAAAAAATTATATTGATATATAACAAAACAAATAAAAATTTTAATCAATACATCAATAATTATATTTTATTGTCCATTCATATGGATGTCGTGATATCGCATTTGAAAGATTCTTGAAACGTTAATATTATGTATTTGTTGATCGTTAAAACCCTTACCTAACAAACAAGCATAACTCTTTTCAAAGTCCCAATAAATACACAGGGGCGTGTATCGCTTAGAAATAGCTTTAGGAAGACATATATACCCATAGACCCTACCCTACTACTATATAAAAGGATCATAGACCCTACCCTACCACTATATAAAAGGATTTTTATATAGTAGTAGGGTAGGGTCTATGGGTATATATGTCTTCCTAAAGCTATTTCTAAGCGATACACGCCCCTGTTGTTGCATGGGTAATTAACATATAATTCTTTTTCTATCTCTTTTCTTTCCGTTTCAAACATTACGCAGCATTGAAATGGTGTAATTCGAAAACTGAATCTGAGACAGGCTATACTCTTCTCAAAGCCTATAGTTTCATTACAGGTATTGGGTAGAAAGATTTAGTCAACTCTGTCTCTGATAAAAGGAGAAATTGACTACAGGCACCGGACATTCATATTATAACTGTATTTCGAGTTATCTTTTGACGATTGTGTATATGTTGACTCAGAAGGTTGCTCAATTGTACCAACATGATTGTTGTAATTTGACTTAAAGGTTAATACTTATTATCAGAATTTGCATCTAGATCACAGGTTACAACAAAGGAGCAATGGTCTAAGTTTGATAACACGACTGGAGTTCATTTTGTAACCCAGCCAATCAATAAAAAAAATGGTCGACCAATCCAAGTACTTTAGGTCGTCATTTGAAAGTCCGTAACGTTGTGATCATCAACCCTCGTCGACATAGTTCACCGAGGTCAAAGTTTCTCAGACAGACCTCATATAAGGTCTTTCATGTGATATCATATAAGGTCTTCAAAGAAGACTTCAGGGCTTACCTCAAAGTTACAGCACAGTCCTAAACAAAGGAAGGACTTGAACAGAGGTTTATTATCCGAACTCACAACCAATCTCTGCTAGAATTATGTTCTACAAGTTCAGAACAATAGAGAATCACTCATTCAACCCAAAAACGACAGCAAACCTGCTTACAAATGGGTTCATGTCAATATATTCAAGACATCCGTGTCTACACTGAAGTAAAGGGAGTGTAGAGCAGCAAGTGAAGATTCTATAATTTGTAATTGGCACGTCCACACTATTAGTTCCCATCAACCAGATCCGTCAACGACACTACTTACTATTTACGTATGAAGGATTATCAAACTCCATAAACGTGGAGACAGTTTCTTTACTGCTACCAAGCCTCAAGGGTTAGATAACTGCATCTAGTTTTGTTTTAGGTTTCTGGATGGGACATTACAATCTCTTATATTGTATTAAAAACACGACTACGAGGACTTATCCTACTCTCAGAGTTAACAAACTGTCATTGTATAGATATCATTTCACAAGAAAAAAGGACTTTAAGTACACACCGGTTAACAAGTCACATCCGAGGGAAAATAAATGAAAATGTTGTTTGAAAACGAACCGTTATACGTGAGGCAGGTTGATAAGGTCACATCTAATGTGATTCTTCTGCTGGTAATAGAATCCCAACTCCTTAATTTGACAGAAAAGTGGTTAAGCTTAAAGTCTAAAAAGATGTTCTATTATATGTGATTTTACGAAAATGACTACACTCGAACCAACAATAAGCAAGTTATCAAATACTGCACCTATTAAAAGAAACCTAATAGTTACTGAGGGAAAATTGAGTTCGCTTAAGCACATGTATGCATCACGGGAAACCACCACACTTAAGCAGCACGTATTTATGTAGGCAAAACTTCAAATGTTTTGGAATTATGACCTAATTTGTCTAGATTGGATTCGATCCGTGTGACGCTGTTCGAGCGTGCCACCTTTTGCCCGTCTGTCATCTATTGTATTTTTTATTAAATGTCGCCAATTATTGTATATATTGAAAGCACATGTTATGTACTCGTCTGAGTTTAGATTTCGTTTCCCCGTGAAAAAAGATAGAAAACTGCGGGCTGGTCCGGGATATTCTATTCTAGTGATATTTTATATTCTAGTTTATAGATTTGTTATTATTGTTCTTTGACCACCTTGGTTTTATTTTTGCCATTGTTTAGAGAGTTGTCAAGTTGTGGTGAGTGGTGATTCAGGTAAGCTCTCTGTAGCGCATGTCTAATGATCAATTGTTTGAGCTATAGGAGTATGGGATATCTTTAGAAGAATGTTTAGTAGTTCGGCAGATTAGGGACCACATTATTGAGGTTAATTGGTCTGACGAGGAGATATCTGTAATGAAAGATGTTCCCGGTAGTAATAGCTCGGAGGTTGTTTCAGTGAAGGTAGAGTTAAAGGCTAGGTGTTAGATCCTAAGAAATTAGAGATGCAGCAGGAGGCTAAACGCTTAGAGATGGAGGAAAGGAAAGAAGTTAGAAGGTCCGAGGAGAGAAGGCAGGCTCATGAGCACGAATTTCGACTTTGTGAGCTTAAGTTACCGCAGGTAAGCGCTCCAGCTAATTCTTCGTTTAAGATTTTTTAGATTTCGTTACGCCGTGACAGGTCTAAGATTACTTCGGACATTAATTTTAATATTGAAGTTTCCTCGACTTCTTCCTAATGGTTCCTGCGTGGTTTGGAATACAGAATATTGAGACCCTAAACTCATGCTCATTTGTCTGTCACCGGTTTCTTTTCCCCATATGGAAGTGGAATCGGACTCTGCTGTCTCTCTTTCAACTTTGGAAAGAATTTCGTTAATGAATTGCACCAAGCGTTCATATCTCTCAGTGTTCATGTGTAACCAGCCAGGAACTGAGCATAGACTCGCATCGTCATCTAATCTCCGGATTTCCTCTTTAAATTTGTCTTCACTCTGACATGACTTCAGGTCTATAACACCGGATACCAAGCTGAAGCTTCCATACAGGTGTTTCCGGACTTCAGACACCAGGAACCTTGCGACTTTCGTATTGTACTTTAAGAGTCGTTCTTCATTCTTCGTTGTCGTAACAAATGACAGAATTGTAACTGGTCTATTGTGGGATACGATGAGCACATCGAATAGAACGTGCGATGAACCTCGACCTTTGATGCGCCAGTCCTCCATCAGTGAATATGAAAAATACGCCTTGTCATTGTCTTTAGTGTAAAGTGTCTTTAGTCGCTCTAATGCTTCAGGGAATTTTGTTTTGATGTGAGATTCAATGTTTCCAGCTCTGATATTCTCCAATTCCAGTAAACTGTCGACTACAATGCAAGACGTAAAATGAAGTGTTAGCCATTACCATCAATCAGTTCTCTACTGAGTCAACAACATCCCTAGCTAAAACATTACATCCTCGGCTATCCGGTGGATGGTGCTGATTGTTCTGATACTCTTCACATATCATGCCTGGGACTTTTCATAAGCAAAATGTATGCACTCACAATATACTGCCCCTGAACATAGGTATGAAATAAATATACAATAAAACCTTTAAACAAGAGATGATACATAACCGCAAAGCTCCAACAATTACTTGATATCTATCAAGGCAAAAGATCACAGCTTACCCTAAATATTATGTTTATAGTATAAATGTTATGATTTCCAATATAGATATTAACCACATGAGGAGACGAGTGCTTGAGATATATCACATCATATAAAGTCACGAATCCTTGGTCCCAATATGTACCAGGATATGAGTATAAGATTGTGTGGATAGGTTATAGCTCCGAGTTTTGAACATACAATCAAGTGCATGAATTGCAAGTTGAAAAGAAGATTCACAAGCTCGCGATCGGCTCATTCTTTACCCCATTCTCTCCCCACAGAGGTAGCTCATTTATTCCTTTGCAACCTCTGTTGTAAAAAGAGCTCGGGCCTTGGGCAGCTTACCCTATAGCTGCAACATGAACTGCCTTTCAATATTTAAGCCAATGAAAACGACGCATGCATATATGCATATATGCAACATGTGAGTTGTCATGCACGCCTTTGCAACTACGACGTCACAAAATAAGGCGAATGTGTTCTGATATAAAAACTCAAAGTGCAAAGTTCGTATTAGAACAAAGTTTAACTTTCCAAAAGCAAATGGAGATTGCTAAGCCATTTAGTTAACGATAATTATGATAACTTTTGAAACCGCGTCACTGATTGCACAACTATTTTTTGCTGCATCCAATCAGGTTTTTACATATCTAGAGCAAGAAACGTTCGTATGAAAACAGAGGTTGTATAGGAATTCTTGACGGAGATAAAAACATTGTAATGGAGATACACAAGAAAGGTCGTACATAACAAAATTTAAGGGCAAGTCCCCCGTCGGCACTCATTAGGGTTAACATGACCGCCAATCTAGTTAGCGGACGGACGGACGAACGGATAGACCGTGTCTACATGTTCCCTTTATACCAAAGAACCTGTAAACACAATTTCAGTCTTTCAGAGCTTTTAATTTTTAGAGAAGATGGAAATAGGTTTTTAGGAAATAGCTGTTAAGGCGTCCATAGGTGTCACAGAGTCCCACGATCTATATAATTTGCATGTCAAAGGGAATATTGGTTTGCTCCCAAAGGCCTTTATTAGGAGCCTAGGAATTATCAAACGTACAATTCAAAGTCACCATCGTCTATGATACCGGTATGTAACATTCAGCCTTTTCGTGCTTTTTTATTCTTGAGGACGTGATGAAAATATTTTTTACGGGTATGGCCGCTATGCCTTCAGAAGGAGCAACAGAGGTACTAAATCTGCCATAATCGCCATTGGCAAAAGTACTTTAACACAAGCTTTGAGTTCTCTAGAAGAAATTGAAGAGGGCGTTATACATGTTAGAGATTATTTCCTTAATTCAAAAAGATAAGTTACGTACCAAATTCCTCGGAACTTGAAAGAGAACTGTTTGAAAGAGAACTGCGTAGGAAACATCTAATCGTCTCACTTAATGGGGTGATGTTGTCTTCATCGCTGTCTGACTTCATTGTATAATGTTTTGACATGTTTCAGATCCGGTACATGTATTCAGCTTAACCGCTCAAGATTCCGTGCGACAATGTGATGTTCGTTAACAGCACGAATTATCAGTCCCTTAACTGCTGTAACTTCACAACCTAAGGTAAAACAATAACAAACAGAAAAAAATTGCTCTTACAACTACAAATATGTGTTAACAGTAGGCTATAATGGGAGTTCTTGTTCATAATATTTAATGCTTTGTGTCACTTTAACATTGAGTCACTTCCACTTCTCTTTATATATGGTATTGACTCTTTGCCTTGTTCAATATTTCCTCCTTTGGCATCCGTTTAATTACGTCCCCTTGAATGACGTAGGCAAGTGGTCCTTCCTTGTCACAGAACACGAGACCGTCAAATTTTCTTATAGAAACTTCAAGAATGTATTTTGTTTCTACAAATTTGTGAAATTCGAGAGTTACAAGATTTTGGGGCGCTTCAGAAAAAGTGAAATCCTTGTTCAGAACTGTTATTTCCGATTGTAGTTTATCTTGAATTTTCTTTATGTACTCATCCGGAAGGGCGCAAACACTGAAGCCTTCAAGAACAGGTTGTATATTGCAGTTGCTTCCATCCAATTTTTTTTCTGCGATTCCAACATAAAACGAACCTCCCCCATGTATCTTGGACATGGAAATTATATTCAGCTTTAGCTTTAGATTATCCCATATATATTCTACAAACTTGGAAACCTTTGTGTGTCCGGTAATTTCTGCACAGTGAGAAACAGATTTGAATTCAACATTTCTACATTCTTGCAGAACTGCCAAATCAATGCCACGAACGACTGGTTTCGTTTCTTCTGCACCACTTCCAAGTGATATCAGGAGACGTAAAATGTTAATTGGCATTGGTCTTATGATTTCAAAGTCGTTTCTTATTTTTGAACAGAAATCTACAATTGAAACACTGCTGCTTTTATCAACATTAATACAAACAAATCCCTTAAAATCCTTGTATATTTTCGAAGTGTCAAGCCAAAAACGCCTATAGGTATGAACGTAAAGTTCCCCGTCTTCTATGAGGTATGTGAAGGCATCAGTCACGAATTCATCAAAAAACCCAAGGTATTGGTTTCCCTCTTGTCCATGAAGATGCACTAGTATGGATCCACCTTCCGTGTTACGGAGAGCACATGCTATTGCTGTCAAGTTGTTCAAAATGTTCCTCTTTTCATTTCTTCTTTTCAAACGATCTTTGTGTTCCACTGCCTCAAACAAAGAAGTGTCAATGTGAACTAAAAAGGCATTTGGTTGCTCTGTGCGATGACGGTATTTTTTTATAACTTCATTACATTTAGTGCAGTCATCTGAAATGAAAGAGCAGAACTGTAACTAGCGATCAACGTTCATTCAAATTTGAGAAACTCTTTGGCTCTGGTACCCGAATTGCAAGATAAGATTGACATGTAAGGCCGATTCTAAGATTCTTTAACTAGATCATGATTATTTATGGCATATATTGTCGTGTAAAATATATAAACCATTTGGAACAATTACTTTAATTACGAAGTTTACGTCTTACGTTTTTCCCTCATCCTTTTTTTCCTTTCAAATTGATCTGTCCACTTTCTTTTAGGTGATTTTCATTCACATGTTTAATAATTGAAATATTGTTGAAAACACGAAACATGAAAACACGAAACATGAAAACACGAAACATGAAAAAACGAAACATGAAAACACGAACCATGAAAACACGAAACATGAAAACACGAACCATGAAAACACGAAACATGAAAACACGAACCATGAAAACACTCTAATTACTGTTTAGTTTAAAATGTATTAAATTCTTTTATTACTTTCACTTTACTGTAAATAATTTATCACGCCATTACATGCTCGTATGCCCATATTGCGCGTGCTGAGAAATTCATACCCAATTAACTTTCAAGCGTAGCTGATTTGGGATTGGTACGTGCAATTCGTAACTGATTTGTACTCTTTCGTATCGGTCTTACCTTTTTCTTACCTGCTTATAGTTAGGTTATTTTAATTTGTGACATATTCGTTGCTAACTAAGTGATAATTTCACGAATACCTAAGATTCATTACAAATCGGATTTGAAATTACAAATGACGACCTTTTCAAATCGGAAGTTGTGTACACTTTTATTAACAGTCCAATTTTTTTGCAAAGGATTCCGACATCTCAAAACTTGCAACATTTGACCCAAAAGAAATACGAATGAGTTTCAACTCTTCAAAGATATGACGATTCAATTTCGAATCGTAAAATTATCAGTTCGTTACGATACGTAGGATTTTATGTTGTAGTGTGATCGGGTAGTAACCGTATGTCCTGATGGAATATAGAATATTTTAAGAACGAAATACATGTAGTGTGTAACTAACCAGCAATGCCTTGTCATACCGTAGACAGAGTCTTTCAACACTCGTATCGCCAACAAGTCACTTCAGTTCTCAGTGTTTTAAATTTAAATTAGATTAAAAAATACCCCGATAGCACTTTTTCTATTGTGGATAAGCAAATAATCCCTCAAACACTTACCTTTACATGCCATTTAAACATCTCTTATCTTGATGGATGTCTTCTCAATATGAGCAAATTAACTAAATAAATATCGAGGTGTTTCTCCCCAGGAAGGGTGTGTTCAATTTGTCAAACGTCTGGGAACGCTGTGCTAAGTATACTTGTAGAGAACAGATATTCATAGAGCATGGGTGTAACCTTAAGCGTGACAGATAAATTAGAACACTGATGACATCTCTTTTGTCAATAGTTTGCCAATTTGCAACACAGCAAAGCTCTCGTAATGAAAAAAATAAACGATTGTAACCAAAGCTTTGAAACACCATTATGACAAAATAGTCTGCCTGAGTAACTCGTAATCCATAGCAGTCAGGTGTCGAAGTCAGGCATCGATGCCACACTTGAGTACACTCTTATGCTACACTAGAGGCTCCCTTTCAAGTCTGACCCATAATACCTTGATTATGCATGTAACCTGGCCGATTAATCATCCCAAATGCTTGAAGATGCAATTACTAAAATGATATCTACGAAATGACTTAAAACAAAGTTGTGTTAACATCTTGAGATTTTTAAAACTAATTTTCGTTTATATCACTAGTATCCAACC
Organism: Phorcus lineatus; assembly: GCA_921293015.1. Classification (NCBI taxonomy): domain Eukaryota; kingdom Metazoa; phylum Mollusca; class Gastropoda; order Trochida; family Trochidae; genus Phorcus; species Phorcus lineatus. Next base: position 15,107,414 of record OV121094.1, on the reverse strand, counting down.
TCCAACCTGTCTATTCAAAAGTTACAAATGTTTTGGGGTAATTACACTGAATAAGTAATAAAAACATATAAATGTTTGACTTGAAAGCAAAAAAAAGAAGATTTTTTATTGAAATTTATTTGTTTAGACGCTTAGTTATCATAAATATGCCAGTGGGAAGTGAGTTTGTTTTAAAAGGACAGTCCCATCGGGGTTTTTGTGTCGAAAAGAAATTCAAGGGGATATTCCCGTTTATACATTTTGTACAAGTATGTTATCAGTGCATGATTGTAACATTGCCCTGTTGAAACATGGTACTAAGGTTAAAATGTTTTTGATGGATTTAGATTTTACTACAAGATAAATGAAAGTGCAAATTTGGTAAAATATAACAAGAACAAGAAGTGAAGCCATTCATCGGCACTACGAGCGTGAAAAGCCTTGTTATTGCATTACAAGATGTTGTTGATAAGTCTTATCATAAATCATTTTTTAATTCATGGATATTCTATCCAAACATATAGTTTACATTTATAATGTTGTAAAAATAGTAAAAGTACAGTGCCTTTTCCATGTCATTTTCCATCAAAGCAACATGGCGGACCATAGCCGATAGATGAGCCTCTTAAGTTCGATATGGTTCTCAGTCACGCGGGCTCGTCCTCGGCCTAACGTTTTTGACGAGTCTCTTGTGCCAGACATAAGGAATCTTTTACAGACCATATATTTCACATAAGGTCGTATTAAAGCGTGTTGGCGATACAATGCATTTTACTTAATCCCAAAATGTTTTATTTAAATTAAAGTTTCTGTAGGTCGTCATTAAAACAGTGCGAAGGTTTACAGTTAAATTCCTTGTTTTAACCTGCCTTCTTTCAAAGTAAAACAGAAAAAAATTTCGGATGTCACGATATCGGAATCGGAGAGATATGTATGCTCTTAATTTAGATAGTATGTTGGTAGCTTGATCTTGCAACTACCTAAGTTGTTTTTCTTATTTCGTATTGTCTCTTCACACCGACGTTAAGGGGTAAGCATTGAAATTGCTCAAGATCTCACTGCGATTAGTGAAACAACAAAATTTATTTAGTAAGAATGTCTAACTACAGTAAAATATTTGTTGAAAATAAATAATAATTTGAATAACTGTCTGACGTGCAACAATCGGTATGGATGTTAAAACAAAGAATTATATCATGAGCCCGGTGCCCAAGATATACATGCAAGCTGCATTAGGAGATAAACATACTGTGTTTGGAAATCAGAAGCATCCAACGGAATTATAATAGCTCCAAATTTAATTTAAAGTTGAACGCGGAGCGTAAATTTGAACTATGTTCTTTCGCGTTAAGTCAGCTGTGCTGTGTCAACGATGCCAGTGCACGGTTTCCATGGACTGACATTCATACAGTTATAACGTATTTGGGAATCTCGAATAACGTTATTGGTAGCCATTCTCTCCCAACAGAGGTAGCACCGTCATAAATTTCTATACATCTGTCTTACCTGACAATATGTCAGGCAATGAAAACACCGAATGCATAAGGAAAGCATATATTTGTTTTTTACACAGGCCAAAGCAATGATGCAGTCGCAAAATGAGCCGATTGTGTTCCGTAAAGACGATTCAAAGAGCAAGGTGCACATTCGAATAACGTTTAGCTTTTGGAAAGCTTACGGAAATAACTTTTTAAACAGCGTCGCTGATTGAACAACTAACTTTGATTGCATCAATCTTCGTTCTCATTTCTAGACCGAGAAATCTTCGTATTAAGACAGGTTGTATAGGAATTTGTGACGGAGCTATCTCTGTTTGGAGAGAATGCGTTAAACAATGACTCATTCACTCACTCACTCATTTAAATCATTATTTAATTTTGTTAAAATGGACAGAATAGATTCCATGTTACCCCCTCCACTCCTGTGCATTCATTAGGTGACAGATCGGCAATGACGCGTAAGCGCTGAGGTTGAACGCTGACAGTGCTGATAAGATCGCAGTTGGATAGGTCTAGTCTTTGTAGTGTTTATCAAACGTCCTGGCATAATTATATTTGCAAGCACGCAGGAGCACACTAAGTTGCTTTCAAAGAATAGCTCCATAATTATGTTTTAATTTGACAGTAACTGATAACTATAGACGCTGGAAGATCTCCAATGTAAGTAATTGTAAACTCGCAAGGACATGTTTTGTCGAAAAATAACGTCCTTAAAACAGCTTGAGTCGACGATCAAGCACCTTATACTTTAAAAAAGTAAGAACTTGGTCAAGAACTCGTTCTCTTTTGAAATCCTTTTGAAAAAGTAATCGTTGAATAATGAAAATATAAACATGAGTAAGATACATAAAACAATTAAACGTTATCTGTACAGGGAAAAATATCGATGTTCAAAAATGGTACAGAATAGGTTTTGACAAAACAAAAGGTAAAATCCTCACATATAAGGATGAGGGCAAGTATTTGGAAAAGGAAAAAATGGATATTCAAAATGACAACGGTTTATGAGTTCCTTTCGTAAATGAGAAGGGACACAAAGAGTAAAACGTGCTCTTCATCTTCCACTGATACAATGGGACGCGTTCATTGCGTCCAGTTTCTATGCAGTTTCTAGACACCACATCTAAATTTAGCGAGTTTAGATAAATTTAGTTGTTTCCTTGTGAGCTGAACATAAAATATTAATCACACTGAAAGTGGATTTTAAACTTAAAATAGGTTGTAAGTTTTTGCTGCTCACCATTCTTCAGTGCATATTCCCAGGTTGACTTAAAGTTGTCTAAGAAAATGACATATGACTCGGTACCGCTTTCACGCGGGAGTCACCAGTGAACTGTCGTTAATAAAATTAAGACTCCATAGTTTAGCGTTGAACAAACCAGTTTTCAAACAGTTTGCTGTTAACCTTAAAGGACATTCCTCCCACGGATCTAGATTCAGAAAATAAAGTCAAAGAATCATTCCTAAGTTAAAACTTACATCTGTTCTTAAAACCGCCTGTCCTCTGAAGTTGATAACCTTAGATTTATCTTCGTTTATCAGCATACTGGGTTTTTTTCACACCAAATATTAGCTGCACATACGAGAGTACTTTCTGTACTTTACTAACGGTTTCATCATAACGCTAGCTGCTATTTTAGAAAAAAACAAGATGGCAGACGAGCGTCGCAGTGAAATTTATTATTCAGCTGTTGTTGAATCTTATGAAAACTCAGCTGGAGATGAGGACTCTGATGAACAAGCATATTTTATGTCACATGTTGGTTCAGTGCAGTCCCTGGGAAAACAGTGGTTTGTCGACTTTAAAGGGAGAGTTCATAGCAAGGAAAACACCTCTGTGTCAACTTGATCAATGTACAACTTGCAACCTGGTACTTACCACCTAGATGTTGACCCGACAGTTCATCCAGTACAGTATCAACCTCGGCGTATGGCTGTCGCATTAAAACAAGATCTCAAGACAAAGGTCAATGAACTTACAGAGGTCACTCAACTAACTGAGTAGCTATGAAAAAACAAGGCGAGGTCAAAATCTGATTGGATAAAAAGGACTTGAACTTGGACTTAGAAGGCATTTGCAAAAACATTTGAGTCGTGATTGGTTTAGGTGGTATCCGATGAGTAACAATGGCGATAATTTGCTCGAAAGTTTTTGTTTTGCATTGTCGACATTGCCTGGCTTTGCGTCCCCTCGTTAGTCATTAGGAAGCAATCTTTGTTCCCCACTGGCATATCCGGCATGCGCTGCATTGTCCAAACCCAGGTGAATCTTTGTGGTCACTGCTAACTAATTACAGAAAGAGTTAAAACATATTTGATGTGTGGATATAAGAGAGATTGATTATCTATGCTTGGATTAAAATTTGATGGGAAGTCATTCAAAACAACTGTTGATGCGGAACCAATGCAAACTGAATAAGGCTTGACGTTATACCTGAAGCAGAAATTAATATTATGTAATGATTAACATGAGGGGTTGCGGACCCACAAGACGGATTCCAATGCAACATTTTTCTACGAGAGTGTGGTTGTTTACACGTGACATAATTCAAATTCACTCGTGACAACTTTAGAGATCCAATGCTTTCGGGTATTCCTTTTTCTTACAAACTAATATTGTCCATGGTATACACGTATAGCTAGGTGTTCATCATACATGCCAGGTGGCTCATGAACACCTGATTTAGCTATGAACACCTGAACAATGCAAACCTGCTAAAAAAATAAACTGGTATAACCTGAAAAATTGGATTACCCAAAACATTAAGACATTTAAAATAACAAAAACAATGATTTGGTTTGGGATCTTTATTGATAATCAATTATTGTTTCATATCTGCTATCTGCCAAAAAGTATATTTATCAATGTGCTTTAAAGAAAATAACACCAAAAGTACATAGTTTTCTAAAGGTTTTGAATAAAATTTTCATTTATGAAAAGCACATATCCAAAAGGAGTAATGAAATGGATACATTTGAAAACAAATGACTTCCATTATTCCCAATATTCATTCATTTAAGCCAAGAAATATCATTTGATGGAAAACATTGTTTCAAGGCTAGAGACTGTAAGTTAGACATCCAAATTTCATCAGATTTGATTTCTGGAAACTACGAGTTGCTCACTTAATAAACTAGTTACAGTGTAATCTCAATTTAGTTAACATAACATCTCAATTTTTAAAAGAACGTTTGACGAAATTTCGACTTGCTTTAACTTATACTTATCAAATCTGATCAAATTTGAAAAATAACGAATAAACGCCTAGAATTCTACTGTATCACCATTATCCGGTGAATCCATTTATTCTATACACATTTTCTAGTCATTTTTTCAGTGGTCTTTTGAGAATCATTGATTGAGACAAAGAAGTTAGGATCAAGCTCTGTACAAAAGTTTATGATGGCGTTCCAAGATTAACATTAAAATATTTTGATCTCAGTTTGAAAGAAGATACCTCACCACACGGAACGGGTGCCTCTATGTTTCATTGTTTACTTGCTGTATTGTACCAGTTTGAAAGAAGATACCTATCAACACGGAACGGGTGCCTTCATGTTTCATTGCCTTTTTGTTGTACTTACCAGGAGACATGCAATTTACCCTTCAACTTAATTGTTCTGTCACGCGAACACAGCAGGTGATCATCTAACTAACTCACCCGTAACGTTACGTTGCCAAAATACGACCTTCCCACGTAGTATTTACGTCGTGTGTTACCGGGGGAACTCCCTAAACTGGCTACAATTTCATTTTGTAGCTCACACATTCTTGTACAAGCAAGAGGACAGGTTTCCTTTCAATTTTCTAAAAGGACTGTTTTTAACTCAGGGTTTCGAAACACCTATTCCCGTCTTCTCCTACATGTAGCAATTTAATGGGTCTGTGAAGTTGGCAAACAGTTCCCAGTTCCCAGTTCCTTATTCAAATTGTGAAATTGGCAACCAGTTCCCAGTTCCCAGTTCCTTATTCAAATTGTGAAGTTGGCAACCAGTTCCCAGTTCCCAGTTCCTTATTCAAATTGTGAAGTTGGCAAACAGTTCCCAGTTCCCAGTTCCTTATTCGCTGACGGACTCACTGTAATTTATCCCTATATTATTCCTTTAAGATGGATACATGTAAATGGAATAAGTATATGTTAGGTCTGCCAAAACTGTTCGTAAACACAAAAGATCACTGTCGTACACGCTCGCATAGCTAAATACTGAGTTATTATAGGCGTTTTGAACTGTATGCTGAATGTGTGATGTTGGAGTCCAGTTCCCTATTCGACTTTGCTTTCGCTAACTCCCGTTTCAGAATAGATAAGTTTATCAGGGAATAAGTATATTATAGGACTGCCTAAAGTCTACCTATAACCAAAAGATCACTGTCATAACCGCTCGCATAGCAATACACTGACCTCATTATTTATGGCGTTTTGAACTGTTTGCTGAATGTGTGAAGTTAGCATACAGTTCCCTATTCGACTTTGCACTCTCTAACGCCCGTTTCAGAACAGATCAGTTTATCATGAAATATGTATATTATAGCTCTGCCTAAAGTCTACCTATAACCAAAAGATCACTGACATAAGCGCTCGCATAGCAACACACGGAACTCATTATAGGCGTTTTGATTTTTACTGTGAAGTTGGCAAACAGTTCCTTATTCGACTTTGCTCTGGCTAACTCCCGTTTCAGAATAGATAAGTTTATCAGGGAATAAGTATATGTTAGGACTGCCTAAAGTCTACCTATAACCAAAAGATCACTGTCATAACCGCTCGCATAGCAATACACTGACCTCGTTGTTTATGGCGTTTTGAACTGTTTGCTGAATGTGTGAAGTTAGCAAACAGTTCCTTATTCGACTTTTCTCTCACTAACTCCCGTTTCAGAATAGATAAGTTTATCAGGGAATAAGTATATTATAGGACTGCCTAAAGTCTACCTATAACCAAAAGATCACTGTCATAACCGCTCGCATAGCAATACACTGACCTCATTATTTATGGCGTTTTGAACTGTTTGCTGAATGTGTGAAGTTAGCATACAGTTCCCTATTCGATTTTGCACTCGCTAACGCCCGTTTCAGAACAGATCAGTTTATCATGAAATATGTATATTATAGGTCTGCCTAAAGTCTACCTATAACCAAAAGATCACTGTCATAAACGCTCGCATAGCTAAATACTGAGTTATTATAGGCGTTTTGAACTGTATGCTGAATGTGTGATGTTGGAGTCCAGTTCCCTATTCGACTTTGCTTTCGCTAAATCCCGTTTCAGAATAGATAAGTTTATCAGGGAATAAGTATATTATAGGACTGCCTAAAGTCTACCTATAACCAAAAGATCACTGTCATAACCGCTCGCATAGCAATACACTGACCTCATTATTTATGGCGTTTTGAACTGTTTGCTGAATGTGTGAAGTTAGCATACAGTTCCCTATTCGACTTTGCACTCTCTAACGCCCGTTTCAGAACAGATCAGTTTATCATGAAATATGTATATTATAGCTCTGCCTAAAGTCTACCTATAACCAAAAGATCACTGACATAAGCGCTCGCATAGCAACACACGGAACTCATTATAGGCGTTTTGATTTTTACTGTGAAGTTGGCAAACAGTTCCTTATTCGACTTTGCTCTGGCTAACTCCCGTTTCAGAATAGATAAGTTTATCAGGGAATAAGTATATGTTAGGACTGCCTAAAGTCTACCTATAACCAAAAGATCACTGTCATAACCGCTCGCATAGCAATACACTGACCTCGTTGTTTATGGCGTTTTGAACTGTTTGCTGAATGTGTGAAGTTAGCAAACAGTTCCTTATTCGACTTTTCTCTCACTAACTCCCGTTTCAGAATAGATAAGTTTATCAGGGAATAAGTATATTATAGGACTGCCTAAAGTCTACCTATAACCAAAAGATCACTGTCATAACCGCTCGCATAGCAATACACTGACCTCATTATTTATGGCGTTTTGAACTGTTTGCTGAATGTGTGAAGTTAGCATACAGTTCCCTATTCGATTTTGCACTCGCTAACGCCCGTTTCAGAACAGATCAGTTTATCATGAAATATGTATATTATAGGTCTGCCTAAAGTCTACCTATAACCAAAAGATCACTGTCATAAACGCTCGCATAGCTATTTACTGAGCTCATTATAGGCGTTTTGAACTGTTTGCTGAATGTGTGAAGTTAGCAAACAGTTCCCTATTCGATTTTGCTCTCGCTAACACCCGTTTTAGAATAGATAAGTTTATCATGGAATAAGTATATTGTAGGTCTGCCTAAAGTCTACCAATACACAAAATATCACTGTCATAAACGCTCGCATAGCTATATACTGAGCTCATTATAGGCGGCTTGAATTTTACTGTGAAGTTGGCAAACAGTTCCTTATTCGACTTTGCTCTCGCTAACTCCCGTTTCAGAATAGATAAGTTTATAATGGAATAAGTATATTATGGGACTGCCTAAAGTCTACCTATAACCAAAATATCACAGTCATAACCGCTCGTATAGCAATACACTGACCTCGTTGTTTATGGCGTTTTGAACTGTTTGCTGAATGTGTGAAGTTAGCATACAGTTCCCTATTCGACTTTGCACTCTCTAACGCCCGTTTCAGAACAGATCAGTTTATCATGAAATATGTATATTATAGGTCTGCCTAAAGTCTAACTATAACCAAAAGATCACGGTCATAAACGCTCGCATATCTATTTACTGAGCTCATTAAAAGCGTTTTGAATTTTACTGTGAAGTTGGCAAAAAGTTCCTTATTCGACTTTGCTCTCGCTAACTCCCGTTTCAGAATAGATAAGTTTATAAGGGAATAAGTTTATTATAGGACTGCCTAAAGTCTACCTATGACCAAACGATCACTGTCATAACCGCTCGCATATCTATTTACTGAGCTCGTTATTTATGGCGTTTTGAACTGTTTGCTGAATGTGTGAAGTTAGCAAACAGTTCCTTGTTCGACTTCTCTCGCTAACACCCGTTTCAGAATAGATGCGTTTATAATGGAATAAATATATGTTAGGTCTGCCTAAAGTCTACGTATACACAAAAGATCACTGTCATAAACGCTCGCATAGCTATATACTGAGCTCATTAAAGGCGTTTTGAATTTTACTGTGAAGTTTGCGACCAGTTCCCTAATCGACTTTGCACTCGCTATTACCAGTTTCTGGATCGATAGGTTTATCATTCACTAATTTTTTTTACACCTGCCTATAGCCTACCTAAAAACAAAAGATTACTGTCATATACGCTTGCATAGCTACATTCTGAGCTTAATATTGCCGTATTGAACTGTATGCTTAATGTGTGAAGTTGGCGACCCGTTCCCTATTCGACTTGGCTCTTGTTTCCAAAAACCATGGCCTGTGTCCATACATGCAAAAAGGAAGTCCAGACGCGACGTGCAGATTGCCTCGATCGCCACAGCTTGAGACAGAGCACGGAGAGCCCAGCCGGCGACATCAAAGTCCACTCGACCTCGTGGAAGGAGAAACTTCGCAGAGCACACCGTAGGAGCGGTGAACGGCAGGCAATATTTAATAACTGAAAGTGAACGGTTTGATGCGCGAGAGGTCGGAACGTTTTGTGTTTTAAGTGTAGGAAAATCGTCAATATCTATATATTTATAAGCCACACTTCCACCGAAATCCATGCTGTAAAATAGAAGGCCTTTATGCGTATTGTCGCCAAATTTCTTTCTTTTCCGTCCACAGACTAGCCTATAGGCCTGAAAAACAATATCTTGCCGCGACAACTTGTCCGTCAAAATATTTGAATTTTACGAACTTTTAGGTATCTTTGATAAATAAAGAAAACTCTAAACACACCAACATTAAGAATATTTATCAAACTAACTTCATGCCAAATTTGAAGGCTCTTCGTTATGTTGTTTTCGAGCTGTCATATTTGAAACAACACCACCATCAAACTCTTAGTGAACGATTTCATAACATCATGGTGAACTATTTAATGTCAAAGTGTTAATTGTGTAGTGTACGCTTTAATGTCAGCGTTCAATACGTTTTCTAGTCAGAAGGGTCGCTGTATCGTTCATGATTAGTGTATTTACATCATGTATATGACAATCATGTAAATCCTGATCACCTTAATTCTATTTACTCATTTTTGTTTACCGCATAGTGATTATATTTCTTACCAATGGACCTTCCATATCCAAAAGTTTGAACTTGAATAAAAAAAGAGTGCCATTCCTTCGAATTCTTAACTATTGTTTTATAATAGTTATATTAATCGTAAACTATTTGGAGATGGGTATACTATAGACATGAGATAAGTGCTATTCCTCTGTCAAGAATCTACTGTTAAAAGCTTCTCCCTGAAAAAAACTTCCTTTGTACTACTTTCGGCCAGCAATATGCGTCTCAGAATGGTTTAAGGAGCCAAACCCGGTTTGTACATGGGAAACATGCAACCTGCCGCAAATCACATGTACATTGGCGACACGAACACTCATTTTAAATTGAAGTCATATAAAGGTTGAGAATGTAAGACCACGTTTTGTTAAGACCCGGCACTTAAAACCCAGCTTTGGTTTCCTCGCCATACTCTTTTTGTATGATATTAAGAGAGTCTACAATAATTCCTGGTTTTATCTCATTTTCAAGGATGTTTTCGCATGTATCGTCGAGAGTTGTCAGTGAACACCGAGTATGTTGTTTGCGTCAAATATGTCACACTTAATTGTCATATATATATATATATATATATATATACATATATATATAGATATTATCGTAAATTAACGTCTGTCTCTGATAATCACAATCTTATTGCTGATTAGTTCAGTAGGGAGACAATAAACAGGTTCAAATGGTCGTTTATGATCGAAAACCGGACAATGGCGCGCTAATGACTCAATCGAAGGAATTTAGCATGGGAAATGCCGCTAACCAAAACATTTTCACATCGTCACTGCAACGCATATGACATGTACATACTGAGCTGTAAAACGCCACACCACCAATGAAAAGAAGAAAAACTGTATTTTCAAGCGGAAAGGTCAGACATAGCATGTTTCTGTAACTGACAGAACTGATGGAAGCATGTCACTTAGCATTATAAGTTAATGATTTTTGTCTTTTTTGTTGTCATCCATCAATTCATTATCTTTATTTTCTCTGTTTGATGGTCATGACGATGCTTAATCCTTTTTTACAAAAAACCCCAATTACTCTGGTTCCCCGGGGACAACAATATCTTTATCAGTATCTTTTGGGACATATTTAAGATCTTTTTCTACATATGCAAGTGTACCTTTTTTGTCATATTAACGATTATTAATGATAAAATTATTTTCTCTATGACTATCAATGCACTGATATTTATCACCCCACAAACGTTTTCCAAATGTTCCTAACAATAGCAACACTGATATGGTGACATTTCTATCGTTTAGACAGCGCATCTGAAGTGTAAAAACCTAAAAATAATCTAGAATGCTACAAAATAAAATAAGATGACGAGTTAACGTTGACAACAAATCGTTCACTACCAGAAAATGAAATCGTTCACCAAGTTAAGTGTCTGTGTTATGAAATCGTTCACTAAGAGTTTGATGGTGGTGTTGTTTCAAATATGACAGCTCGAAAACAACATAACGAAGAGCCTTCAAATTTGGCATGAAGTTAGTTTGATAAATATTCTTAATGTTGGTGTGTTTGGAGTTTTCTTTATTTATCAAAGATACCTAAAAGTTCGTAAAATTCAAATATTTTGACGGACAAGTTGTCGCGGCAAGATATTGTTTTTCAGGCCTATAGGCTAGTCTGTGGACGGAAAAGAAAGAAATTTGGCGACAATACGCATAAAGGCCTTCTATTTTACAGCATGGATTTCGGTGGAAGTGTGGCTTATAAATATATAGATATTGACGATTTTCCTACACTTAAAACACAAAACGTTCCGACCTCTCGCGCATCAAACCGTTCACTTTCAGTTATTAAATATTGCCTGCCGTTCACCGCTCCTACGGTGTGCAGAGCTAAGACGCAAAATTGGATTGCGCAAGCGGAGAGCGAGAGTGTAACGTTACACTGACATACACGCTGACCCTTTCTGTTTCACCGTCAGGAGTATGCTTGTTTGACGCCGACAACACGCTGCAAACAAGTGTATTTGTCGCTCGCATATGTATATTCGGGGCTCTTTGAGGTTCGCATACTGTGTGAAGTTACAATACAGTTGAAGTTTGTGTAACTTCTATTTCCACAAAAAAGGAAAAATGTCACCATTACATAACTTTTACTTATGGGGTTTGAAATCGTTTATTTACCGTATTTCCATCTTCAGCTTCATATCCAACTTAATCGTGGAATTTGCAAATGTTTGCCTGTAGTCTTCCTATCAACCTATACTTAACAGAATAATTTACGCTTGCATTTTGCTCATTATCATATTTTGTAAATCGAAGTGTGCTCTGTTGAAGTAACTTTGTTTTAACTTGTGGTCTTTGTAATACAGTTTCTTATTAACATTTGAATTTTGCTAGCCTGCTATAATCATTTGTTTCCCTTAAGCAGAACTCTTCGTGTTAATTTTACAATTTTTATTTTTTTTATAAAGACATGTGCCAAAGAATATTTTCAATGATCCTATCTATCAACCGCAATCATAAAAAATTCTTCAAAATGAAAGGTTCGAAAAGAAAGGATATCATTAACGACTTTACAACATCGTTTCAGAAACACTTAAATCAAAATAACTAGCGCACGCAATATTTCCTATAAACAACAAACGCATGCACAGATCATGCATATTATATCGACATTACTAACGATCCTCACTCAGTAAATCTACCTTGTAAGTTATTTAACAAAATGAACGTATTCACTTTATAAAGTTGATTTCAAAACATCGGAAGTATTAAGAACTACGATATCGGACATGTTCAAATTTTTCTGACAGCCAGGAGGGCAAAAACGACAGCAGCTATCTTAATCCAGTGCTTATACTACATTACTTTTTTAAAAATTGGTTAATTTACAATACTCCTTTATTCAATAATATTATATCTTTTATTTTTTAAGGATAATTGAAAAGCAGCACTCTATGCCATCTCATCCGTTTGAAACTGTACATATTATTTCAATTTTTTGTGCAGTTAACTGTGATTTGTTTGTATTTCTCATGAACCCGATTTCGGCCGTATTAACATTTTCATTGCTGATAACTGGTCAACTGTAAAGAATCATTACATCGATAGAAATTTAAGTGAATGCCTATATCCTATATGCTTTAAAATAGTCTGTCTAGAATGAGTAGGCGTGCTCTAGTGCATTTAATTGGTACCGATTCTGCTGTTAGTATTAAAAATATATGACCATAACTGGTGTTATCAGAATGGATGTAATGGTTCTTTCTTAAAATTAGCATATAAATGATATTCAGTTGAACACAGGGACAGTCCTGATGTGTGGTGGGAACCAGGACAATGGCGCGCTCAAAAGATTCACACGTATTTTTGTAAACATATTTACAGCAGCTAGACGTAGAATAAAGATCGGTCGCGCCTGCAGGCTCAGTAAGTCTTTAAACAAATAGTCAAAGGGACAGAATTTCGTCCAATTAAATTTTATATGGCCGTTTTGTGATTACAATGAAGATATGAAAATATGATAATTTTGGCATTTTAGAGATAAAAATGTAAAAAGGCAATTCTTTTAAATAATATTCCGAAAGAATGATAAAAAGTTTCTAGGGTAAATGAATCTAGTATTACGAGCAGTGGTAAACTAACAAATGAATAAATTTAGACCGGCTTCATGGGGAAATGGTTTACATTTATTTTCGATGTGTGTCAATATTATATTTTTATCAAATGATAGGAGTAAAATAACTGTTCTATAACTGTAATGACTGTTCTATACATCTGATTTAGTTTATTTATTATAAAAGTTTATTTATTTTAACACTAAACTTAATAGATTCTTCTTCGAAAGTGCTGTCTTCAGGCAGAACATGAAAGTGTGTAAAATTGAAAGATGCAGAAACTTTTGTAATTTTGATTTACATTTTCTAAAGAAAAGTAAGCTAGCGAAATGAAATGCCGTCTATTTTTTTTAATTGTCATGTCAAGGAGAAAGAAATGTCCCCAAAACATTCTAAATGGAAACAAAATTAAAAATATCTGGAAAAGGTGAACTAATAAATTGCTAGTGGTTTTTTTCCTTTCAAACACTGATCAATCATGATGAATTTGTGTGATTAACTTGACTGCTGCTGCAGTTTGTGTTACAAGATGTGTTTTCATGGTGAATTTGTGTGATTAACTTGACTGCTGCTGCAGTTTGTGTTACAAGATGTGTTTTCATGGTGAATTTGTGTGATTAACTTGACTGCTGCTGCAGTTTATGTTACACAATGTGATTTCGTTATGGATTTGTGTGATTAACTTTACTACTGTTGAAACAATATGATAAAATAAGCTGTTTCCTTTATTTCAAGATGTTAATGATGTTGAAAACCATGTGTTAAATAAACATGTTGATCACTGAACAAATTATCAAATGTAGAACATTTTCCTTGACCCATCGGATATGGTTGTCCATTGTCTGGTGTCGTCTGCAGGAATTAGTTTTCATCTTTAACTCCATGTGGCCATGGCATGGTGTCCACCCTCAAATTTTCATTGGTCTATTTTCAAGAAACCGTTAATGCTACATATGTGTTGTTGTTTTTAAAAAGTAACCTGCATTATGTTTTTTATTTAGCTTTTTTTTAAGGAATATGATATGATTTTATCAATTTTCCTCAAATTTTGTGACATGACATATTGTCTAATGTACTTACACGTTCACAGTTTCAGTAGTTAAATATCACCTTGTGTATGAACGGTACTAAGAATGGTGATTTACACGGACGGCTCAATTTTCATATGTTTCATAACATATGTTAGAGGCACATTGAATAAACAAAATGGTCACCCACACTATTTTTTAATATTTTTGCATTTTTATGGTTATAAAGATTGTTTGGTTAACCAGTAAGTCACACAACAAACCAATGCAAAAACCCATACATTGACCTATATATTGCTTTGGTGTACATTTTAATTTAGACAGACCAAATATATGTTATTTCTGTGATGTTCCAGCAAGTATTTTATTTGAAATGGAAACTGTTTTCCAGTCTATATAAACCGTGGACAAACATAAGGTATGGTTATTCAATGATATACCTAAGGGAGGAAGGCGGGGATAGCTTTAAGACCGGGGTATATACTAAGGGTGCAGTATTATTGGTATATCGGTATGTTGCAATACAGGAACACCACGATACGTTCTTCCGAAAATATCCAATATATCGGACGTTTTAGAATTAACAATTTCCATGTAAAATTACAGGAAAAGGTAACAAATATGTATATAATGTTACTGAAAGTTGTAAAGAAAGTGTGAGCTTGCAAAGTGAAAGAAACACAGACCTGTTAATAGTACGAAACCAGTCACTTAATTACCTCTCTTTAAACTACTTTGCCTAGAACAGTCTAAGAAAACACTAAATGCTTGAAAAATTTATGTGTTGTCAAACAGGCCTATGCAATTATGCAATTGCTAGATCATCCTGCTACATTTGTATTTGTCTCCGCCTATCTCCTTCATATACCCTGCTATCCTCGGCCTAAAACGTTCGTATCGCTTATGGCTGTCTATTCACGGCTATTTATCGCCTACATTGACATTTGTTAGAATTCTCATCCGGTTGGTGCCGCTATTGCTGAATGCGAGTCATTGCATTGGCTTGCTATATTTAGCGATACGAGCGATTTAGGCCGAAGGATATCAGGGTATATGATGGAGCTAGGCAAAGACAATTACGCTTATGTAGCAGGATGTTGCTAGATGAGGCGAATGTTTTCTGTAAAAAAAGAAACAAAGTGCAAGTTTATATTGAAATCAGGTTTAGCTTTTCGCATGAGTACGGAGATAACTTAATTAGACAATTTGAATGATATATTTTGAAACGACGTTGCTGATTGCACAATTAACTTTGATAGCTTCAAATCAGGTTTCTACATATCTGGGCCGATAACATGCGTATCGTGACAGAGATGATATAGGAATGCATGAAGGTTCTAACTTTGTTCGGAGAGAATGATAATAAACTTGCAGCGAGAAAAAGACAGCAACAAATTCAAACATCCAAAATGATGTCTTACAACCATACCAACGTTTATTTACCCTTTTATTTTAGTGAGATGAGAAAGATCTAACATGGATTTATTCCATGATAAACTTAACTATTCTGAAACGGTTGTTAGACAGAGCAAATTCGAATAGGGAACTGGTTGCCAACTTCACAGTAAAATTCAAAACGCCTTTAATGAGCTCAGTAAATAGCTATGCGAGCGTTTATGACAGTGATATTTTGGTTATAGGTAGAATTCAGACGTACCTACTATATACTTATTCCACAATAAACCTATCTATTCTGAAACGGGTGTTAGCGAGTGCAAAATCGAATAAGGAACTGGTTGCCAACTTCACACATGCAGCAAACAGTTCAAAAAGCCATAAATAACGAGGTCAGTGTATTGCTATGCGAGCATTTATGACGGTGATCTCTTGGTTATAGGTAGACTTTAGGCAGTCCTATAATATACTTATTCCCTGATAAACTTATCTATTCTGAAACGGGAGTTAGCGAGAGAAAAGTCGAATAAGGAACTGTTTGCTAACTTCACACATTCAGCAAACAGTTCAAAACGCCATAAACAACGAGGTCAGTGTATTGCTATGCGAGCGGTTATGACAGTGATCTTTTGGTTATAGGTAGACTTTAGGCAGTCCTACAATATACTTATTCCCTGATAAACTTATCTATTCTAAAACGGGCGTTAGCGAGTGCAAAGTCGAATAAGGAACTGTTTGCCAACTTCACAGTAAAACTCAAGCCGCCTATAATGAGCTCAGTAAATAGCTATGGGAGCGTTTATGACAGTGATATTTTGTCTATTGGTAGACTTTAGGCAGTCCTATAATATACTTATTCCATGATAAAGTTATCTTTTCTGAAACGGGAGTTAGCGAGAGAAAAGTCGAATAAGGAACTGTTTGCTAACTTCACACATTCAGCAAACAGTTCAAAACGCCATAAACAACGAGGTCAGTGTATTGCTATGCGAGCGGTTATGACGGTGATCTTTTGGTTATAGGTAGACTTTAGGCAGTCCTATAATAAACTTATTCCCTGATAAACTTATCTTTTCTAAAACGGGTGTTAGCGAGAGCAAAATCGAATAAGGAACTGTTTGCTAACTTCACACATTCAGCAAACAGTTCAAAACGCCATAAATAACGAGGTCAGTGTATTGCTATGCGAGCGGTTATGACAGTGATCTTTTGGTTATAGGTAGACTTTAGGCAGTCCTATAATATACCTATTCGCTTATAAACTTATCTATTCTGAAACGGGAGTTAGCGAAAGCAAAGTCGAATAAGGAACTGTTTGCCAACTTCACAGTAAAATTCAAAACGCTTTTAGTGAGCTCAGTAAATAGATATGCGAGCGTTTATGACAGTGATATTTTGTGTATAGGTAGACTTTAGGCAGTCCTATAATATACTTATTTCCTGATGAACTTATCTATTCTGAAACGGGAGTTAGCGAGTGCAAAGTCGAATAACGAACTGTTTGCCAACTTCACAGTAAAATTTAAAACGCCTATAATGAGCTCAATATATAGCTATGCGAGCGGTTATGACAGTGATCTCTTGGTTATAGGTAGACTTTAGGCAGTCCTATAATATACTTATTCCCTGATAAACTTATCTATTCTGAAACGGGAGTTAGCGAGTGCAAAATCGAATAAGGAACTGTTTGCTAACTTCACACATTCAGCAAACAGTTCAAAACGCCATAAACAACGAGGTCAGTGTATTGCTATGCGAGCGGTTATGACAGTGATCTTTTGGTTATAGGTAGACTTTAGGCAGTCCTAACATATACTTATTCCCTGATAAACTTATCTATTCTGAAACGGGCGTTAGCGAGTGCAAAGTCGAATAACGAACTGTTTGCCAACTTCACAGTAAAATTCAAAACGCCTATAATGAACTCAATATATAGCTATGCGAGCGGTTATGACAGTGATCTTTTGGTTATAGGTGGACTTTAGGCAGTCCTATAATATACCTATTCGCTTATAAACTTATCTATTCTGAAACGGGAGTTAGCGAAAGCAAAGTCGAATAAGGAACTGTTTGCCAACTTCACAGTAAAAATCAAAACGCTTTTAGTGAGCTCAGTAAATAGATATGCGAGCGTTTATGACAGTGATATTTTGTGTATAGGTAGACTTTAGGCAGTCCTATAATATACTTATTCCCTGATAAACTTATCTATTCTGAAACGGGAGTTACCGAGTGCAAAGTCGAATAACGAACTGTTTGCCAACTTCACAGTAAAATTCAAAACGCCTATAATGAGCTCAATATATAGCTATGCGAGCGTTTATGACAATGATATTTTGTGTATAGGTAGACTTTAGGCAGTCCTATAATATACTTATTCCATGATAAACTTATCTATTCTGAAACGGGAGTTAGCGAGTGCAAAATCGAATAAGGAACTGTTTGCTAACTTCACAGTAAAATTCAAAACGCCTTTAATGAGGTCAGTGTATTGCTATGCGAGCGGTTATGTCAGTGATATTTTGGTTATAGGTAGACTTTAGGCAGATCTATAATATACTTATTACATGATAAAGTTATCTTTTCTGAAACGGGCGTTAGCGAGAGCAAAGTCGAATAGGGAACTGTATGCTAACTTCACACATTCAGCAAACAGTTCAAAATGCCATAAATAATAAGCTCAGAATGTAGCTATGCGAGCGGTTATGACAGTGATCTTTTGATATTAGGTAGACTTTAGGCAGAGCTATAATATACATATTTCAAGATAAACTTATCTGTTCTGAAACGGGCGTTAGAGAGTGCAAAATCAAATAGGGAACTGTTTGCTAACTTCACACATTCAGCAAACAGTTCAAAACGCAATAAATAATGAGGTCAGTGTATTGCTATGCGAGCGGTTATGACAGTGATCTTTTGGTTATAAGTAGACTTTAGGCAGTCCTACAATATACTTATTCCATTATAAACTTATCTATTCTGAAACGGGCGTTAGCGAGTGCAAGGTCGAATAAGGAACTGTTTGCCAACTTCACAGTAAAATTCAAGCCGCCTATAATGAGCTCAGTATATAGCTATGGGAGCGTTTATGACAGTGATATTTTGTGTATTGGTAGACTTTAGGCAGACCTACAATATACTTATTCCATGATAAACTTATCTTTTCTAAAACGGGTGTTAGCGAGAGCAAAATCGAATAGGGAACTGTTTGGTAATTTCATACATTCAGCAAACAGTTCAAAACGCCTATAACGAGCTCAGTAAATAGCTATGCGAGCGTTTATGACAGTGATCTTTTGGTTATAGGTAGACTTTAGGCAGACCTATAATATACATATTTCATGATAAACTGATCTGTTCTGAAACGGGCGTTAGCGAGTGCAAAATCGAATAGGGAACTGTATGCTAACTTCACACATTCAGCAAACAGTTCAAAACGCCTATAATGAGCTCAGTAAATAGCTATGCGAGCGTTTATGACAGTGATCTTTTGGTTATAGGTAGACTTTAGGCAGACCTATAATATACATATTGCATGATAAACTGATCTGTTCTGAAACGGGCGTTAGAGAGTGCAAAGTCGAATAGGGAACTGTATGCTAACTTCACACATTCAGCAAACAGTTCAAAACGCCATAAATAATGAGGTCAGTGTATTGCTATGCGAGCGGTTATGACAGTGATCTTTTGGTTATAGGTAGACTTTAGGCACTCCTATAATATACCTATTCGCTTATAAACTTATCTATTCTGAAACGGGAGTTAGCGAAAGCAAAGTCGAATAAGGAACTGTTTGCCAACTTCACAGTAAAATTCAAAACGCTTTTAGTGAGCTCAGTAAATAGATATGCGAGCGTTTATGACAGTGATATTTTGTGTATAGGTAGACTTTAGGCAGTCCTATAATATACTTATTTCCTGATGAACTTATCTATTCTGAAACGGGAGTTAGCGAGTGCAAAGTCGAATAACGAACTGTATGCTAACTTCACAGTAAAATTCAAAACGCCTATAATGAGCTCAATATATAGCTATGCGAGCGTTTATGACAGTGATATTTTGTGTATAGGTAGACTTTAGGCAGTCCTATAATATACTTATTCCATGATAAACTTATCTATTCTGAAACGGGAGTTAGCCAGAGCAAAGTCGAATAAGGAACTGTTTGCCAACTTCACAGTAAAATTCAAAACGCCTTTAATGAGATCAGTGTGTTGCTATGCGTGCGGTTATGTCAGTGATCTTTTGGTTATAGGTAGACTTTAGGCAGTCCTATAATATACTTATTCCCTGATAAACTTATCTATTCTGAAACGGGCGTTAGCGAGTGCAAAGTCGAATAAGGAACTGTTTGCCAACTTCACAGTAAAATTCAAGCCGCCTATAATGAGCTCAGTAAATAGCTATGGGAGCGTTTATGACAGTGATATTTTGTGTATTGGTAGACTTTAGGCAGTCCTATAATATACTTATTCCATGATAAACTTATCTATTCTGAAACGGGAGTTAGTGAGAGAAAAGTCGAATAAGGAACTGTTTGCTAACTTCACACATTCAGCAAACAGTTCAAAACGCCATAAACAACGAGGTCAGTGTATTGCTATGCGAGCGGTTATGACAGTGATCTTTTGGTTATAGGTAGACTTTAGGCAGACCTTTAATATACTTATTCCCTGATAAACTTATCTATTCTGAAACGGGATTTAGCGAGAGCAAAATCGAATAAGGAACTGTTTGCCAACTTCACAGTAAAATTCAAAACGCCTATAATGAGCTCCGTGTGTTGCTATGCGAGCGCTTATGTCAGTGATCTTTTGGTTATAGGTAGACTTTAGGCAGAGCTATAATATACATATTTCAAGATAAACTTATCTGTTCTGAAACGGGCGTTAGAGAGTGCAAAATCGAATAGGGAACTGTATGCTAACTTCACACATTCAGCAAACAGTTCAAAATCGCCTATAATAACTCGCTATGCGAGTGTATACGACAGTTATCTTTTGTGTATACGAGGAGTTTTGGCAGACCTAACATATACTTAATCCATTTATATGTATCCATTCTGAAAGGGATAATATAGGGATAAATTACAGTGAGTCCGTCAGCGAATAAGGAACTGGGAACTGGGAACTGGTTGCTAACTTCACAATTTGAATAAGGAACTGGGAACTGGGAACTGGTTGCTAACTTCACAATTTGAATAAGGAACTGGGAACTGGGAACTGTTTGCCAACTTCACAATTTGAATAAGGAACTGGGAACTGGGAACTGTTTGCCAACTTCACAGACCCATTGGACTACTGTTTCATAACATGACACACCACAGGTAATATGAATACAAATTTATCTCATGGAAATTCTCCTTAGATCAAAAACTGTTGGCGAGGTCCAAATCTGATTGGATCAAAATGATTTAAACTTGGACTTAAGAGAAATTTGCAAAAACATTTGATTCGTGATTGGTTTAGGTTGTATCATCCCATGAGTAACAATTTTTTAATTATTCGAAATTTTTGTTTTGCATTGTCGACATTGCCCGGCATTGCGACCTCTCGTTAGTCAAAGGAAGCAATCTTGGTTTCCCACTGGCATATCCGGCATGCGATCCATTGTCCAACCCAGGTGAATAATTACAGGAAGAGTTAAAACATATTTGCAATTGATATGTGGGTATAAGAGAGATTGATTTCCAGTGCTAATATTGTTGGATTAAAACCTGATGGGAACTCATTCATAAGAGCTGTTGATGCGGGCCCAATGCGAATTGAATAAGTCTTGACGTTATACATACAGCAGACACTAATATAATGTTATGATGAAGGTGAAGTGTTGAGTCGGACCCACTGGCTGGATTTCGGTGTAACACTTTGTTACGAGAGTGTGATTGTTTAAAGAGCCACTCCTCGATTTTCATAACATATTATTTACCTATGATACGAACCTAAATGTCATATGTGGTGATTTAAAATCAAAACATCTTAACTTTTCATGTCCAAAAGACATATATATGACAAATACTGGTTTTCCATGAAAATCTAAAAACAGCCTTATAAATGCACAGAGGTGTAGATATAACGTCCAATATACATGGATACTAGTTATATAACCTAACAAACACTATAAACTCCTAACCACCCTCCTGGCTGTTTTAGATAAGTCTCCCAAATTACGTTTGACTATTTGATGCGCTCCACTGTCCGGTTTTTGATCGTAATTGCGACGTTCTACCTTCATATTGTCACTTTAAAAAACCATTTGTATTGAGCTATTGTTTTTAAGACACGACCAGTACTTCTTGACACAAAAAAACAGCATTTATGAAGTTTGAAATATTTTACCCTATCATACTCTTTGCCCCTTTAATTCATATATATTATTAGTTGTTTCTAACATAGCATCAACCAGGGACCTTATATAAGGTCCCTGCATCAACCAATAGCGTCAAGGGGATTAACTCCCATTTCTTCCTGCTGAATGCCCTATGCTCCGAGTCTACAAACCAGGCTGTAACTTTCCGGAATAAACAAGTTTTATAACAAGAAGTTATGTTTGTCAAATATTTTTAAAACGTGATATTACACCTTTAATTATTTGAGGTAGGGAAACGGATTCGCTTCATGATACTTTCGCTTTCAAACGGGTTCTTTTGATTGAAAGACACTGTTTTGCAATTGGACATATTTATTTTTCGTTTTATTGAGACCACTTTATTTATTTAACAATAGTGCTCTCAGGGCACAACATCTCTGCCAGATGTAATTTTGATGCAAACTTAACTTCCGGAGAAGTACTTAAAATGAATGAATGCATTGGTTCCACGTCTCAATTCTTTAGCATACATTTCGCTAATAAGTACCTATAAATATTCACGACCTATTCACATTATCCGCTCACGTACACAAACTGCACTTACTGAAATGATTGTAAACATCGACTTGCAAACAATGGCAAACTGAAGTTTTACCGACATCATGGAAAACTATAACTTTGAGGAAATGTTGGCGATAAATCCATTTTGGGTTTTTTGTAGTTCATTTTTTAATCCCTAATTATTATTTGAAACCGAGCTCGTTTCGTACAAAAACGCGTAAAAGCTATCCGTTTAATGAACAGAAGCAACGTACGTTATTAATCACTTACGCAAAATTCTTTTTTTTCCCTCCGCCTCTAATTCACAAGTGACCACATTTCCTTGCACATTGTCCTCAACCATGATAAAATTAAAAACCTTCTTGTCTTTTCTTTCAAACAGTTCACTTGTAGCGTGAGAAGTTCGCACTTGTATTGAACAACTACTTTAATTAAGAATAACGTCCCTTGCTTCGGTCAATCCTTCTCGGTATTGTCGGATTGATAGGTCGACCCCTGTATTTAAGTGAAAAACTGTTTTCTGTTGATATGATCCTTTATGATATAAATACATACATGTAAGAGTTGGCTTATGATGTTTGTTTTAAGCCTTATAAAAACCTATTTTTCATATAATGTTTTCGATAACAATCATAAACCAAATTAAATGATTTTCAAATGATCTAATGTCTAATTGTTTGTAAGCATTAACACTCTAAGATAAACATTTACAAAATTTGATCTAATGCCTATGTTGAAAGAAGACACCTCTCCAGGGGTGCCTTTAATATGTCCCATTGCTTCCTTGTTGTATTGTACCAGAAGACAATATACCCTTCAACTCTATTGTTCTCTTAAGGTAGGTAAATAATATTATCACCATTATTTTGACACGTGTCAACACAGGCGTTTATCTAACTTATTCACCTGTAAACGAAGACGAGAAATTACGTTGCCAAAATAAGACCTTCCAACAACGTAGTATTTACGTCGTGTGTTAGCTGGAACGCGCTTCAGTTCTGCGTTGAGTAAACTGGCTTACAATTCCATTTCTAAGCTCACACATTCTTGTACAAGCCAGAAGAGAGGTTTCTTTCAATTTTCAAATTCATTTTCCTGAGCATGCGCCGATGGGACTGTTTTAAGCTCAGGGTTCCGCAACACCTCATTCCATCTTCTGCTATGTACATGTAGCAGTTTCATTGGATTACTGTTTCTGTCCCTCTTCTTTTGGATGATTAATATCACCGTGTTGAATAACTCAAATACTGTTGAAAGCCCGTTAAACCCCGATATTCATCACACATTAATGTGTTAACTGACTACGCAAACTACAGCGTACTGTGGCAGCAACCAATGTCTTCATTTTATGCAATGTAAGGTGACGGCCGGGCGAGGTCAGTCCGTTAAGAAACATTCCGAACAAAATGAAAAATTAAGGAAATCATAGAGATTTATAGCCTTTATGGCTATTTTACGAGTGGCTCGCTCAATGTTGATACTTTTTGGTAAGCCTCAAGTTGCATATCTTACTGTTTACGGATATTAATTGCGCTTTTACGTGTGGAACGTTGCCAAGTCGATTTTATTACATTAACGAATGATCTTGTATTTAGTGTAATTGATTAAATGCATTTAATCGTGATGTTGTTTAAGTGAAATTTCCAGTTAAAGTTGGAAACAGCTTTATATGGGTATATAATAACTAATGAATATGTTAAAACTTAAGAATTTTAATTGGAATATGCACAGAAAAAAATCAATTGTTTTCACTGCACACATTGTCCTTGATGTCACTGTTAATCAGATTTTCTTTTAAAATATGCATTATTTATATCTATCAGTATGAACCAAAGATGTATCAGGATTACATAAGCATTTTTTTTCGAATAAAGTCTAAATAAATTGAAATTTTAAGTCAATAGATAAGAATCCAGGTATACATATTTAATTGATTAACTTTGAAGATTTATTTGGTTTGTTGCATACATTAAGAAATTAAAATCAGTTATTTATTCTCATAGTCGTATCTAAGTAATTTTGATTTGTACAGAATATCTTTAATATCAAACGATCATTTAAGAATTGTTTCATGAAGAATTAAACATGTAAATAATAAGTAAAATTTCTTATTTGATAGAATAACGTGTTTCATAAATCAGAGGAGTATTATATTCATAATTGTATTAATATTCATATTCACTTGTCAAAATAGTCAACTGGAAAGCTCAGGTTAAATAAATCCTTTTTTGATTGTCCCTGATGAATTTCAACGCAATACAATTTACATACATATTAATTAAGTTTTATCATATGATATGTAAAGTGTCTAATGAAGTGTCTCTATGACCAATATTTTGTGATATAGCCAATGAAGATTTCAGCAGACTTATGAGATGATAATTGGCCTTTGAGTTTCAATAGTTTAAAACGGCCAAAACTAAAATTAATCATTGGAATTACATAATCGTGTACAATTTTTTTTACAAGATCCCATCTCAGATGTTTAAACCAGTGACCATTTTCTAGTAAATAGGCGCCGATAAACCCCCTCCCCTAGAAATATTCTAAATGTATTAAAATTGAACTAACTAATTATCTAGAGAATTCATAAAAAGAAAAATTTAGCAAAACTGAATGCCCTTTGAAGTTTTGAAGTTTGAAATAATCCCCTAAAGCATACATTTTGCTTAACTGTAATCTTTATTTATTATTAAAAACATACACATTTGTGTTTCAAAACAACACAACTTGGATCTGATACAGGTAGAAGTGTATTACTATTGTGGTTAACATTTAACCAATAGTAGCTAATAAAGTAAATGTTGCATGGCATAGCAGTATAGACTGAAAGGGAAAATTACTAAAGAGTATTTCGTATTTGTACGCTTGCTAGCTTACAACTTAATAAAGGTATAAGTGAAACTAAATGTAATTTTTTTTCCTAAAACAAAGCAATATATAAATATATTTCTATAACAATGATGACATTTTAATTTGCTGTCATCAGTTGTTTACAAAGAAATTTAGGTTGGTTACACGGTCGACCTAAACTGATGACGCCCATAATATATCCTTCATAAAGGTTTGGACACAGTGAACAGTAAATAGGGCTTCGGTGTCCCTTTTCTGATTTCTCAACGAATTTTGATCCATTCCATAATAAGACAGCCACTCATTTTACACGGCGAGAGCCCTAGCGAAACATGTGTTTGTCACCGGAAGTTGGTGCATCTTATCTAAAAATATGGTCACTGCCCTCAAACCTGAATTTGGGATTAGGGCAAACTGACCGAGGTTCGGACACCGATCGAGGTCGCCCAAACTTCGGACACTTTTGACTAGTAGCTGACGCAATAATACGTGCAATGTCGGCAATATATTTGTTTTGAAATATAAATTTCTCGAATGTCAATTTGTTCATTTCATTAAATAGACAATTGATCGAAGGTAGTATATCTAATCGACTTTTTTGCTATAATGTACAAATAATAGATCCATGTAAGGAATTGGCAAAATATTTGTTTCACCGTAAATGATAACTATCAGATTAGGAAATATAGGAAGCGCCAAAACATTTTAAACTGTATCCATAAACAAAGATAAACAACCAAACAGTTATATTGTGCTGAACATTGGTACATATAAAGGGGATTTTTAAGTAAATGTTGAGATATTGATAATATGTCAAAATGACCTTGCTTCGGACAGTTTTGACCATGGTTCGGACACTTTTAGATTTCACTTATACGGACTTGTAGTGCTGTAATTCAACCAACAAAAGTTCTGGAAACATGCAATAACATACGACTATCATATTTCACTAAGTGATAAATTTTTAAAAGCTACCGTTTAGCGAGTACGGCGTTTTTGCGTCAAATGCCTACGAAACTGATTGTGACGTCATAATTTTGAAACTACGCCTGCGGCAGTTTTGAGAGAATTTAACATCGGAAAGCATGCTGTCCGAACCTCGGGCGATTTCATATTGGCAATAAAAACCGTTATTTTCGGATAATTTACGCACAATTCTGCAATTTAAGATACAAGTCCAAAATAGATATTACGTTTTGATAATTTTGTTTGCTCATATTTACATTCTTCAAATTATCTTTTATAATGCAGAGTTTCAAAACATTTGAATCGATACACTGTCCGAACCTCGTTCACTTTGCACTAAATATTCAAAGAATTTAAGATTGGAAAACAAGCATCATGTTGGTGATTTGCATCACGATTTAGTCAGGGTGAAACATGTTATACTGTGGAGGTTTTAAGGTCAAGGTAGCCAAAGAAGACAATATCTCCAGTTTAAGCTGTTATCTTTTACATACCGCATGTGATTGATTCAATGGAGAATGCAGTTGTGGTTGGGTACCCGGCACCATGGTTCCATTGTTCAGTAACGCTGAGCAACATTCTTTACTCGGCTATACTGACAATTACTAGCTAGTAACGCTCAACCAGGTTTTGGAACCATTATGATGTACCCGGATGTACAGACTCTACCAATATCTGTCAGTTGTGGCTATCTTATTTCGAGCTATACATGTTTGTTTGCTTTCTTGTAAATACGGCGTGGAAAAATCGCTTTTTAGTATGTATAAGGCGATTGGTTGACTTTTGTTTTAAAGATAATGTGTCATTATTTGGCGTTAAGGACGAGAAAAGATTTTTCCAAATTCTTGTTGAAGGAGGATATCGTCTAAGAGGTATGCAAGTCTTGTAAAGGTTGTATTTGCCGACTGAAATGCATTTCGTATAGGTTTCCAACTGCAATTATCTTGAAATAATGGTGATGACATTTCATTTATCACTCGTGCCCGTATGTTATGAATTGTTATGGATCCCCTCTTTGGCAAATTCTTAGGAATACACAATAAATAGTGTTTACGAATAATTATGTTTCACTGGTGATAATAGTTGCCACAATATGCATCGTAAACGTTTCAAAACGCCCGGCATACAGTGGTGTGAAAAAAATTATGTAAGGCTTACGCGTTTACCACTAGAAGCACCCTTGTAGTCAAGGCGTTGTCAATGCCTGACGATGCGTTGTAAACCAGTGAACAACAAATGTAGAATGTGCATTTAGATACGATATCAAGGGGTTAATGCGTACCATATTTTTCAAACAGTATGCTTGATGTTTGTAACAATGGATATTACACTTGTCTGTAAAGAAATATGCATTTTGTGTTAGATCAAGTATATATTTTATATATAGGGAAATGCCTCTCCTCATGTGCTCTGTCTAATTCTACTTCTGTCTTTCATGGCTAAATGGTCAATGGTACATTGTGCGAAAACTTTTAATGCCATAAAGACTTCATGCAGTGATACTAATTGCCTTAATTTATTACTCCGGTGGTGGGATGTGGCATCTGTGTCTTATTGTAAGAGAGTTCATTGTAACTCTTTACAAATGTTTCTATGCAGAAAGTTTGCTATATTGATGGATATGTTTGTTGTAAGTTTGAATGTGGTTTGATGCTTATTATTTCATATTTGTAAATGTGATATGGATCTTTTTCATGAGGCTACATTGTGTTTTTTGGGTTTCTTTTGATGACCGATACTAATCAGATCACAACAAGTCCTTATTGCAAATTGGAAAAATAGCTTGATAAAAGTGAAGACGAACAAGTTCATATTGACTTATTACATCACTTGCTTTATGGCGGTGTTAGTATCTACACCGAAACGTCACATTTCGTGCAACAAAGAAGTTGGTTATCAATAAGAACTTGTTCTTCTTAATCAATCCTGCTTCAAAGTCACTATTGATAAGAAAGGAGATCCGCATTTAAGCCTTTTTGAATCGTGTGTTTTTTAAACTGACCATATGAGGTATACTGAAAAAGTCATGTATGTTGAAATATTTTTTTGGAAATAGGTGAAAAGAACTTTTAAATGTTGATACATTATATAAATGTATGAGAATATATCTTTTGTTATTCCTTCGATGGATCCTCAATTAGAGTGTGCCAATGTTTACTGGATGTTTCTGAAATTGTTTGTGTTTACTTAATGTACATATCTTGTTTTATTTAGTTTTGGTTTTTTTTTCAATTGGGAAAATGAAATGTTGAAGCAGAATGAATGATTTATTCATTAATCCTTAGATTCAAAAACATTTCTGAATAGATCTTGCACTTTAGTTTGAACTATCGATGTATTAATATTTCGGGCACGGACCTTAAGGCTTTCAATCCATTATAATTTGTAAAGTCTGTTATGTTCGTGACTGAATTAACAGTGGTCCTTGACGTAAACCCGATGGCAACATAACTGAAGGTCCCGATCAAGGATATCATGGTATAAGTTGTTGTATTAAAGTTGGATTAATTATTTTAATGGTTACTTTTAAACTAAACAATACTTTAATCAATCTGATTAAAATCAGATGGAATTCCGCTTGTTTAATTTCGTTTCGTTTTATTTCCGTTTCGTTTCGTTT
This sequence comes from Phorcus lineatus, assembly GCA_921293015.1. NCBI lineage: Eukaryota > Metazoa > Mollusca > Gastropoda > Trochida > Trochidae > Phorcus > Phorcus lineatus. The sequence goes on along the minus strand of OV121094.1, from coordinate 15,078,454 downwards.
CAGTTTAACAAGCTATATTCCATCTGACACTGCCCCGTTAAGTTGAATGTCCCGGGCTTACGAGAATTAACCAATCAAATTCTAGGCTATTAATGCCATCAGCCTGGACTCCATACAGCGTATGTTCGGTGTTGCGCGGAGTTAGGCATGGCGAAAACAGCCGATCTGTTCCAAGTGCTTCGTTCGGTGTATTCCGCGGTGGGTTTCCCCTCGCATATGCGCTTCTACACAAGGATGTTGGAGTTAGCATGTTTCTTCAGCGATCATTGAATATTGACATTTCATGTACTGTTGATATAAATATTTGAAAACTGTAGATATTGACAGAAGATATTGTCCTCCTGTCTTACAGTTTGGGTGTATTGTAAGACGAATATTTGCGTGATATGTGGTTTCTCGTTTGTGAAGAAGGAAATTTCAGAAACGGGTGCCTTAATTGTAAGAAAGTATTTTAAAGAAAAACTGCGTTTCAGTGTAGATAGAGTAAATACCATAAAGACCGAAAGGTTTGTTTACCTGTAGATTCCTTCGTCGTGATGCGCGAATGTGAAATTAAAAAAAGAAAAAGTAAAATAACACTTTTGTCCGTGTTTTAGACGGTTTTATTATCCCGATCGGGGTGTTGGTTTCCGAACGGGAACTAGTACCCGATCGAGGGGTTTGCAGAACCTGACAACGATCCGACGCGAAGCGAGTTCGTTTCCTGCTTTGACCACCTTACAATACACGTGAAAGGGCAGAATTGCCATACAATCTTAACGGTCCAGTAAACAATTCAAAATTATGACTTGTTCGACTTTGAGTTCGGAATTTCCAAATTATTCAGCTATTTCGCGGGGATGCAGTGATTTCGTAGACAAAACAATTTCGTAGACAAGAAATCCGGTGAACTCGTAGACAAATCAAGGAGTGAATTCGTAGACAGGTTTTAAAACAGGATTAGATATAATAAAAACAAACCTTTATTTATCCAACTCAAGGATTCGAACACTAATAGGTTCGATTAAAGAATAAAGTGAATAAAAACTATAATAGTCAATTTGGTTGTATTTTGAAACTATTAAAGTAATCCAATATTCATGTGTTATTATCAATTCTTTTAGTTCTTGTTTGATCTTTTAAAAAAATAAATTAAGGTAACAGGCCCTCCTGTCTAATGCTTTGCCTTTCGTTTGACTGAACTAAAATGAATAATAAATCAATAATATATGAATGATATACTATATCATTTACAAATGAATTACTGGTGTCAGTTATTATTTCTGATGCTTTGTCATCTTCAATATCTGAAAGTTATATTTATACATGTATTCCGATTACCTTTCCTATGTTGTAGGTGAAGTTTTAGTTTTGAATATTCACATTTCTCGATCGATAATAATTTCACTTTGTCCCCTTCTCCTGTTAGTATTGTAATATTTCATCTTTTGACATTTTGTTATATTTAAATATTTGTGTATATAACAATACAAACATTACTATAAAGACAAAAGTTCGGACTGAAAGAATTAAAACAATTTAATATGTAACATTCAATATTGATCACTATCTCGAAGTTCTAAGAATGTTTAACAATTTATATGAGGGTCCGAAGTCGACATGACAAGCCAAAATGCTGATATTTTCAGTATAGTATAAGTACTGGGCCAGTGCCGGTTTGATACAGTATGGTATGCCACTACTGGCCCAGTGCCGCACCAGCGTTGATAAACCGTACCGGCCCGGTGGTGGCGTACGATGCTGAATTGCTACCTGGGGTGATATAAACTACTATAAAAGATAAAAATAATTAAAAATAATAGCCAATATTGACTTAGAAATAAAAAATTAAACTGTCTACGAATTCACTGTCTATGAAATTGTGTTGTCAACGAAATTCCCTTATCTACGAAATTTTTTTGTCTACGAGATCACCGCAAGCCATTTCGCGTACTTCGTCCGCCCTTTAAACGGTGACCCGAACAATGGAAATAACGCGTAATCTGATTGGTTATATTTCAATAGGTTGTTGGTTGGGAGTTCAAGGACGAAAGTCAATCTGGTGACCCCTCTAGCGGGATAGTGTCAGATGTTAGTATCGCATATTGATGATGGACAAATGTTAAGCGCGCGATACTTCATCTGATTTTAATCAGATTATACTTTAATGTACATGATTGAAAATCCAACATCTAAGTAAATAACTATCATAAACGTGAAACCATATGGCCATAGGTTTTAATTTTGCTTTTGTAGTTTGAAATGTATTACATTGTTATTAGACATTGTTTTCCCTGAATTCTTATTTGGTAATATCTATATAACAACCCGACCACTCCACAATTAAAGGGAATTTGGCAATTTTTTCATCCTAGGACAAGAAACATCATCTTAGCCAGCGAGGTATATGGAAAGCTTTCTAACCATAACGTTAAGTGACAAGTGTTGCATTTGAGTCTCTATCATCATAGCAATCTGCATCATCGTCATAAGCATAATCAATAACGATAGTTTTTCTGTAAAAGCCTTCTCGCTCACTCCGACTCCACTTTGAATGTCCTTCTTATTGTGCCCTCAACAGTAATCTCCAGAACTATGTCGTTGCTATCGTCTTGTAGAATTTTTATCACGGCCTCGCCAACTTCACGAGGTCTGCAACATAAAAACATGATCATTAGATCGAAACTACCAGACAAAAGAAAGGTTTCACTCATCTTCAAGTCTATAAAATAAAACAAATGCAGATATGAGAATTCTGACCATAGGTTTATGACAGAAATCATTCTCCAATATTCTCTTTAAAAAGCATCCAAATATCGGCATTTAATTTGCCCCAATACACAAGGAAAGAGACGGGGTCAATATTAAAAATAATATAAATGTGGAGTTAAAAGACAAGTGCACGGAAACTCTCAGTAGTCACAGGAATCACGGAGTCTGTCATCAGTAGCGAGTGTGACCTCCCTTGGCATGAATGCAGGCAAGTACACGCCTCCTCATTAAAGTCGTAAGGGATCCCGTTCCTTATGTTTAACAGAGCTTGCTCAAGCTCCTGCTGCTTTTTTTAGGTGGCACCAGCTGTCACAATGGCGGCTAAGGTGATCCCAGAGGTATTCAATGGGATTCATATCTGGTGAGTTGGTTGGCCAAGGCGCAACATTGACGTTGGCCTTCTCGTATACCAGCCAAACGAAGTCGACGAAGGGTTGTGCTTGTGCTGATGACATGGCCGAGTGCCGTCGCCGCTGTTGATGTCGCCGTTACGAATCGGTTTCGGAGGTGAAACTGCCTGATGTAGCAATTTTCCGCCGCAGTTGTTACCCTCGGTCTTCCCGATCTTGGTCTGTCCTGCGTCTGGCCTGTCTGCTGATAGCATATTAACAGCCTTCTGATGGTGGTTTGGCTGCAGTTGAAGGTTCTTGCCATTTGACGTTGGTAAGCTCCTTTAGCGTACATACTTGGCCGTATCGCTTGGTCACGTTGCGCTTGCATAAGTCTTGGCATACTTTTGGTGTTATTATGTTACTGAATGTCTGCTCTTTCCAACAAGGGTATTTATGCAACATTGCTGCACATGCATTTCAAATCTTGCCTCAAAAACACGTTTTGAACGTGTTTGTGAATGCACAATTCCAGTGACTGCGTTCGATCAATGCGTTCGTGTAGAGGAAACGATGCAGTAATGGCTAACCATATATTGGAAACGTCATTGCCTAACCTAATAGATCTGTGAGGTTGAGGTTTTTCATAATACTGAAATACCAAGTTTTCGTATTACAACGTCGACGTTTAATCTGTCTAGTTATTTACAACGGTGTAAAAATAAATATAGCACAATTTCAAGAAGTAACGTTGATGTCATTTCTTCTTTTTCTAAGAAAGAGTAAATACTACGTTTTACAGAACAATGACATTCTTCAACGTTTGTCCTTATTATGAAAAGGGGCGTAACCTTAAAAAAAATCTGCATATCACTGGTAAAGTAAAACTTACGCCACCACCATTCTTTTGGCATGAGACTCGGTATGTATGACCTGTACTCTCCTCGCATTTTCAGCATTACAGAATGCATCATTGGTGTATCAACCACATGTGGACACACGCATGCGTATCTGATACCTTGGGCGTCTATATCCGGGACATTCTGTAACAAATGGGAACATTGAAAATGGATAGGAAATGGCGCTGGATAAGATTGCATTACCGTTTAAAATACTTACTATGGAAAACCTACCAACTGTTAATCATTGTCAAACACCAGGTGCGATACCAACCAACAATTTTCAAGAAAACCACAATTTCTTCTTGTTTGTCCACCTTAATATCGGCCTTGCCTGTAGGACAACAGAAAAGTTGTGGAAATGCGACAAGGCCTATATTAGCAAGGCATGCATTTGGGCTTGCGCAAATAAAGGCCAGGTGTGGAAAGTTGCCTTTCAGCATATGCGACATCTATTGAACTGAAACGACTGAATATAAGGCCATAAAAGTCAGTTTCTCATAACGACACAGCAACACTTTTTAAAGGGAAATGATATGATTTGTCGAAAAGGAAACGTCTTTTGAACTGAAAGGACTTAATATGAGGCCATATAAGTCAGTCTCACATAAAGACACTGTACAACTTTTTTAAAAAGGGAAATGATATGATTTGTCGACAAGGAAACACAATTTTAAAGAAACGAAAGGAGTCATAAACGGACGTGATGAATTCGGCAATTACTATTATTCAATCTGAGAGTTGTAAAGTCGTCATATTTGACAAGACAGTGAGCACAGGAGGTTGAACTATTTGATTCAGAAGGAAGAACAAATGACAACTTACCGCCAACGATCTGGTGTAGCCAATCACTGCATACTTAGAAGCCGTATACACAGGCATGAGAAAGAAAGGGGTGTATCCTGAAAACATAATTCATGTTCAAATAATCATGTTAGGGTATTTTATGTCAGTGCTTAGAAGTATTTGATTAAAAAAATGTCATTAATGTACCATTCGACTTAAAGAAACTACAGAAATATTCGTTTGTCTGTCTGTCTATCCCGTTGACTTTGAAAAGTGATATTATTGAAGTCATTTTTCAGAATTTTTTTTTCGTTTCTCAAGTTGAGTTTCACAACCACGGCAAATAACGTATCTTATGTCTGCGATTTAGTGTAAATGACCAATAATTTCATTTGTGTACCATTAGGCTTAAAGCAACCACAAAAATATAGGTTTGTCTGTCTGTCTGTCCTGTTGTCTTCAAAAAGTGTCTTTTAAGAATATGTTTACATTGCTTCCCACAAGTTGAGTTTCTCTCCCATGGCATTTCACTCAGGCACATTAGCGTATTTGTATCCGAAGAGCTCCTACAATGCCCTTATTTTCAGCTCCTTATATAACGGCATTTCATTGGCTGAAAAAAAAAATGCTAAAAATAGCCATCAATAAACAGCCGTCAGTGATACAAACATTTTGTGTTTGATATTAGGGTATTGAAGGTGCTCTTAGGATAAAAATATGTTGATATTGAAGGATCGAAGATGGAGACAGTTTTACCTTTCAATTATCACAATATTATAGAAATGATGTGAACATGTGAATCGGAACATTATATTTTGAAAATCAGATGAACATAAAAACTAGAAATTATTGGTAAATGTACGTAGATATTTAATTCACTTGTCTTGAAACCACTGAAAAAGCTTACCAACTAAGGAAGCCATATTGATAATGACGCCCCCTCGGCCTCCATCTTTGTCTTTCCTCATACGGGCTCTAGCTAACTCTGTACCTTAAATGACCCCTTTCTGAAGAGGAATTAAAGGGAATTGGCCCGTGTTTTTGTTGTTGTTTTGTTTTGGTCATTTCTCTCAATTTTAGCCAATAAACATCAAAGTATGCCAAAGGTATCTGCTTTAGAGGGTCACCCATCTCTTTCATCAATGCGGTCATCCTAAGTCGTTAAAGAAAGTACAAAGCTTACATACACTTTCGCATCCATTTCTATATGAACGTCTTTTAATCATTTGAAGTAGGGGAATTGATTAAATTTTTCATTCAAATGATTGTTGCATTTGAATATCTTCATGTATGAAGGCCCAAAATCAACATTAGCCACTTAGTTTTGTTTGCGAATCATTTTCTTGCTAAGTACAAAACAGGAGTTTTATTCCTTTGATTATTATTTGTTTAAAGCCTTTTTTGGCTAATATAGAGTATTTCTTTAAAATAATGATATATATCAATAAGATAATGAAATGTCTCAAATATGAAAAAATTCTTTTGTGGAGGTCGAGACTGGAACATGAAACCCCCGATTGATGAATTTACACTTAAACTACAGATAAAACTACAGGGCTGACAGAATTGTGACGATAGTTTGTCAGTAGACACTCTGTATTACTGATTTTCAATGAAAATCTAAGAATAGTCTTATAAATGTGCAAAAGCGGATGTTAAACGTCCCATATACACTACTTCTTGACCGCATATTGTTTGATCTGCTAAAATGTTTCAAGGTTTCCACAATTATTAATGAGGTCGGCTTTACACCTCGAACATATATGCTGAACCAATAAGAATTAAACTGGTAATTTTCAGCGACAATAAATAAGCAATTGATGAAATAACATCATCGATAACATTTCACATGTGACACTCTAAACATATTACTTAAAAGGTCCTAGACGAAAAATCCTAAATCAAAATGTATCAAGATGCCATGATTTTGTTTATATTGTACCCCATAAATTGATCATACTTTTAACATTTTTAGCAGTTGAATATACATGTACTGAAAACTTACAGACGAATAAAGACACATCCATACCTTCAAACTCCTTTTCCTCGCTGACATCAAATTTGATAAAGTGGACTTTATCTTGCCCGAATTCTTCTTGAAACTCCTCAGTTTGTTTCAAACCAGCTTCTGCATTTCTGCCTGTAATAATTACCTATATACCAGAGAATAAATTTGATACATTATTTGACCATGAATGAAAAGCATATTACCAATTCAATGTAATTTTTATAAAAAGGAAATAGACAATCAAGGGGCCTAGGTGTAGCAAAAATGTAATTTGAATAACTTGGATATTAAATCGAGGTCCGTGAAGAAATACATTAGTAGAGACATACACACCTTCTCCGCGAAAATCTCAAATTATAGAGGAGCCGGTCCAACACATTGAACTTGGCAATGGTATCACTGTTCTTGCGCACATCCATTACAAAATCCAATTATTACTCACATATCGCTGTTAATTATATGGTATTTATGATATTCAACATAACGTAATGCAGATATTGTTTACTGATTTTGTGTGTTGTTTATATTTCATGATTTAAAGTTTGCATAAAAACATACGTCAACAATTGCAAATAACTAAGCTGCGAAATGAAAATGTCGTTGATTGGTTAAAAAATGACTTCCTGTTCTCGTTTTACGTTCAGTAAGTTCATGACATCAATCAGTTATTCCAAAGAATGACGTGCGTTTATCATTACAGCTTTTTTCAAGTAGATCGATGCACCATCAGAAACAATTCTTGTTTAACAATTCATACGAAATCCTTACCTCTTTTTTTTGCATAAAGATCTCAAGAAAAATATAAATACGCTAAATATAACAAAATATAAATGATTACTTAAGAAAAACAGAAATTTTACCTTAGCACCTCTTTGCAAGATGGCCTTAGCACAAGCACGGCCAATACCGCTGGTCCCGCCTGTGAGGAATACCACCTTGTTCTTCAGTTGCATCGTTACGAATCTGTAACGAAAATATACAGAACATCAAAAGAAACGCATTACAAGAAAGTATAGGGAATATGATGTATTTTGTTAATGATAAGTTATCTGCCCTTTCTTCTATTCAGGATCATTTGCAAACAATTAAGACCATCTACAATTGAACATTAGCAGCCATCTCTTTAAGCAAGCATTTCCCACAGTGATTAAATAGTTGAAAAAGAAAAGAAAACTGTATTATCAAATATTGCAATACATACATACTCTTACAGATAAACGTTTAACATTTTCATATTTGAAATCATACAATCTGGACTAATAAAATTGCATGTATTTTGTGTGCAGTTTTTGGGGTTCGAACCCAGACTCAGGCAGGTAAAACTATCGGCACTGACCATACCAACTTGACCACAAGTTCAACAAGCTAAAGTTAAGCTATTGCTACCTTCATTGTCAATCTGATAGATGTAAATTTGCAAAGCCCCTAAACCTCAATGCTTTAGATATACATAGACATTGGGGGAGGGGGGGGGGGGGAGGCATTGTTATATTTAGGGATACACTATCTGCTACAGATAATTTTTGGTACCTTTTGGGATCTAGTACTTTGCGGATTTCGAACCCATATTCTCGAGGTGGTCGCCTGGTAGGGGAGTAGGTTAGCTGTTTGTACGGTCAGTTATACGACACTCTTCGTATGGGTTCAGATCATCCAAGTGATTCAACTCGGGTTAAAAAGGAGTATGTAACATTGTGGATAATGTGATTCCACTGGGCCTATAATAATGTTACGTTTTTTAACTATCTGAGAAGCATGTATTTCAAAAGTTTTTTTTTACCTTCTGGTGTATTTAAGTGTCTCGTATTGAATTCTTTATTTGGTTTTATGGTATTTGTTTTCGGTAAGTCACGTATTAGTGATATGCTTCGCCGATGCTTTGATTCGTCCTAAAAGTATCATCGCAAGGGGGATGCTTACTCATTGGTGACTCTTTTATTCTTATCTAGTTTTCTAGTGTTCGTTTTCAGTAAAACATGTAGGGTTTTTTAAAACTTTAACCCCTTGATCTACAAGTTATGAAGGTACGAAAGTCCTTAAAGACATCAACGCACATCACTATAACGTAATACAACAAATGCACTAGATGAATATTGTTGATTAAAGTAAGTAATCTTGTCACTTAACCAAGTTCTCTCATAAAGTTATTTTGTAGGATGTGTTAACCGTTGTGGATGTCGTTTTCGCTTTTCTGGCTGTAAGCAAAATCCGAATATATTCGATGTCGTAATTCATTCGCATTTACTGCAACGCTGCATTAGATACTTTGCTACGCAAATAAAATGTCATGGAAATAACCTCTTTTAGATTCATCCATGGTTCGCGTCAATGCAAAAACCTGTGCCTCTGTATTAAATCTTCTGTCATGAATAAATCTTCCGGCTCGAGGGAAGGTCTCCAAATATATAAACATAAATATAAATCTACGCCTTAAAATGACAGTGACATGTTTTTTATTGAATAAAGTGATCTCACGAATATGGAAGCGCATTGCTGCCAACAGTGAGAAAAATTTACTAAAGTTCTAATTAGATGATACGTTTATCTAATTAGATGATACTTTTATCTAAGTAGATGATACTTTCATCTAATTAGATGATACTTTCAACTAATTAGATGATAGTTTCAACTAATTAGATGATTGTTTCATCTAATTAGATCATAGTTTCATCTAATTAGATCATAGTTTCATCATTCTATTCAACATCTAATTAGATGATATTTTCGTCTAATTAGATGATACCTTTATCTAATTAGATGATACTTTCATCTAATTAGATCATACTTTCATCTAATTAGATGTAACTTTTAACTAATTAAATGTTAAGTACAATCATTCATTAGATACAAACATCATCTAATTAGTTGAAAGTATCATCTAATTAGATGAAAGCATCATCTAATTAGATGAAAGTATCATCTAATTAGATGAAAGTAATATCTAATTAGATAAAAATATCATCTTATTAGTTGAAACTATCATCTATTTAGATGAAAGTATAACATATTTAGATAAACGTATCATCTAATTAGATTAAAATGTCATCTAATTAGTGGAAATTATCATCTAATTAGTGGAAATTATCATCTAATTAGATGAAAATATCATCTAATTAGATTAAAGTATCATCTAATTAGATTTTGAATACAATGAAGAAACTAATGTCTAATTAGATGAAAGTAATATCTAATTAGATAAAAATATCATCTAATTAGTTGAAACTATCATCTAATTAGTTGAAACTATCATCTAATTAGATGAAACTATCATCTAATTAGATGAAAGTATCATCTAATTAGAACTTTTGTAAATTTTTCTTACTGCTGGCAGGTATTTGCACAAAAATCGCCACCAGTGTTTTTGCTTGATTCTTGATTATTTCCACTATTATCACCTTCAACTTATTTGAGGTAGTGTATTGCATTCGCATAAATAAACCATCATACCTCATTCGTTATTAAACTGCTTTTTAAAATTTATAAACCATTGGAACATGTTTTTTGTTCGTGTATGGAAGCGCATTGCTGCCAGCAGTGAGAAAAATTTACTAAAGTTCTAATTAGATGATACTTTTATATGATATGATACTGCCCCTTGTTAAAACTTATTACGAACACAATGAACAAGATATTTAAGGATATTCTTTAGTTCACATTGCAGCATGTCCTTATAGATTCCCTTTCGTTTCAAGCATAATGCTTGTTTGTATGCCTACAATATTTACGTTTCACAATCCATTCGACACCATGTGATTACGTACGTATTACCAAAGTTAAATACATCTATGTTAAGTTTTTATTGTATGTATCATGAGAGCAGCACATAGTGTTTACAATCTCAGAACAAAATGTCTCAGTTGTACTTATCTAAGTTCATAAAACAAAGCTTATATTCAAAATCATTTTGAAATGTCCTGCCTCATACTCTGACTGTAAATGTGTTGTAATGTTGACGAGGGGCTCTGTGAGCTCAAGTCACTAAATTGAATAAACTTCTGTTCTGTTCTGCTTTTATCACTTAAGGAGGCACAGAGTATGTTATTGGAGTCAAATATGTCAAACATCATAACTCGTGTCATTTCATCGAGGAATGGTGGTTGTTTCTAAAAATTAGTATCTTAGTGCATATTGTTCAGTATAGTGACAATAAATAAATTAAAATCGTGATTTGTGATGGAAAACCGGACAGTGGCGCCCGCTAATGACTCAAAGTTTGGAAACTACTTTACAGCAGAGACAAAACCAATATTAATTGGTAGGGATAAGTAGGTCATTTAACTAGCACATATGTAAATTAGAAGCAGAACTTCGCTTTCATAACAAGTGTATGGCCGTTTTTCAATTATCAATGAAAACAAGGAAATGTCATACATTTGATATTTTAGAGATATGGTGCACGTTTAGAGAGGCGATTTGAGTTTAACTCAGGACATATCGTAGTTTGACTTAATTTAAGCATTATGAAAATAGAGTTAAATATATTGATAGAATTTATTGGGAATGTCCATCTAAATATAAATTATATCAGTTGTTACAATCTCAGAATAAAATGTCTCAGTTGTACTTAGCTAAGTTCATAAAACAAAGCTTATATTCAAAATCATTTTGAAATGTCCTGCCTCATACTCTGACTGTAAATGTGTTGTAATATTGACGAGGGGCTCTGTAAGCTCAAGTCACTAAATTGAATAAACTTCTGTTCTATTCTGTTCTGTTTACTTGAGATTGAATGTAGCTCACGTTAATTGCACTCTTTGTTTTATCAGCAAAATGGCGGCTATAGCAAGGAAGATCCCCCCATGCCCATATTGAAAGGGGGTCAACACCAAATATAAGTCTGAAAAATGATACTCTTAAAACGGCAGCCTCCTATGCCAATTGGTTCTAAAGAAAGAGATTTCTAAAGATTTTAGAAAAAATGGGTGCCACGGCCTTTTATTGGGGGCAGCTAAAATATACAAATTTGGGTTACCTTAAACTAGGTTCATTACGAAACAATTAGCATTGCAGTTCTTGAGGAGATGTCGAATATGTGAAAAGTTACGGACGACAGACGATGAATGACGGACCTCGGACAACAGGCATTGCCGTAAACCCACCCGACCTTTCTGGTCTGGGAGCTAAAAAACATTATAGAGTATAAAGTTGTCTCCCTTCAAATGAATACTTTGTTGTTGTACAATCTGATTTAAATCGACCGTGTTCTGTGGAAGAAAGTTTTATTATTATAACGAGATTCGAACGTATCTATCAGGGGCTGTCCTCTCCACAACGGTCTGGAAGCACCCTCCTTGCTCGCACGTTCTTACACCAGTTAAGCGCAGACAAAACCTAGTCATTAGTGGACCAATCATATCATCTCGTTAATAACGATAGCGGCGATAAAAAAATTAACAACCATTTTAACCGAGAGCTTTTGCCGCTGTCATTGTGATTGGCTAGTTGAGATTGAGTCATAACGTGTGGGTAAGGAGGGTGCTTTCAGACCGTTGTGGAGAGGACAGCTCCTGATATAGGACGTTCAAATCTCGTTCGAGTCCATATTTAAAAACATTTATTATTCGGACACACGGTCGATTTTAATCAGACTGTGTTGTTGCAGTAACATGAGTCAAATCAATTGTGTTACCCTATCGAGGAGATATTGCCTATAGGTATAATTTTAATGCTCTTTCAGTTACAAAAATAAAAAATAAATAATAGTAATGAATAAATATCTTAATACATCGAAAACGAATAATGTATCATGGGTGTCACCAAATTGTCAAACGTAATATTTTGAAACTTATCAAAAGCAGATAGCGAGAGAGAATGCAAAATAGTAATTTATATTCGTGTTAATGGGAGGTATAATTCCTACATGTACCTGCTCGAATTTAATTGAAAATTAAAATTCAATATGATATATTGGAAAATTTAGGATGAATAATTAATCCAAGCGAGATGGCTTGAATGTAAAATAACTTTCATTTATACTCTACTACATAAGTTAAGGAACAGCCCTATTTTTTATATTAAGCTGTTCTAGTTTTTCATATAAAGATCATTATATTGCGTAAATATTAAATATTGGGTGGTCCTCAATTCATTTTCTTGAGTATATTAAATCACGAATGGAACCCAAATGAAATGAATTCATTTATGATTAAACCCTTGGACTTCCTTTGCTTTATAATAGACGATGAACAGGTAACCACGTTATTGGGATTCGTCATTAAAAATGTTTTTATGAAAATAGTAAATCTATGAATCAGTGAATTTATGCATTTATGCGTTATATGACTGCTTCACTCAGAAAACGTAATAAAAAATTACCAAAACAACCATATGTATTTTCCTAAAATCTTTTGAAATCTTCTTCTCCAGAACCAATTGGCATTGGAGGCTGAAATAATCAGATTAAAATGTTTCTGAAATGAAGACTCAACTTTGTAAATTTGGTTTTGATCCCCTTTCAATAAGGGCATGTCAGGCTGTCTCTCTTGCTACAGCTATTTGTTAATGATGAATCAAAGAGTGCAATCAACGTGAGCTACATTCAATCTCGAGTCAACACTATGTGCTGCTCTTATGATTGATTGAGGCAATTCATATTGTAAACACTTAACTTATATTTTATCACATTGTGTGCAAATGGATTCTGAAACTTACATATTGTAGGTATACAAACAAGCATTGTGCTTGAAACAAAATAAGAATCCATCAGGAAATGCTGCAGTTGTGAAATAAAGAATATCCTTCAATATCTTATTCATTGTCTTCCTAAAATCAACAAATTAAAAAAAATCCAGTCCAGTTTTTATTTTGTTGAAAAATCTTTGAACGAAAATCGAGAAGTGATCGAGTTAGCTGTTGTTATTTGAGGTAGGGTAATGCATTAATATGATTAAACCGATCTTGCTTCTTTTGATTTATAAACAATAGGAACATGTTTTTTCGTTTTCTTTAGATCACTTTATTCATTAAAAACGTGTCACTGCCCCTTTAAGGTGTAGATATATAAGGATAAGAAAAAGGAAAACGCAAAAATGATTATATATTTGGAGATTTGTTCATGACAGAAGATTTTATACAGAGGCACAGGTTTTTGCAGATTTATTGTAAGCACTTTAACGCGAACCAATGATGAATCTCAAAGAAACACTCGGATAATTTCATGACATTTTATTTGGATTCGAAGCGTATTTCACATTTTTATATTGTAAAATTTATAACATTTAATCGTTTCAAATTAAAATCGAAAAACCGCCACATGAATGGACAAAAGCGGAATTTAAGCGTCCATTTAAATCAATGCTAATAATAGCCTATCTAACTAACACCAACAATTAATAATCCGTCCTTTTGTCTACAAAGGATAAGTTTTTGAAATTGCGTTTCAGGGATTGATACATACCATTTTTCCAATTTTCAACATAGCTTTTGTCTATATGGAACCATTTAGCCATGAATTAATTATCAGCACAAGTAAGGTACTTTTCTATCAAATGACTTCTTTTATTAAATTAAGCAAATGCGAATCAAAATCATACATATCAAACTTGAAAAAGGTGTAACATTTGATTTGTTCAGTTTATATCATAACATTATGTATATCACACATACACGATGTATGCGATATCAATACATTGATATTCAAATTCACATGCACACATACGTGCAGTGCACTCAGTACTCCACGTACATCTTAATACATCTTACATGATTCTAAACATGCAACAGAACCTGACTGGTGTATCAAATTCCATATTGCCCACTGCTCACGTTGTTCAGAATTCATTTAGCAATTGATTTTAGAAAGGTAAGTACGTTTTGGAATGTTTGCTCTGATTTGATATAGTTTTCAAACTTATCAGTTCTGATAAATATTTTTCGAATTTAGTTCAATAGATAGTGGAACATTGAATTAAACTCGATATGAATAATTTCATAAGAAGAAATATCTAAATATTTTCAATAGTTTCTTTGTGACCAATATGTAGAAAATTTTGACAATTGATAAATTTCACACTAGCGCTCTGAAATATTTCATAAAGACAACGAGTGCACGGTATATGCATACATCTCGATATTATTAACGATCTGCATGCAGCTAATCTACCTTGCAAAAAAATGCACGTATTCAGGTGATAAAATTGAATATTTTGTCGATCCTTTAGAATCTGATTCTAAAAGACCGGAAGTATCTAATGCACCCTTGCAGCAAATCCGCATGAAGTATATTATCGGATATATTCATATTTACAGCAAGAAGAGCGAATACGACATCCACAATAGATAACACAATCCTACAAAATAACCATCTGTAAAAATTGGTTTAGTGAAAAGATTACTTTAATAAACAATAATTCGCCCTGTGCATTCGTTGTATTACGTTATGTTGATTTACCTTTAAGGATCTTACTTTCATAACATGCAGATCAGGAGAGATTCATAAAGTTTCATTGGATTTTTCTACAAGCAATGAATGTTATTCATACACGAGTCTTCGGTTCCCGACAGTTTAGATAAAAGGCTGACGAAACCTACATTTTTTACTGAAAACGAATACTTAAAAACTAATTAAAGAATAAAAGAGTCTCTAATGAGTAGGAAGCCACCGGGCGATGATACTTTTGGGACGAATCAAAGTATCAGCGAAGTTTTTGGCAAACATGAATACAACATAAACGTAACTTATCAAAAACGATTACTATAAAACCAAATAAAGAATTAAAGAGACACTTCAAGACATTTTTTACTTTTGAAATACATGTCAATTGGTTAGTTAAAAATGTAACATTGTCATATGCCATAGAATCACATTATTCGCAACACACTCCTTTTCCTTTTCGGGTTGAATCACTTGCAGGATTCGAACACAGACAAAGAGTATCAGACAACACCATCTGCAACACAATCCGGCAAGGGATTCGATCCGGAAAAGTACTACAATTATTTCTATAGCAGAAAGGGTATACCCAATTATAACATTGAATCCCCCAAATATCTATTTATTTCTAACGCATTGAGGCATAGAGTCTTTGCTCATTTACATCTACCACAGGGAACTGAATGTATCAATACCTTAACTATAGCTTGTTGGACCTCGATTTTCTCGATGGGCAAGGAGGTAGGGTCAGTGCTAACAGTGTGGGTTCGAACCCTAAAAACTGCACCAAAAAAATAATTTTTTATTACTATAGACAGTGTGATTTGAAATAGAAAAATGTCATAGGTATAAATGTAAAAGTAAGTATTCATTGCGATGTTTGATAATATACTTAAAACCAAAAATATCGCGAATTTTTCAACTTCATAATTTCTGTGGGAAATGCTTCTTAAAATAGGTGGCTGCTTATGTTCAAATGTAAATGGTTTTATTTGTTTCAAAATAACCCTAAACGGAATAAAGGGCAGAAACTGATTATTTAACAAAATACTTCATATTTCCTTTCTTGTCGTGCGTTTCTTTTGGCGTTCAGTACATTTTCATTACAGATTCGTAACGATGCAACTGAAGAACAAGGTGGTATTCCTGACAGGCGGGACGAGCGGTATTGGCCGTGCTTGTGCTAAGGCCATCTTGCAAAAAGGTGCTAAGGTAAAAATTTCTGTTTCT